>OZ035833.1:20297184-20881657 GCA_964034765.1 Knipowitschia caucasica
AAATGGAGTAAAAATATATATCAAAAACTGCTGGTCGGTCCCAGAGTCAGGACTAAACATGGGGAGGCAGTGTTTCAGATTTATGCAGCTAAAAACAGTCTTCCAGAAAACGTGAGACGGGCAATATTCAAATCCAGGTTAAAAACAGATTTAATCCTGACTTTCTGATTTAAAGCCTTGTCTTGTGAGTTGCCGTGTGTGGACTGTGCTATACCAATAACCTTGCCTAATGCTAAAGGGTTATGAACATATGACATCAGTGACTTTTCCGCGTGGCCTCGCACCAGCATTTTTGTGTTACAATTTGAGTAAACTTCTGAACCATCAAACGACAGAATAAAAATAACATATGTACATGTAGATACGGATACAGGTGTAAAAAATAAAAGAATACAGAATACATACAGGTGAACAGAACCATGAACAGAACCATGAACAGAACCATGAACAGAACCATGAACACGCTCAGAGCAGAGGAGTCATTCTGTGTCCGTCCTAAAAACAACAAAGTTCACAATCTGGTCCCAAAGAGTTCCATCCACATGGACGGCGTGCTCCGGTGTCTGGCCGTGACTGCCCTTCCTCTGATTGGCTGCGTCCGTCCTGAGAAAAGGTACTTGTAGAAGAAGAAAGCAGTTTGTTGCTGGGGGACGTGAATGCTTCTCGGGCACAAGACGCCATTTTGTGTCCACGGAAATCACAGTTGCATCTTTTTGTTTTCCCCCCGTTTGGATTGAATGGTATAGACCAGGGGAGAGACCAGGGGAGAGACCAGGTGAGAGACCAGGGGAGAGACCAGGCGAGACACCAGGTGAGAGACCAGGGGAGAGACCAGGGGAGACAGGACCAGGGGAGACAGGACCAGGGCAGGTTGAGAAGCTAGTAGCAGATCTTGTGTTTCTAATCTGGTGAAAGTGTAAAACAGCCGGAACAATCAGTTGTGTCCCTAGGGTGCTGTGGCGAGGGCGGGGTGGGGTCCTTAGGGTGCTGTGGCAGGGCGGGTGAGGTCCTCAGGGTGCTGTGTGGAGCAGGGTGGGGTCCTTTGGGTGCTGTGGCGAGGGCGGGGTGGGGTCCTTAGCGTGTTGTGGCGGTGCGGGGTAGGGTCCTTAGGGTGCTGTGTGGAGCAGGGTAGGGTCCTTAGGGTGTTGTGGCAGGGCGGGATAGGGTCCTTAGGGTGCTGAGTTGGGGTGGGGCGGGGTCCCTAGGGCGCGGTGGTGATTGCGTTCAGGTCTTTCATGAGGCCCTCCAGGTGGGCCATCTCCTCCGTCAGCTCGTCGGGTTCGTAGCTCTGCGGGAGAGGCACAGGAGGGGGGGCGTTACTGCGCGAGGCGGAGGAGGGCGTCAGGGAGGCCAGGACCTGCAGGAGAGCCAGGGGGGAAGAGGGGGGAGAGGGGGAGAGGGGGGAGAGCAAGCCCAGGTCAGTCAGGTTAGAAGGGCAGGGGGAGGGGGAGGGGCTGATGCTGAGGCAAAGACTGCAGCTGATGTCCTGTACCTGTGATACCTGGACCTGGGGTAAGTCTGGGGTAGACCTGAGGTTGGATTATGGCGTTAATAATCTGGTTTATCGACGCCTCTTTATGCTGCCTTTACCTTTTTACTCTAACGACTTCTCTGCACCTGGAGCCAAAGAGATTCCTAGTTTGTGACCTCCTGTGACCTCCTGTGACCTCCTGTGACTTCCTGTGACCTCCTGTGACCTGCTGTGACCTCCTGTGACCTCCTGTGACTTCCTGTAACCTACGATGCAATAAAAAACATCTGGTTCCCCATGGCAGACAGGTCTCAGGTGACGAGTCAGACGAAGAGCAGTCAGAAGCCAACATGGACAGCACGAAAAGAAGAACCGTGACGTCCCCCGGCATGGTGCAGCCGGGGCCCCACCCTGGAGCCAGGCCTGGGGTCGGGGCTCGAATGCGAGCACCTGGTGGCCGGGCCTTAGCCCACGGGGCCCGGCCGGACTCAGCCCAAAAGGACGACGTGGGCAGTCCCTCCTGTGGGCCCACCACCCGCAGAGGGGTCCGTGGCGGCTCGGTGCAGAGAGGACTGGGCAGCAGTCGAAGGCGGAGACCTCGGCGACCCAGTCCGCACACCCAACATCTGGCTCTTGGGGCGTGGAACGTCACCTCACTGGGGGGGAAGGAGCCCGAGCTTGTGGGGGAGGTCGAGAGGTACCGACTAGAGATAGTCGGCCTCGCCTCCACACACAGCCTGGGCTCTGGAACCCAACTCCTTGAGAGGGGTTGGACGCTCCACTTTTCTGGTGTTTCTCGAGGGGAGAGGCGGCGAGCTGGGGTGGCCATACTCATTGCCCCCCATCTCAGCCGCCACGTGTTGGAGTTCTCCCCGGTGAATGAGAGGGTCGCGTCCCTCCGCCTTCGGGTGGGGGACAAGTCTCTCACTGTTGTGACGGCCTACGGGCCTAACAGCAGTGCAGAGTACTCGGCCTTCTTGGAGTCCTTGGGAGGGGTACTGGACGGTGCACCGCCCGGGGACTCCGTCATTCTCCTGGGGGACTTTAACGCCCATGTGGGAAGCGCCAGTGACACTTGGAGAGGGGTGATCGGAAAGAATGGCCCCCCTGATCTGAACCCGAGTGGTGTTCAGTTGTTGGACTTCTGTGCTAGTCACGGTTTGTCCATCACGAACACCATGTTTGAGCACAAGGGTGTCCACCAGTGCACGTGGCACCAGGACACCCTAGGCCGGAGGTCGATGATCGACTTTGTTGTCGTATCATCTGACCTTCGGCCGCGTGTCTCGGACACTCGGGTAAAGAGAGGGGCGGAGCTGTCAACCGATCACCACCTGGTCGTGAGTTGGATCCGCTGGCAGGGGAAGAAGCCGGTCAGACCTGGTAGACCCAAGCGTGTAGTGAGGGTCTGCTGGGGACTTTCAACTCACACCTCCGGGAGAGCTTCTCCCAGGTCCCGGCGGAGGAGGGGGATATTGAGTCTGAGTGGACCATGTTCTCTTCCTCTATCGCCGATGCGGCGGCTCGTAGCTGTGGTCGCAAGGTCTCTGGTGCTGGTCCCGGCGGCAACCCCCGAACCCGGTGGTGGACACCGGCAGTAAGGGATGCCGTCAGGCTGAAGAAGGAGTCCTATTGAGCCATGATGGTTCGGGGGACTCCTGAGGCAGCTGTCCAGTACCGGCAGGCCAAGCGTGCCGCGGCCCGGGCTGTTGCAGAGGCAAAAACCCGGGACTGGGAGGAATTCGGAGAGTCCATGGAGCATGACTATCGGTTGGCCTCGAAGAGATTCTGGCAAACTGTCCGGCGCCTCAGGAGGGGGAAGCAGTTCTTTGCCTACACCGTGTACGGTGCGGGGGGTGAGCTGCTGACCTCGACCGGGGATATTGTCGGACGGCGGAAGGAATACTTTGAGGTTCTCCTCAATCCCCCCGTCACGTCCTCCGCTCCGGAGGCCAGAGGTCACCAAGGTGGTTGGCAGCCTCCTTGGTGGCAAGGCGCCGGGAGTGGATGAGATCCGTCCTGACTATCTAAAGTCTCTGGATGTTGTAGGACTGTCTTGGCTGACACGTCTCTGCAACATCGCGTGGCGATCGGGGGCGGTGCCAATGGAGTGGCAGACCGGGGTGGTGGTCCCTCTCTACAAGAAGGGGGACCGGAGGGTGTGTTCCAATTATCGTGGGATCACACTCCTCAGCCTCCCTGGTAAGGTTTACTCCAAGGTACTGGAGAGGAGGTTACGGCCGATGGTCGAATCTCGGATTCAGGAGGAGCAGTGTGGTTTTCGTCCCGGCCGTGGAACACTGGACCAGCTCTACACTCTCCATCGGATACTTGAGGGTTCATGGGAGTTCGCCCAACCTGTCCACATGTGCTTTGTGGATTTGGAGAAGGCGTTCGACCGTGTTCCCCGGGGTGTCCTTTGGGGGGTCCTCCGTGAGTACGGGGTCCGGGGTCCTCTGCTGAGGGCCGTCCGGTCCCTGTATGACCGGAGCCAGAGCTGCGTGCGCATTGCCGGCAGTAAGTCAGACCTGTTCCCGGTGCATGTTGGCCTCCGCCAGGGCTGCCCTTTGTCACCGGTTCTGTTCACTGTATTCATGGACAGAATTTCTAGGCGCAGCCAAGGGTCGGAGGGGATCCGGTTCGGGGACCACAGGATTTCATCTCTGCTGTTTGCAGACGATGTTGTCCTGTTGGCTCCAACGAACCAGGACCTACAACATGCACTGGGACGGTTTGCAGCCAAGTGTGAAGCGGCTGGGATGAGAATCAGCACCTCCAAATCTGAGGCCATGGTGCTCGACCGGAAAAAGGTGCCTTGCCCTCTCCGGGTGGGTGGAGAGGCCCTTCCTCAAGTGGAGGAGTTCAAGTATCTCGGGGTCTTGTTCACGAGTGAGGGAAGGATGGAGCGTGAGATTGACAGGCGGATCGGTGCAGCGTGCGCAGTGATGCGGTCGCTGTATCGGACCGTTGTGGTAAAGAGGGAGTTGAGCCAAAAGGCAAAGCTCTCGATTTACCGGTCAATCTTCGTCCCCTCCCTCACCTATGGTCATGAGCTTTGGGTAATGACCGAAAGAACAAGATCGTGGATACAAGCAGTCGAAATGAGCTTCCTCCGCAGAGTGGCTGGGCGCTCCCTTAGAGATAGGGTGAGGAGCTCAGTCACACGGGAGGAGCTCGGAGTAGAACCGCTGCTACTCCACGTCGAGAGGAACCAGTTGAGGTGGCTCGGGCATCTGTTCCGGATGCCTCCTGGACGCCTCCCTGGGGAGGTGTACCGGGCACGTCCCACCGGGAGGAGGCCCCGGGGAAGACCCAGGACACGCTGGAGGGACTATATCTCTCAGCTGGCCTGGGAACGCCTTGGGGTCCCCCCGGACGAGCTGGAGGAGGTGTGTGTGGATAGGGAAGTCTGGGCGTCTCTGCTTAGACTGCTGCCCCCGCGACCCGGCAACGGATGAAGCGGAAGAAAATGAATGGATGGATGGGCATTTCCCTTGCACTTTACAGCTTCCGAACTAAAGACCTGCTGAGCTTTGGAGACCAGACCAGGCCAGGTTTAAGACCTATTTTATACATGGTCCAGAATTATGATCACATGGTCAGACAGTGGCCCCGACTTGGCCCCGACTTGGCCCCGACTTGGCCCCGACTTGGCCCCGACTTGGCCCCGACTTGGCCCCGACTTGGCCCCGACTTGGCCCCGACTTGGCCCCGACTTGGCCCCGACTTCGTCCCGACTTAGTCCACGTCTTTGCAGCAGGAACAGCCCCTTACTGTATGAATGAAATGAGAATGGGTCAAAGAAACTGAAGCCAAAAGAAAAAAGCAGCCGGAAAAACATCCAGAAAAGCATTCCAAATAAACGAAACAAAAAAGCAACAAAATCATTCCAGGTGTTTTTGAAAAGTTATTGATTAAAAGACAAACATGCGCCGACAGAAGCGACAGAAGCAGACGGAAAAGAGGAGAAACAGAGAGACAGAGTTAACGGCGGCGTCCGGACGGTTCCTGTGAGCGTGAGGTCAGAGGAGCACGTCGATGTTCAGGAAGACGTGTCCGAGACTCACACTGTCCACGTCCTCCAACATCCGGCTGGTCTCCGGGACGTCCGGGGCGTTGGGCACCGTCACGATCATCGGGGTCCGCGTCCGGCCCAGGGTCCCGATGGAGGCCGTCTTCACCACGTGGGGGTGGCTGGGAGCGCCTGGGGGGGAGGGGGAGGCCGTCAGGAGAAGTGTAAACGAAAAGGTGCACTTTCATTAAAGTCATTTTAAGTCAAGTTTTTAAGTGTGTGTCCTGGGTCTACAGCCTCAGTCCTGGGTCTACAGCCTCAGTCCTGGGTCTACAGCCTCAGTCCTGGGTCTACAGCCTCAGTCCTGGGTCTACAGCCTCAGTCCTGGGTCTACAGCCTCAGTCCTGGGTCTACAGCCTCAGTCCTGGGTCTACAGCCTCAGTCCTGGGTCTACAGCCTCAGTCCTGGGTCTACAGCCTCAGTCCTGGGTCTGCAGCCTCAGTCCTGGGTCTACAGCCTCAGTCCTGGGTCTACAGCCTCAGTCCTGGGTCTATACAGTCTCAGTCCTGGGTCTACAGCCTCAGTCCTGGGTCTACAGCCTCAGTCCTGGGTCTATACAGTCTCAGTCCTGGGTCTACAGCCTCAGTCCTGGGTCTACAGCCTCAGTCCTGGGTCTGCAGCCTCAGTCCTGGGTCTGCAGCCTCAGTCCTGGGTCTGCAGCCTCAGTCCTGGGTCTACAGCCTCAGTCCTGGGTCTACAGCCTCAGTCCTGGGTCTACAGCCTCAGTCCTGGGTCTATACAGTCTCAGTCCTGGGTCTATACTGTCTCAGTCCTGGGTCTACAGCCTCAGTCCTGGGTCTACAGCCTCAGTCCTGGGTCTATACAGTCTCAGTCCTGGGTCTATACTGTCTCAGTCCTGGGTCTACAGCCTCAGTCCTGGGTCTACAGCCTCAGTCCTGGGTCTACAGCCTCAGTCCTGGGTCTATACAGTCTCAGTCCTGGGTCTACAGTCTCAGTCCTGGGTCTATACAGTCTCAGTCCTGGGTCTACAGCCTCAGTCCTGGGTCTACAGTCTCAGTCCTGGGTCTACAGCCTCAGTCCTGGATCTATTGTGGGCTAACTCAGGACCATAACTTTACATGTGTCTATCTTCCCCTAGTCTCCTTCTTCATGAGACCCCAGTGAGTCTAAGTCTCGGTCTCTGTCTCGGTCTCGTACCGCTCTGTGTGAGCAGGGGCGTGCAGGGCAGGGCGGGGTTCTCGTAGGAGGGGTGGGCTCCCGGGGGGATGGCGGGGACTGCGAAGCTCTTCAGCGGGTGTGCGTGTGCGTGCACCGGGCGCAGAGGGGCCAGGCTGCCGCTATAGCTGCCCTCCTCCTCCGTGGTGCTGCCGTGGTAGCTCCCCTCCGGGTCCACCGTGATCTCCGAGGGACAGGAGAGCTGCGAGGAGAGCTGCGAGGAGAGCTGCGAGGAGAGCTGCGAGGAGAGCTGCGAGGAGAGCTGCGAGGAGAGCTGCGAGGAGGCCGGGGGAGGGGCGTCCGAGCACGGCGTGTTCCTCACCGACTCTGAGGGAGACAAGAGGGTCACGTTATAGATGCCACAACACTACTATGGAACCAGGTGTGCAAGAAGGAGGGGGGAAGGGAGACGAGAACCATGTGGCACTATAGTTGCCACGACACTAAGGAAGGAAGAGAGACCAGAACCATGTGGCACTATAGATGCCACCACAGTAAGGAAGGAAGGGAGACGAGAACCATGTGGCACTATAGATGCCACCACACTAGGGAAGGAAGGGAGACGAGAACCATGTGGCACTATAGATGCTACGACACTAAGGAAGAGAGACGAGAACCATGTGGCACTATAGATGCCACCACACTAAGGAAGGAAGAGAGACGAGAACCATGTGGCACTATAGATGCCACCACACTAAGGAAGGGAGGGAGACGAGAACCATGTGGCACTATAGATGCCACCACACTAAGGAAGGAAGGGAGACGAGAACCATGTGGCACTATACAGTGCCTTGCGAAAGTATTCGGCCCCCTTGAACCTTTCAACATTTCGCCACATTTCAGGCTTCAAACATAAAGATATAACATTTTATTTTTTTGTCATGAATCAACAACAAGTGGGACACAATCATGAAGTGGAACGAAAGTTATTGGATAATTTAAACTTTTTTAACAAATAAAAAACTGAAAAGTGGGGCGTGCAATATTATTCGGCCCCTTTACTTTCAGTGCAGCAAACTCAGTCCAGAAGTTCAGTGAGGATCTTTGAATGATCCAATGTTGTCCTAAATGACTGATGATGATAAATAGAATGCTCCTGTGTGTAATCAAGTCTCCGTATAAATGCACCTGCTCTTTGATAGTCTCAGGGTTCTGTTTAAAGAGGCCAAGAGGCCCATGATCACTCTGGATGAACTGCAGAACTGGTCTCTCTCTCTGGTCTCTCTCTCTGGTCTCTCTCTCTGGTCTCTCTCTCTGGTCTCTCTCTCTGGTCTCTCTCTCTGGTCTCTCTCTCTGGTCTCTCTCTCTGGTCTCTCTCTCTGGTCTCTCTCTCTGGTCTCTCTCTCTGGTCTCTCTCTCTGGTCTCTCTCTCTGGTCTCTCTCTCTGGTCTCTCTCTCTGGTCTCTCTCTCTGGTCTCTCTCTCTGGTCTCTCTCTCTGTCTCTCTCTGGTCTCTCTATCTGGTCTCTCTCTCTGGTCTCTCTCTCTGGTCTCTCTCTCTGGTCTCTCTCTCTGGTCTCTCTCTCTGGTCTCTCTCTCTGGTCTCTCTCTCTGGTCTCTCTCTCTGGTCTCTCTCTCTGGTCTCTCTCTCTGGTCTCTCTCTCTGGTCTCTCTGGTCTCTCTCTGGTCTCTCTCTCTCTGGTCTCTCTCTCTCTGGTCTCTCTCTCTGGTCTCTCTCTCTCTGTCTCTCTCTGGTCTCTCTCTCTGGTCTCTCTCTGGTCTCTCTCTCTGGTCTCTCTCTCTGGTCTCTCTCTGGTCTCTCTCTCTGGTCTCTCTCTGGTCTCTCTCTCTGGTCTCTCTCTGGTCTCTCTCTGGTCTCCTTAATCTAGTTCATGATGACAAAATACTGTGCATTTTAAATCCAGGCTGATCCATAATTGATGCGGTGCAGAGGAGGCAGATCTCGCTTAGACTCACACTCAATCTATAAAATATTATGTCTTTATGTGTTAAGATCTGCACAGAACCATCCGTCTGCTCCACCATGGTACCACAACCATCAGTTATAGGAGCAGCGGGTTTCTCTCTTTACCTGTAGGAAGTGAGTTATGCTAACGCTAGATTTTATACTAGCTTCTGTATTATGCTAAAGATATAGATTTTACACGAGCTTGGTCCCTCTTTCTGGTCTCTCTGGTCTCTCTCTCTGGTCTCTCTCTGGTCTCTCTCTCTGGTCTCTCTCTCTGGTCTCTCTCTCTGGTCTCTCTCTGGTCTCTCTCTCTGGTCTCTCTCTCTGGTCTCTCTCTCTGGTCTCTCTCTCTGGTCTCTCTCTCTGGTCTCTCTCTCTGGTCTCTCTCTCTGGTCTCTCTCTCTGGTCTCTCTCTCTGGTCTCTCTCTCTGGTCTCTCTCTCTGGTCTCTCTCTGGTCTCTCTCTCTGGTCTCTCTTTCTGGTCTCTCTTTCTGGTCTCTCTCTCTGGTCTCTCTCTCTGGTCTCTCTCTGGTCTCTCTCTCTGGTCTCTCTCTCTGGTCTCTCTCTCTGGTCTCTCTCTCTGGTCTCTCTCTCTGGTCTCTCTCTCTGGTCTCTCTCTCTGGTCTCTCTCTCTGGTCTCTCTCTCTGGTCTCTCTCTCTGGTCTCTCTCTCTGGTCTCTCTCTCTGGTCTCTCTCTCTGGTCTCTCTCTCTGGTCTCTCTCTCTGGTCTCTCTCTCTGGTCTCTCTTACTTCTTCTGGTGTGAGTTGGTGCGTCTGGTACAGAGGAAGGCTCCGACGATGACTACGATGATGGTGAAGGCTCCGACCGAGATGATGACGATGACGAGCAGGTGGTTCTCGTTACTGGGGACTCCTGCGGATCAAAGGTACAAGTCCCTGTGAGTCACAATCTGATCTGACATCATTAAAGGGCCCTAATCCGTCATCATTAAAGGGCCCTACTCTGTCATAATTAAAGGGCCCTAATCTGTCATCATTAAAGGGCCCTAATCCATCATTATCAAAGGGCCCTAATCTGTCATCATCAAAGGGCCCTAATTTGTCATCATTAAAGGGCCCTAATCTGTCATCATTAAAGGGCCCTAATCTGTCATTATTAAAGGACCCTACTCTGTCATCATTAAAGGGCCCTAATCTGTCATCATTAAAGGGCCCTAATCTGTCATTATTAAAGGGCTCTAATCCGTCATTATTAAAGGGCCCTAATCCGTCATTATTAAAGAGCCCTAATCTGTCATCATTAAAGGGCCCTAATCTGTCATCATTAAAGGGCCCTAATCTGTCATCATTTAAGGGCCCTAATCTGTCATCATTAAAGGGCCCTAATCCGTCATTATTAAAGAGCCCTAATCTGTCATCATTAAAGAGCCCTAATCTGTCATCATTAAAGGGCCCTAATCTGTCATAATTTAAGGGCCCTAATCCATCATCATTAAAGGTCCTGTCCGCATATGGTTCTGTCTATGGTCCTGTCCGCGTATGGTTCTGTCTATGGTCCTGTCCGCGTATGGTTCTGTCTATGGTCCTGTCCGCGTATGGTTCTGTCTATGGTCCTGTCCGAGTGTCTATGGTCCTGTCCTCGTATGATTCTGTCTATGGTCCTGTCCACGTCTGGTTCTGTCTATGGTCCTGTCGGCGTATGGTTCTGTCTATGGTCCTGTCCGTGTATGGTTCTGTCTATGGTCCTGTCAGAGTGTCTATGGTCCTGTCCGCGTATGGTTCTGTCTATGGTCCTGAAGAGAGGCGGTCGCTCTCTTCCGCCTCCGTCGCGCAAAGACGTGTCTCAGACGCTCCTGCTTCTGACTGCTTGCTATCTCCTGTTTTTGTCTTTTTCCTGGAGTTTTGCCACAGACAACTTTTAGCAAGAATGGAAATGGTAAATTGGTCCCTCAACGCAATTGATTCTATCTTTTCAACACGTAAGCGCGGGTCTGGAGAGCCCGAGTGCCCGGACGGGACTTCACCAGCGGGTTATACGCTTGACAGCTGGAACAAGTGGCAGCCCCTCTGCTGTCGACCCTGTCCATTGAAGATTCGGAAGACGTATATATCTTTGGCTTTTTGGTGGTGGGGATCCTCCTGTTTGGGTTTGGAGCGGTTCTATTCTACCATAAATTCGGAGGCATGGCAGTTCGCAAGATTCACGACCTGCTGGCCAACAAAATTGATGGGATGTACAAGGAGCTTAACCGAGTCGTGGTTGAGAGCGCTGTGGCTGGACAAAGAAGAGTGGTGTTAGTGGAACAGTTGATCAAAGATCTTGCTACTCGTTCACTTGATGGGCATAAAACTCTGGAATTAAGATTGAATGACATTGTTTGTCAGGCTTGAACTCTCTGACCCGGCTTGGATTGGCCCCTGTGTACGGGGTCTGAGGGCGCCGCAATTCGGTTTAATTGGATTTAATAGAATATCTGCCTGTTTTTGTCTGTTAAAATGCATACTAGATTGTCCCTTGTTACAGGAAGATGTGTTTTTCTCCTTGCTGTGTCTTCGCTCCTCTCTTATCTCACATTCCTCGGGCCAAGGCCATCATAATAAATCTGGTCTCTACAACAATTTCACACTCTTTCAGTCAGTTCCAGCTTGGATCCCGCTCCCCCCGCCTTCCTCTGATCTCTCCCTCCCCTCCCCTCCTCACTGTGTTTCCGGCTCACCCCCTCCCTGACCCCGCCCCCCTCTGACAGCCACATTGGGCCGGCTGCAGAAGGTGCTCATCCCGAAAAAAAATCCGTGGTTTATACAAAGCACAATGTTTTCTATCCAACTGTCTGTTGTAACCTGTATGTTATTGCTCTCTGCTGTTTATTCTACTGTTTGTCGCATGGCGCCGGAAAGATGGCGCCGTGGCAAGAGCTCTGGTGTGTGTCGTCTCTGTCTGGCGCACACCGGGGTAGTCTTGCACAGTTTTTCCAATGTGGTTTTACTGCAAATGGCAAATAAATGAATCTGAATCTGAATGTCTATGGTCCTGTCCGCGTATGGTTCTGTCTATGGTCCTGTCCGAGTGTCTATGGTCCTGTCCGCGCATGGTTCTGTCTATGGTCCTGTCCGCGCATGGTTCCGTCTATGGTCCTGTCAGAGTGTCTATGGTCCTGTCCGCGCATGGTTCTGTCTATGGTCCTGTCCGAGTGTCTATGGTCCTGTCCGCGTATGGTTCTGTCTATGGTCCTGTCCGAGTGTCTATGGTCCTGTCCGCGTATGGTTCTGTCTATGGTCCTGTCCGAGTGTCTATGGTCCTGTCCGCGCATGGTTCTGTCTATGGTCCTGTCCGAGTGTCTATGGTCCTGTCCGCGTATGGTTCTGTCTATGGTCCTGTCCGAGTGTCTATGGTCCTGTCCGCGCATGGTTCTGTCTATGGTCCTGTCCGCGCATGGTTCTGTCTATGGTCCTGTCCGCGTGTCTATGGTCCTGTCCGCGTATGGTTCTGTCTATGGTCCTGTCCGTGTGTGGTTCTGTCTATGGTCCTGTCCGCGTATGGTTCTGTCTATGGTCCTGTCCGCGTATGGTTCTGTCTATGGTCCTGTCTGAGTGTCTATGGTCCTGTCCGCGCATGGTTCTGTCTATGGTCCTGTCCGCTGTGGTGACAGTTTTTGGAGTAATTACATAAAACCAGCCGCAGCAAATACACGGACGTCAAAGGCCTTTTATCAATGCAGACGCCCTTCTGACGCCATGCTGAGCTTTGTGAGGGCCCCTGCTGTCTGTCACACCCTTGTGTCTTTCGTATTTCGCATCTGTATGCCTGCCTCTCTACATCCTGCATGACCATTGTCTGTCTGTTCGCACCTCCATCCCAGACGGCGCCAAACGCTCCCCATGCGCCTCCTCACCGGTGGCCCCCTCCAATCTGTTGTGGGCGGGACTGTCTTTCGTGTGTGTCTTGTATACAGGAAACTCGGGGCTCTGCGCTCAGAGCTGGGACATGCTGCTTTTGGAGTGTATGTGCTGGCTCTCCGCACGTGTGTTAACAATAAACTTACGCTTTTGATCAGACAAAGGACCTTTGAGTTTTCTCCTTCATTGGGTAGAAACTTCCTTAACAATTGCATGGTTCTGTCTATGGTCCTGTCCGAGCATGGTTCTGTCTATGGTCCTGTCCGCGTATGGTTCTGTCTATGGTCCTGTCCGAGTGTCTATGGTCCTGTCCGCGTATGGTTCTGTCTATGGTCCTGTCCGCATATGGTCCCCGCTCGGAGCCCCGTTACGGCGGCTGTCACAAAGCGGGTCGGGTTTTCCCAGATGGCATCACAAATACATTTATGGACATTGGTCTCTGCCGCTTATGGACCAATGAATGTGTATTTTTCATCTGTGTTTGATTCTCTGATCTGTGTTGGAGACAGCTTTGTAAAGTCCTCAGAGAAACTACTGCTGTGACTCAGACACAAAAATACATTGAATTGATAAACTTACTCTTTGTTGAGACTGTAGCATTGACTCCAAGTATCTGATGATCTGACTCTTGAAGTCCTTCACCTTCTCCTTCTGCAGAGACAGAAGTCAGAGTTTGTCAGGTCCATGTTATTGTGTTAGCATGTTATGGTGTTAGCGAGTGTCCGTACCTCGAAGCGCAGCACCTCTTTGCGCACCATCATGCCCACTCTGTCGAAGTCTCTCTCGTACTGCGTCACTCTGGACTCCCACTGTAAACAACACATTCACATCAGAAACCACAGATCCTGTATGAGAGGTAGGGCTGGATCAAAACACATTCAAATAGCATTGCTTAATATATATACAAAATAAATACATTTGAATGTACAGTACAGAGCAAAAGTGTGAACCCAGTCCAGATGGTTTTGGACCTGAACCCAGTCCAGATGGTTTTGGACCTGAACCCAGTCCAGATGGTTTTGGGGCTGGACCACAGAGTGAAGGGGCCAACAAGTGCTAAGCATCATGGGAACTCCTTCATGACTGTTGAAGACCATTTCAGGTCCTGTTGAAGCTCATCCAGAGAATGCCAAGAGTGAAGCAGTATCAGAGCAAAAGGAGCTACTTTGAAGAACCAGAATATAACACATACTTTCACTTGGTTCATTCATAGGTTTGATGCCTTCAGTGTCAATCTACAATTTTCATAATCATAAAACTATGAACAATATAACTCCTGTGAACCAGAAGGTGTGTCCAAACTTTTGGTCTGTACTCTGCAAAAATGTATTCATATTTTGACCAATAAATGCTTGTAATATCTCCCTGGGTATAAAAAAGTTATAGCAGCTATTGTTTTGTCCACCAGAGGGCAGTGTCTACAGGTAATCAATGCTGTTTTTAGACCCAGGTTCTTTATTTCAGTCAGATGCTTCTTCACTTCTTATAAACAAGTGTGTAACAGTCGTAGGTCCACACGCTCGGTGCGTACGGACAAAAACAATACTCTGACCCGTTCTAAAACAGGATCATTTATCGAAGACTGTCTGTGACTGAAGTAAAAACAATCACCATTTGCAGCTAATGCACAGATAATCCTCCCAGTTTAATAATCCAAGATTAAGAGCAGTCTAATCTTTGTTCGAATGACAGTGTTTTTGTTAATATTCAAGTTATATTCCATTATTGAATCTGGTTTTCCCAGCTCTACTGACAGGAGTCACCAACCTTTGTGACTCTGAGAGCTACTTTCTCGAGACAAACACAGGCAAAGAGCTACTGCTTAAGGCTTCCACCAGTAAGAGGCCCCTGCTGTATGAGCTACACCGGTGCTACTGAATGTAACACAAAGAGCACATTCCCCAAATCTCACGGCTGCAGACGAGTGTCATTCTCCAGCAGTTGTTTCATCACAGACACAAGATCATATTTCACAGACAATGACTGGGTATTTAAGGTACTTTAGTGCTCGGGAGGAAGAGGAAGAGGAGGAAGAGGAAGAGGAGGAGGAAGAGGAGGAGGAGGACCAGAGTTGGATCTATCTCAGGTAAAAGACTTGGGAATTGGGAGAAGTACAACATTAATACAAGTTTATAAGAAATGATCAAAGTAATTACAAAGCTGGTTTTCTTGTCTTTCTGAAGGACTGACAGTGAGACAGAGACGGAGAGAGAGACAGAAAGACAGTGAGACAGAGAGAAAGAGACAGCGAGAGAGATACAGTGAAAGACAGAGTGAGAGACAGTGAGAGTGAGACTGAGACAGTGAGTGACAGAGAGAGAGAGAGAGACAGTGAGAGTGAGACAGACAGTGAGAGAGTGAGACAGTAAGAGACAGAGAGACAGTGAGTGAGACAGTAAGAGACAGTAAGAGACAGAGAGAGAGAGACAGTGAGAGTGAGACAGTAAGAGACTGTGAGAGTGAGACAGTAAGAGAGACTGTGAGAGTGAGAAAGTAAGATACAGAGAGACAGTGAGTGAGACAGTAAGAGACAGAGAAAGAGAGACAGTGAGAGTGAGACAGAGAGACAGCGAGACAGAGAGCGAGACAGCCATCTGGTGTCTGACCTCGGTGATGTCGTCTTTGGCCTGCTGCAGTTTGTCCGGCTTGTTGGCCCACAGCAGTTTGGCCTCAGCTTCTCTCTTCTTCTGCAGTGAGCTCTGAGCGTCCTGCCACCGCTGCCACGCCCTCATGCGCTGGTCAAAACAGCCCTGGACCAAACCACAACCACAATCTATAACACTGTTTAAGATATACTTTATTAATCTCACACAATCTATAACACTGTTTAAGATATACTTTATTAATCTCACACAATCTATAACACTGTTTAAGATATACTTTATTAATCTCACACAATCTATAACACTGTTTAAGATATACTTTATTAATCTCACACAATCTATAACACTGTTTAAGATATACTTTATTAATCTCACACAATCTATAACACTGTTTAAGATATACTTTATTAATCTCACACAATCTATAACACTCTCAGCCAGCAAAGCAATGTGGGCCCCACATGGGTTTGCCCACATGGGCAATAAGTGGGTTTGTCCGCAGTTTCCATGAGGGCCCCATATGGTTTTGCCCATGTGGGCTAAAAGTGGGTTTTGAATGGGTTCCATGTGGGCCCAAAGTGGGTTAAAACCATAAGGCCCACTTGGGCCCCATATGCCCACATGGGTAACAAGTGGGTTTGTCCGCAGTTTCCATGAGGGCCCCATATGGTTTTGCCCATGTGGGCTAAAAGTGGGTTTTGAATGGGTTCCATGTGGGCCCAAAGTGGGTTAAAACCATAAGGCCCACTTGGGCCCCATATGCCCACATGGGTAACAAGTGGGTTTGTCCGCGGTTTCCATGAGGGCCCCATATGGTTTTGCCCATGTGGGCTAAAATTGGGTTTTGAATGGGTTCCATGTGGGCCCAAAGTGGGTTAAAACCATAAGGCCCACTTGGGCCCCATATGCCCACATGGGAAACAAATGGGTTTGTCCGCGGTTTCCATGAGGGCCCCATTTGGTTAAGCCCATGTGGGCTAAAAGTGGGGTTTGAATGGGTTCCATGTGGGTCCAAAGTGGGTTAAAACCATAAGGCCCACTTGGGCCCCATATGCCTACATGGGTACATGCCTACAATTATCCAGTAGTTTAATTTCCTGAATCTATGATGAACGATATACAATGTGGGCCCTATCAGACCAGACGCTAGTGGTTCAAAACACAGGTCCTGATGTGTTTTTGATGAGAACATTGTAACAACCTTTAAAAATAGTTTCAATTCCTCCAGGATTTTGCAGGTATTGTTTGTGATTGTTGGGGGCTAAAAACATTTTTCCAAAAGATGAAAGGTTCAGCTTAAACATAATTGTACATGAAGACACATTTCTTTGAATTCTACTGAAATTATACCAAAGAGGCCAAGGGTAATAAGAAAATAACTTTTATTTGGGCTGGGACGAAATATATGATCGGATTTGGATCGCGTACTTTTTGCTGCAATACCAATACTTTCAAGTATTGCAATACTTGTGTTTTGTCTTCTAGTAACAGTTACACAGCACCTTGTTACATATTGTGTCAATGCACTTTTCAGTCTTAGCACTTCAATGAATGTCAAATGTCATTTCGGATCGCCCCCGAGTATCATGATACGTATCGAATCATGACAAAAGTGTATCGTCCCAGGCCAACTGAAAGAGAGTTATGATGACAAAATCGTAAAATCCTGGAGGGACTAACAAAAGGCCAGCGAACAAACAATTGCCAATCATATTTACAATAAAACCTGCTTAAATATAACAAGTCAATTTCATACCTTTTAATCATCAGACCAAGGATTTTCTGAAGTTGGTTGTTCAGTGCTTTAGAAGAGTTGATGTGTAAAAAATTATAAGCCTTGTGAGAGAAGTCCTCCTATGCTTGTGTGAAGTGTTCATACTTTGTAGGCAGGATTGGCGGCTGCATCACTGATGACCCAGAGGTGACTGGTCAGCTTAAGATTCTTCGTATCCTGCTGCAAAAACAATGTTCATGTCAAGCACATTTTTTTAAAGTTTATATTACTAATGGAAAAGACATCTTAATTCATCTTTCACTAATGTCAGTCACTCCTGACAGTATTATCTGTAGGGTCATATTTTTAATTTATTTTTTTCAAAAATGTCTTCCTCAAAGCATCAAGAACTAAATTCTTCATTGTAACTGGATTGGTTTCATGTCAGACAGTGAGAAAAAAAGTTCATTTACTTCTGTAATTCAACTTAAAATGTGAACTCCACACAGAAAGGCCCCATCCCTGGTGCGAATCGAACCCGGACCTTCTGTGAAGAACGAGTGCTAACCGCTGTACTACCGTGCCGCCCAAAAGAAAGATGAGAGACATGAGACCGAACAATGCAGAAGAGCTGAAGGAGCTATTGAAGCATCCTGGTCTTCCATAACACCTCAGTAGTGCCACAGGCCGAGAGCATCCATGCCACGCTGCATTAAGGCAGTCATATTATAGTTTTCAGAGGGCACACATTTCTGTTTAAAATAAATTGTTCATTGATTTCATGTAATATTCTAATCTTCTGAGATTTTGAATTTGGACCTAAGCTGTAAACCATCATCAATATCATAACCAATACAGGCTTAACATGTCATTTTGCATGCAATGAGTCTATATATCTAGTTTCACATTTTAAGTTGAATTACAAAAAATAAATTAACTTTTTTACTAAACTGCGCTTCGTGCTCTAAAATAATGAAATGCATGCACATATTTTATTGAGCTGCAGACAGTCAAAGTAAAAGTAAAAGTGGAAAGGATGGCTTTTAGCACTTACCAAGTTTAAACGAGCTTTAAGTCAGCCTGCACCCAATACTTAGGCTTCTTAAAACTGTGTGCTACATACTAGAATGTTCCATGTCCTGTAAAATGCAATACAAAATTGTGAATTGCAATAGATTAGAGGCAGGAAATAAACCATGGAATAAAGATACAAAAACTTACATTATACGTTAAAAGGCACAAGGTTCTCATGGTACACGTCTCCTTGGTTTTCACTTTATGTTCTCCTGATGAACGTTAACAGTGGATACTTAATGTGTAGGCTCTCAGCCATACACAAGTTGTACATCTTCAATGAAGGTTATTGAGTCCTCTTCTGTACTCTGCAGCTGAAGTGTATGATGTTCGCCTCAGTGGATACTAAACTCCACTCATGTCTGCTTTCAGTTGCATCCGACTATTGTCAGTGATGGGAATCATGCTCCAGTGCTGAAGCAGGGGAACACGCTCACGTGTGTAACCTGTTTTAAACATGGCGGAGAAGCACAAATGCTCACACACGTGCAAACCCATGAAAGGGCATCTGTTTGTCATGGAGGTATGTTTTAACTTCGAATCCAGGTGTTGTGCAATATTGTACATTTGTTCTTTAAAGTGATTGTCTAGAGTTTGTCAGAAAGAGAGACAGAGAGGTACTTGATTTGAAAAAAAAACAACCCAAGCTCCTCCCCCTTCCTTTCTGATTGGTCTACACGCTCTTACCGGAAGTATAGCATGCGCCTCGCTCAGTCTTTGTCTAGCGTCTGAGGAGGTGGGTCACGTTTTTACACTCTGCATGATTTCGGTTTTAAATGTTATTTATGTTGTTACAAATGCAAATGTACAAGTCAGAGCCTTTTGAATCCATGTTTTAAGTCTGTAGTTTACAGTGATGGGCAGTAGCGACGCTACTAGCTTAACTCGCTACGTTTTTCAGTAGCTTGAGGGTAGCGTCACTATTTACAAATCCAAGTAACTTTTCTGTAGCTAAGCTATTTTTTTGAGCAAGTAGCGCGGTAGGGTCCTCCAAAGCTGTTTTCTCACGGACATTTCTGATGTTCATATACTACAGCATTTTCCCGCTGCCAAAAACAAAGTAGGAAGACGGAATGTTTAAGTGTGCAGGCCTTAAGCCTAGTGTTTCTACTGTAGGTTTATGTGATAGTTTTATGGATTCATTATTTTATAAGTCATTTCAACTGTGATGCTGTGAATAAAGACACAGTTCTGTTGGAAACATAGTTATTATTAAATAGTTTTCAGCACAAACAGCAAAACAATAATAGTGGTAAATATCTGAGACAAACATGAACGATTTACGAGTGTATATATGTTAGATATAAGTTATATATATGTTAGATATAAGTTATATATATGTTAGATATAAGTTATATATATGTTAGATATAAGTTATATATATGTTAGATATAAGTTATATATATGTTATATCTAACATATATATAACTTATATCTATATATGTTAGATATAAGTTATATATATGTTAGATATAAGTTATATATATGTTAGATATAAGTTATATATATGTTAGATATAAGTTATATATATGTTAGATATAAGTTATATATATGTTAGATAGTCCACAGTCTCCTGTATATCAGGCTCTGAGCCCAAACTGCTTTTCCTTCGAAGCACAAAGCTCTCTGCTCCATAGTGCCTCGTCCATGCTCCTGCTGCAGCCGCTCCGTGCTTCCTTCCAATACACACACACGGACCAATCACAGCGGAGCTTCCTTGCGGCGACCTTTACGTAGTTAGAAAATTTCGATGCTGCAGGACAGGCAACGTAAGGGCCTTGCGGTGACCAACGCGTTGCGCAAGTGACGTCACGTCACCTCCGTAAGCTCCGCGCCGCGCGAGTATAAACTAGGCTTAATCAGAATCATTTTTATTGCCACGTAAGTAACAGGAGGTCACAGACTAGGAAATTGCTTTGGCTCAGTGCAACAGTCAAAAAGAGATAATAAAATAAGAATAAAACACACTTCTAAAGAATAAATTTAAATTTAAAATAGAGTTACAGTTACTATTTACAATATACAAGTGCACATGGTGCACACAATGTAAGGTGACAGCAGTACAGTGAAGTAAAGTGACGTATGATGGGCAGTAAAGTGACTTTATAAAGGGCGGGGGGACAGGTTAAGAAGTGTTCAAGAGTCCAACAGCAGAGGGGAAGAAACTGTTCTTGTGGCGGGAGGTTCTAGTCCTGATGGACCGCAGCCTCCTGCCTGAGGGGAGTGGTTGGAATAGTCCATGTGCAGGGTGAGAGGGGTCGGCTGTGATACGACCAGCCCGGCCTCGAGCTCGGGCGACGTACAGGTCCTGCAGCGATGGAAGGCTGCGGCCGATCACTTCCTCTGCAGAGCGCACAATGCACTGTAGTCTCTGTTTGTCCCTGACTGTGGCTCCAGCGAACCACACGGTGATGGAGGAGGTGAGGATGGACTCGATGATGGCCGTGTAGAACTGCACCAACATCTGTGCAGGCAGCTTGGCTTTCCTGAGCTGCCGCAGGAAGTACATCCTCTGCTGGGCCTTAACTACGTAAGGGTCGCCGCAAGGAAGCTCAGAGCCTGATATACAGGAGACAGTGGACTATCTAACATGTATATAACTTATATCTAACATATATATAACTTATATCTAACATATATATATAACTTATATCTAACATATAACTTATATCTAACATATATATAACTTATATCTAACATATATATAACTTATACCTAACATATATATAACGTATATCTAACATATATATAACTTATATCTAACATATATATATATAACGTATATCTAACATATATATAACTTATATCTAACATATATATAACTTATATCTAACATATATACACTCGTAAATCGTTCATGTTTGTCTCAGATATTTACCACTATTATTGTTTTGCTGTTTGTGCTGAAAACTATTTAATAATAACTATGTTTCCAACAGAACTGTGTCTTTATTCACAGCATCACAGTTGAAATGACTTATAAAATAATGAATCCATAAAACTATCACATAAACCTACAGTAGAAACACGTGTAATGAGATCAAACAGCTTTGTTTGTTATTGTTGATCTGAAGAGGACAAAGTAGCAGCGTAAATGGGACCGCTCCTGTGTGATCGCCCTCATGTGGTTTGTTGTGGGATTACAACATTCTCCTCAAAACTCCGTAAGGGGAACGCGCCAGTATAACATCAATTGTGCTTACGTAGGTCCACCGCAACCGCTAACGTAAGCCACGCCGCGCAAGTATACACTAGGCTTTACGTAGTTAGAAAATTTCGATGCTGCGCGGCAGGCAACGTAAGGGCCTTGCGGTGACCAACGCGTTGCGCAAGTGACGTCACGTCACCTCCGTAAGCTCCGCGCCGCGCGAGTATAAACTAGGCTTTAGTGACGACGCATACACTCGCGTACACGCACGCACACACTCATGCGCACGCACACACTTGCGCGCTGTTGGAGGGAGACAGGACGGCAGGAGCCGCGGTCTCGGAGGACTAAACTGAGGCCTGGACTCCACCGGGCGCGTCTCCGTTGACGCGCGTTGGCTGCTGTCCGTCGGACGTCCATAAAAAAGACTAGTGGTCAAACCGGCTGCAGCAGCAGCTCTGGCTGTGCGTTTATCAGCCTGCTTTGTTTTTGTAGGAGACACGTTTGGGCATTGTGTGAATAAATGAATGTTTGGCTGATGGAGGAGTCATGTGTTGTCGGCGTACATGTGTGCGTGTGCGTGAGAGCGCCTGTGTGTGTGTGTGGTGGGAGGCGCGTGTGTGTGCGTGCATGTGTGTTTGGGCCTGTGACCGCAGCGATTATTATGATCCAGCCTCTTCGTTTGTTTTCTATACTTATTTAGCGCGTCATACACTTTTATCGGACCCAACTCGCCTCTCCGCGGCTTTAGGCAACAGGCAGCCGCTATAGTTTTAAATAGAAGAAGCGGTGTGTGATTTGAATGAGCTGTGGCTATGATCAGTGCAAAGCACAGCATATTGAAGCATTGAGGACGTCGCGATGGATGAAGCAAAACTTATTGAAAGCAATTGGAAAAAGGGGAGAGAGAAAAGAACTCTAACATATCCTGTGTGTGTGTGTGTGTGTGTGTGTGTGTGTGTGTGCGGAGAGAGCGCCTCGCAGGTAGAGGGGACAGAGCAAGCCCCGGCGATCCAAGATGGCGCCCTATTCAAATGAATGGTTGTGCTCAGTGGCGCTTTGTGACGGCATGGGGGCTGAAAGATTAGCGGAAGTCGCCTGGAACTCTCAAAGATCTATGGGAAAGTTGCCTGTATTTGGGCATCGTCTGGTCCTCCCGGTTCTGCGCAGTGTATCATCTCCCATAATGTGTTGCGCTAAACACACGTGTGTGGGTCTCACACCGGGTCTCACGCACGTGCACAGAGGGGCTCGGCCGCGCTCTGACCAATCAGAGCGGGAGTTAGAGCGAGAGCCAGACGAGCAGAGTTTGTGGCACTAAAGTGTGGATTTAAACAAAACCGAAGGATTTAAGAAGAAAAAAAGTTCAGGATGACAAGGGACACTAAAATCCCCACAAAATCCGACCTTTATGAAAGCTGTAGGTTCTCTTTCAGCTGAGGTTGAGCTGTTTTAATATGCATTGAGTTCTATGGGGAAAATTTCTGGGTAGCCCACGTGAATTTAGTCTGGTTTAGTCTGCAGTACCGCGAGAATCCCCCGAGCACATGAGTTATTCAGCTACAAGCTGTAATAGGGCTGGAAAGTCTCGTCCCAGAAGCACTTCCGGTTCATTGCTCGGATACAAACAAATCGTCAGCTGTTCGAAGAGGCGGTTTAAATGAATGGTGCAAAATGCTCTGCTTTGTTTTCGGCTGTTATCATCAAAGTTTACATGAAGCATGCTCATTTTTTAGGTTTCCCAAAGACCAACTGAAGCTGTGTAAAAAGCTATGCAGTTATGATAAAAACCTTTTGTCTGATTTTACAGATGGTTAACTTGAATATGTATTCAAGCTAACTTGTAGCTAATGCTAACCTGTAGTGCGCTGCCGAGCCTTTCATTGTGGCTTGTATTTTAAGATAAGATTAACTTTATTGTTGTCACACAGGAGACATGTATTTATTTATTTCAGAGATAAAGGAGGAACATATTAGCACATATTAAATAACATTTAACAAATGTTCAAATATAACAGAAAACGGACAATCATAATATTAGTTAGTAGTAAATGAATAGGTAACCCAACTACATCATGTTATTTTTGACAGCACAGCAAAAAGAAAAAAGGCCCAATGTGAAGCTGCAGTGAATGTGAAGTGGAGATGGAGCTAATGTACGGATAGAAAACTGATCATTCATAAACATTGGCTCATAACCAACGCAGCAAAGACAGCTGTAAGGGACATCAATGTATTTGCATGGGAATAGTGTTTCTATATTGTCTTTCTGATGCATAATAGTGGATTAAAAAACAATAAGTTTGAACACGGCCCTGCACCTTTCTCATCTCCCCGTCATATAAACTTCAGGACATGGTCAGTTCACAGCTAATTCCGACCGCTCACTCAGTTTTTCTGTCCCAGAGACGAAATGTGTCCAAAATAACACAGGAAAGTCCTTTAAGGAGGAAGAAGTCGGCGATCTCAGCACCATACAAGTGGCACGTGTGGTTTGTTTGTATCCGCGGGTGGAAATCTTGCAAAATCTCGCACTTCCGCTTTCCAGCCCTATACCCTATCCAGTTATTATAATAGATCCATGGGACAGAGCGAGATGTATGTAAAGATTAACGTATTAACATTATGCGAAAAATAAATGGTAGATGTACGATCAGGAAACAATTATTTAAATTAATACATGAAAAAAATTACACATGTTTGTTAATGATCATTGTCATTAACAAATACTTATAACCAATAGGGTTGGGCGATATGGGCCTCAGCATGTATCACGATTTTTGTTGGTATGTATCACGATATGATAATTTTAACAAAGCCTCATATAAAAGCTATAAAAACTTAGCACTGATAATTTTAAACACACTTGCCTCAAAGTGCATTTACTGATTTATTGGCAGCAAAATGTGTAATACAGCTATTGTATATAAAACGTATTAACAAAACTGAATTGTAGAGAATTCTGTTTTGTACATACTGAAAATTGCAGGCAACATGTAATAAAGGTGAACATTTGTAATTTGTAAAATATATAAAAGTTTGTCCTTTGTAATATAAAAAGTATAGCATTATCAAATAATTATTTGATCACTTTGGCTTATGTTTCCTAATCCTAATATAGTCAAAATGATCAAATACTGTATATATTTTTTGTATCCTTTCTATAATTATGTAATTATAACTTAGTTGTAATTATATTGCAATGTAGACAAACACATGCATTGAAGTAAAATGAATGACAGTAAACAGTAAATAAAGCTTACCAATGGCACTATGAGAGAGAGAGCGCGAGTGTCCGAAGCAAGCCAGTCCAGTCCAGTTGTTTAGGGCAGCTGCTTTCACAACATTAGATCCACTGTCCATAGTTACACACAATTGCTTCTTTTTATCTAGTTCCCAAACTACTCCCATATGTTTGAGGTAGCTCCGCGTTTTGGCACAATCTCTTCTACAATCTGCATGTCTTCACCATGGTCTTCACCGCCGCCCTCAGCCATGTTTGCTCTCTGCTCTGTTGTTGTTGTCCCTGCTCGCCGCTCTGCTACACGTGCCGCGCAGATGCGTCATCAAAGTGCGCCGCACACAAACGTGTCTTCCGCTCGCTGTTTTCAGTGTGAAATGATCGTTTTCACCGGTATAAGGCATTTTCTTATCATTTAATTTACTTATACCGGTATACCGGTACAAAAAAAATATCGCCCAACCCTAATAACCAAGGACTACAGCATATATCAATATATTATTCCATTGTATTTTCAATGGAAAACGGACCCGACACTCGTCGACGGAACAAATAGGATTGTTTCTATTTCGTCCGTCCGCGTCCGTTGCGCCCTCCGTTGACGGAATACGTCCGACGTGCGTTGGACGGACGCATGCGGAGGCAGTGGAGCCACTTCCATTCACCCTCATGGAGATACGGACGACGGATCCGTCCAAACATGTCCGTTTCATCTCCGTCTCCGTTATTTCCATGAGGGTGAATGGAAGTGGCTCCACTGCCTCCAACATCCGGATTCCATCAACGGAGGGTGCAACGGACGCGGACGGACGAAATAGAAACAATCCTATTTGTTCCGTCGACGCGTGTTGGGTCCGTTTTCCATTGGAAATACAATGAATAATATATATATTAATATATTTACAACATTATTAAACATGTATTGATATATGCTGTAGTCCTGGTTATAAGTGTTTGTTAATGACAATGATTATTAACAAACATGTGTAATTTTTTTCATGTATTAATTTAAATAATTGTTTCCTGATCGTACATCTACCATTTATCTTTCGCGTAATGTTAATCTTTACATACACCTCGCTCTTTTTTCTCTTGCTGTGTCCCCTTGGACACTTGCTCTGTCCCCTTGGACACTTGCTCTGTCCCCTTGGACACTTGCTCTGTCCCCTTGGACACTTGCTCTGTCCCCTTGGACACTTGCTGTGTCCCCTTGGACACTTGCTCTGTCCCCTTGGACACTTGCTGTGTCCCCTTGCTCTCTCCTCACCGCCGTGCGCTCCCATCCACACACACACACACACATTACCCACAGAGCTACTGCACTTATGAGAGACAGATCTCACAACACTGGATATGTTGGAGTTCTTTTCTCTCTCCCATTTTTCCAATTGCTTTCAATAAGTTTAGACCACTAGTCCGTTTTACGGACGTCCGACGGACAGCAGCCAACGCGCGTCAACGGAGACGCGCCCGGTGGAGTCCAGACCTCACCGTGGCCATACCTCCAAAAGCACGTCACTTTAGTGGAGACGAGCGAACAGAAATGTTTTCAGATCCTACTCTGTAATCCCCCAGAGAAAGCTCCTCTGACTGATAATAAGGCTGTAGGATGTTACCATTGTTTTCATAAACTGGTCAGACATAGTTCTAGCACAGTTCATTTGTAAACTTATGTGTTTTCTTTTCAGTTTCAGAGGGTATTCTTGCTTAAATAGAGCCATTAATTGGCTCGGATTCACATTTGTTTCGTGTTTATTGGGCTATTGTTATAAACAACAGTTAAAAAACATTTCTAATGAAGTACATGTTAATTTGTAATGGCTTATTGCTATAATTTCTCAATTTATTTTATTTACAATTGCAAAGGGCCTTCTTGTCTTTTGTTGTTGGTGTTTTGGGCTATTCTATAAATATCTAAATTTTAACCTTTTTCTGACTGACAGTTTAGTATTTATCACTAAAATTGCATAGACTGCAGTTTGTTTACTTGAAAGTAGCTTCTATATAGCAAACTACTTTTGACAGAATTTTGTAACTTAGCTTGCTGCATTTTTATGGGTGGTAGCTTCTGTAAAGTGAAGCTGAATTTATTGTAGAGTAGCTTAGCTAACTGCATAAATCAAGTAGCTTGCCCATCACTGGTAGTTTATGTAGTCACTAGGGTTTAATCCCGGGACACGGGATTCCCGGGAAATCTGATCAAAACTATTTCCCGATTCCCGGGAAATGTTATGACGGGAAACGGGAAATGAAAGTTTAAAAAAAAAATCCAGTGCGCTCCTATTATAGAGCACGTTTATTGTTGTTCAAAGTTCAAACATATTTCATTTACAATCCACATGTCTACAGCTGAGAGGATGGCTCATAAATTGTGTTTTTGACAACAAATATGGGTCTTAATCGCGCTAAACCACGACTTGTAATGAGGCCAGCCTCAGGGTACGGGGCGCATGTGAGCCCAGAATTTGGCTACGTCCAATTCTATCAGAAAGCTCCTTTCTTTTTTTCTATCTGCTAGGGGCAGCAACAGGTTTGGCTAACATACATATAACACATTTTAAGATCATATAAAATGCATTTAGGGTAATGTTCTGCTTCCAATGACGATAAGAATGATAAGGAAGAGAGGAGAAGGGTAAGAAGGTTGATATTAGAAATTGGATGCGCCCGAGAGCCGGCTGCAGCCAGCGAAAACACAGGAGTTTATGGAGGTGGCACCCGTTTTGTTTTACGCTTTAAAACTCTTTGGGCTTATTTCCAAATGGGGGATTACATATCTGCGCTCAAACTATTATCTGGACTTAAACATGAAACTGGTCTGAACCGAAGTGGTCTGTGCTGTTCATTAATAACTAAGGTAAGACCCATAACACAATTGGAAATGTGCCTTTTACGAACTTTTGCGTTTTGTTTGAGCAAACAATGCGGGCCATGGAAAACATTCTGCTGTAGCCAAACTAATTGTGAATAAGCCGCTCTGTAGGTTCTGTTGATTTATATGATATATGTTCATCTGATTGGGCTGAAGTAAGTGCCTCCAAACCACACGCACGTCACTGGTCGACAAGTGGATTGCGCAGACATTTAGAATCTAATATTAGTGAAATTCCTGACGAAAGCCCATCAACAAAACGTCTGAAAACGCTATGGCTACTTTAGCAAAGCTAGCACGTCGCTTGGTGAAACACTAGTGGAGATGGCAGCTTTTGTTGGATTATATATTTTAGTGATATCATACATTACTTGGGCTAAACACAACAACTACAAACAACAGCTATTTCTCGGGACAGCTCGTCTTTTCCGGGATTTAATACGTCTCATTTTCGGGAAAAATATTAAACCCTAGTAGTCACATGTGAGAGCTAGCTGCTAACAGGGGACTGCGAGCGTGTGATATGGAGAGACCATGAGGATTTGTGTTTTCTTTTCTTTTATACAGAACTGCAGATAAAGTCAACCAGTGATCCTACATGTGTCGTCGTGGTCCTTAATCAGCCAGCGCACCCCTATGTCAGACTGTACATTTCCCTATTTCTGTTTCTAAAGTTCATTGTATGACGTCATAGTTTATATCTGTTCATAGCCACATGAACAGACCCAGGACTGAGGCTGTAGACCCAGGACTGAGGCTGCAGACCCAGGACTGAGGCTGTAGACCCAGGACTGAGGCTGTAGAAGTGGCTCCTATACAAGGTGGGGGGTGTAGCCCATGGGTCGGGAGCAACCAGCTTTAATTGCAGAACCCGATGTTTGATGTTGAAAGAGAACAATATCATTTCTCACTTCTACCACCATCAAACATATTAGAATTATCTGACGTTGTTGTGTTTGTTGCAGATCTACAAAGTCCATCTACAGAATGGGGTTCACCTGTGATCAGTGTGGAAAGACCTGCAGCTCTGCTTCTCATCTAAAGAGACACCACAGAACTCACACTGGAGAAAAACCATACGAGTGTGATCTGTGTGGAACATGTTTTACTACAAAAGAACATCTCAAGGTCCACAACAGAATCCACACTGGAGAAAAACCCTTCAGCTGCGACGATTGTGATCAGAGTTTTAGACAAGAGGGTACTCTCAAAGCTCATCAGAGGATCCACACAGGAGAGAAACCATTTGAGTGTGACCAGTGTGAAAAAACATTTAGGACCAAACGTCAGCTCTCACGACATCAGCATGTCCACACAGGAGAGAGACCTCACCAATGTGACCAGTGTGAAAAGACTTTTACATGTTTATCTGACCTCACTGTGCACTACAGAATCCACACTGGAGATAAACCATTCGTCTGTGGAGACTGTGGGAAGAAGTTTACTCAGTCTTCACACTACAAAGCACATGAGAGAATCCACACTGGAGAAAATCCATTTGCATGTGACTTCTGCAGTAAAACCTTTAAAACAGCAGCACATCGCACAGTTCACCATCGGAGCCACACTGGAGAGAAGCCGTACGAGTGTGACCAGTGTGGAACATGTTTTAACGAAAGAGGAAGTCTTAACCAGCACAAAAGAATCCACACTGGAGAGAAACCCTTCAGCTGCGACGATTGTGGTCAGAGTTTTTCTCAGAGTGGTTCTCTCAAAGTGCATCAGAGGATCCACACTGGAGAGAAACCCTTCAGCTGCGACGATTGTGGTCAGAGTTTTTCTCTGAGTGGTCATCTCAAAGTGCATCAGAGGATCCACACTGGAGAGAAACCCTTCAGCTGCGACGATTGTGGTCAGAGTTTTTCTCAGAGTGGTCATCTCAAAGTGCATCAGAGGATCCACACTGGAGAGAAACCCTTCAGCTGCGACGATTGTGATCAGAGTTTTAGACATAAGAATACTCTCAAAGATCATCAGAGGATCCACACTGGAGAGAAACCCTGCAGCTGCGACGATTGTGGTCAGAGTTTTTCTCTGAGTGGTCATCTCGAAGTGCATCAGAGGATCCACACTGGAGAGAAACCATTTGTCTGTGAAAAGTGCGAAAAGTCTTTTAGTCAAAGTTCATCTCTTACTAAACACATTAAAACCTGTAGAGAAGCAGGTCTGAAGCATCTGGACCAAAGTGAAGGAGACAGAGCTGAGGCTGCATCCTGTGAACCCAGAGTCAGACTCTACAGGATCTCACTTCAGTCTTAACTCCTGGTTTGGCGGAAGAATCCATTCTGTTCAGTGTTTCATTTTCATGTTTGTTTTCTGTTCCTTGTTGTGACTCTATGATGTTGGTTTGTTGTGTCTTTTCTGTAATAAGTTCCTGTGTCCTGTTTTTCAAGGATCATGTTTTTGCACTTCCCTCTTCAGTGTTTGCTTCAGTTCAAGAACAAATCATAATGACATTTGAGTTGTTTTATTTTCCTCCATGTTTGTAAAGTCTTTGAATAATATGAAGGACATGAATCACAATCAATCACAGAATCAAATCACAAAACTGTCGAATATTGTAAGAATCTCAATAATATTGAATTGTGACAAATATCACTGTTAAATGTCTGTCACTACATTTCCCATGATGCACCTGTTAATATTGTAGTTCCCCATCCCGTAGCCATGTTCAGAGCTGTTCTTTACAGTGTTAGGGGCGGAGCCTGTGTGCGTGCGTCATGCCAACCATCAATAATCCTGTGTGTATAAGTTCTGTGTGCGTCTATGCAAAGTGAGTACCATGTGCCAATCTATATTTATGCTCCATTTATATACTTTAATGTCCGCTTCCTCCTTGTAGCTACAACACGTGGTGCGCCACGTGCATGACTGTAGGAGCACTCCATAATAAGCCCTGCTATATGTGGATAATGTACATATGTGTGTCTGTGTGTGTATAGTTTAGAACAGCCCGTTTCTGCTACACATATAGTTTGCCTTTTCATTATAAAGTTCCACGTAACACCATTTATAGTGTTAGAGCGCCCCCTTGTGGGCTACGGTTGTAATGTCACTCATTGTTTACAGTGTATCTGTGTTCATAGTCTAAAAGGCTGTTTTTAATAAACATTTGATCTTTTGTGTTGATTCCAGAAAAGCACAGATACACATCTTCATCACCTCCGTATACCTGCTGCTATACCCTCCTTAGTACCTGGATACTCCTCCTCAACCTGTAACCCTTTCATATGAAAGCATAAACCTCAAAAACTTCATGGCAGTACAACCAGTTAATAATTTCTCCCTCCGGCCACCAAAAGACCTCTGGGTTAGAAGCATTTACTTTTTCAAATAAAATGTTTCGAAGCTCAAAGTAAAGTGGACAATACAAAACAAAATGAGGCTCATCCTCACCACCCCCAGGTCACACACTGTACAGAGACGGACCTCTTCAGGGACCGCTTTAAAGCGCCCCACCTCCACTGCTAGAGGCAAAGTGCCGGTCCTCAGCTGGGCTAACAGAGAGCGCTGCCTTCAAAGTGCCGGTCCTCAGCTGGGCTAACAGAGTGCTGCCTTCAAAGTGCACATTTTATTTATTAGTTTATTTAGATAAACATAATTTAAATGAGCACTTAAGAACACATTTCTCTAGACCAGGGGACATTGTTTGAACAGTTCCAATTAAAAATCTTTTTTGTGAGCCTGTGATTGGGCAGCTGGATGAGGCGGTTCCATAAACGCACCATTTCAGCCCTTTGCTTTATGAGACACGGCTCACATCCCATGTCCCCCTGTGTCGCTGATATTGGGGTGAATTTATGCACTCCCAAAAATGTTCTAATGGCTCTATTCTGAAGAGCATTAACATGATCAATCTCCTTGAACCCCCCAAACACCAGCTGCATAGAATAAAATAGAGCTAACCAAAGTACACAGAGAAACTTAAATCTGGGACAATTTTCATTTTACTCACAATGGAGCCCAGAGCTCTCCCTGCAGACTCACACAGAGACTGGGTTAAAGGAGCCCAGAGCTCTCCCTGCAGACTCACACAGAGACTGGGTTAAAGGAGCCCAGAGCTCTCCCTGCAGACTCACACAGAGACTGGGTTAAAGGAGCCCAGAGCTCTCCCTGCAGACTCACACAGAGACTGGGTTAAAGGAGCCCAGAGCTCTCCTGCAGACTCACACAGAGACTGGGTTAAAGGAGCCCAGAGCTCTCCTGCAGACTCACACAGAGACTGGGTTAAAGGAGCCCAGAGCTCTCCTGCAGACTCACACAGAGACTGGGTTAAAGGAGCCCAGAGCTCTCCCTGCAGACTCACACAGAGACTGGGTTAAAGGAGCCCAGAGCTCTCCTGCAGACTCACACAGAGACTGGGTTAAAGGAGCCCAGAGCTCTCCTGCAGACTCACACAGAGACTGGGTTCCCTCTGTAAAAACCATGAACTCATTGAAGACCAACCCGAGGTATTTATATGAACGTGTGTAGGTTAATGGAGAAAGGTCATAAAGGAAAGAATATGTACTTGGTGACTGATTCTTTTTACGGAAATGCATAATTTGTGTTTTATCTTTGTTTAGGGCCAGTCTCCATTTTCTACACCATGCACTTAAAATATTTAACATCTTCTGTAATTTGTCTTCAGTGTCTGCCAGCAGAATAATGTCATCTGCATACAACAGGAGATCTAAGTTGAAGTCATCAATACAAATACCAAGGTTGGCTTCTTTAATTTCATTCACCAGGTCTTTTATATATAAAGAAAATAAAGTTGGTGATAATACATCGCCCTGTTTCACTCCAAAAGGGGGGAAACCAACCCGTTCTTAAATAGTTAATTTGCACACAGGCAACAGGGGCCTGGTAGAGGGACTTGATTGCGTCTTAAAACCTTCCTTTAACCAGCAACTTATACCACAGAAGATCCCTGTTAACCCAATCAAATGCTTTTTGAAAATGGATGAAGCAGGCAAATGTAGATTTTCCCTCTTGGAGCCTGGCTCTCAGCACAGATGATAAAACATACATATGGTCAATGCAGGCCCTGCCTTCTCCAAAGCCATTCTGTTCGTCTGCCAGGGTCTCATTTATCTCCAAAAAGTCATTGAGTCTACTGTTGAGGATTCCCGAGTACAACTTATACACAGTGCTGATCAGACTGATACCTCTATAATTCAGGGGCACTCGAGGATCATATTTGGCTGATTTAGGTATGTGTAGCGATTGGGGCTTCCGTAGCCACGGAGCAGGGTTACAAAACCTAAAAACAATGACCCTAATTTAGTTGCCACAACGCCACCCTGGAATTTCAGGTCCAGGGACCTGGATAGAAAACTAAAGAGAATTGAAATTTCACCCCGCTAAGGTCACACAGGTTCGACAGAACTGAGAGGAACGACAGACAAAAGCACGATTAATTTACATTATGTTTATTTTTAATTGGAAATAAAGTTTTACAAAACTATTTAAAATTGTTTTAGTTATAAATTGTTTAAAACGCACACACACACGCAGTCACACCACTCACTCAAACACTCACCCAAATCAAATGTACAAAACCAATAAACCAAAAAAGGTGGTTTAAAACATGTGCAGCCTGTTTGGGAACATCAGGAGCTTTGTTACCTTAAAACTTTTCGTTCTTCTGAGCGCCTTTGGGAACTCCGTACCTTTGACTCAATACTCCAAAAAAAGTCTATATTGGGGACCAGTCCTGAGTGGAGAGGTTCAGTCGGAAATTGATGTGGGAGGAAGCGAAACTTGACCCAGTCCTATGTAGCAACGATTAGAATCTAGTTACTAAATACACAATGGGGAAACCACAGCGCAGAGGTGCTCTACTTACCTATGTAGCACCCAGAAGCCTGCATGGAACAAGCAGCGGAGATGAACGGCGGTACGCCGTGTCCGCGCTCTTCGCACCGGAGTTACTACAACGGAGACGCAGTAGGTAAGACCTCGCACTCGGCCAAATGGGTAAGCTTGAATGCATTAAATAACTGCTTACCGGAGACTGAAGCTGGTCAGGCGCAGGGCATTGTACACGCCGAGATGAGGAGCTGACAAACGGAGCGAAGCCACACGTTGACGCCAAGGTCCAACACCGTGTTTATGACAAACCGCGGTTCGGAGGTTGCACTAGGCTTTTAAGAGTGCTGTTTCGGCTTTACATTGTTATTGTAGTGGTTTGTCTGTGGCTTCGGTCCAGCTCCTCAGTGTCACGCAGAGGGACGAGGCAAAAGGTGAGAGGACGCGCACCCGCAGGAGTTTCCCCAATCAAGGCTCGGGCGCGGCGTGATTGGACTGCCAGCGGGGGAGGGCCTACCACTACATTCTACCCCCCCCACTTGGATCGTCGACCCGACGATCGACATGGACTAGTACCATGGCCGAAAGACGGCAGGGGCTGGATTTGATACCGGATTTTGGTTGTCTAGTATTGAACGTGGCAAATTATGTGGATTGGGGTGACGACCAGCGGTGGAGCGCGACGATTTTCTCGCACCAGTACTACCTGGGTCGACCGTTGAAAACAGCCCAGAACTAGAAGATGGTCCAGAAACTGGCGTTCCCATTTCCACGGCACATGCATGTCTTGGGGCCAGCAACGGAGGCTGCGAATCTACAGGCCGATGAGGGACAGGCCCCAGTTCGGGCGTACCCTCCGAAACAACATACCACAAATCTTCGTCATCCGATGACTCCCTGAGTAAGTCCCGTGGTGAGACAGAAGATGAACGCTCATTTTGAACTTCCACAGGCTGGTTAAGTTCAACAAAAACCTTTATCAACGAGCGATGAACTTGTTTAACCCTGGTCTGGTCTTGCACTGGAGCAATGGTGTAAACTGAACCTCCCTCCGATGGAGCTCTCAAGACAACATGCAGCACAGAGGACCACAAGTCTTGAATCTTACAACGACCCCGCACACTAGTATTGCGCACCAAAACCATTTGTCCTTCCCTCAAAGGCCCATCATGCACACGTTGGTCATGTTGGTCCTTTCGACGTTGGGCCGCTGCCCTCAAGCGTTCCTGAGCTCCATCAAAAGCCAGCTTCAAACGGGCTTGGTGCTCCAAGATCCATTCATGGGGACTACCAGCAACAGGATCGGACACTTGACCCAAAAGAAAATCAACGGGGAGTCGGGGTTCCTGACCAAACATCAAGTAGAACGGCGACTCGCCAGTTGACTGGTGAGGCGTGGTGTTATAAGCATACAAGACTTGCGGTTGGCACGCACACCAATCGCGTTTCCGGGATGCCGGCAACGTGCGGAGTAAGTTGTGCAACGTGCGATTAAATCGCTCACACTGGCCATTCCCAGATGGATGGTATGGTGTTGTACGCGATTTCTCAACCCCATAAAGTTCACAAAGCTGGCGCACCAGCAAGCTCTCAAAACATCTGCCCTGGTCTGAGTGGATCCTAGCTGGGACTCCAAACTTTGAAAACCACTCCGACACAAGCACTCGCGCCACAGTAAGCGCCCGTTGATCTCTAGTTGGTACGGCGAGAGTGTACTTGGTGAAAACATCTGTGATGATGAGCACACTTTCCACTCCATTCTGTGATGGTTCCAACAAGGTGAAATCCAGTGCGATGATTTCATTTGGGCGTGAAGCAAGAAGGTGGCCCATCGGTGCCCGAGCTGGTGGACGAGAATCTTTGGCGACCTGACAACGCTCACATTGATGGCACCATTCTCTCACTGCCTTGGACATCCCAGGCCAATAGCAGCGGGATCTGAGCAATGCCAGGGTCCTTTCTACACCCTGGTGCCCGTGTTCATGATGCACCTGAGTTAGCACCTCCTCTATCAACGCAGCTGGTAGCAGGAGTTGGAATATGGCTAAACCACCATCAGGACGGAAAACCTTCCGATACAACAACTCATCCCGCTCAACTAAACGGTCCCACTGCTGGAGCAAGATCAAAGCAGAAGGAGAAAGGTTTCTCCGTTCCTCACTGTTTGGTCGTACCTTCGCTCTCCAAAAGGGCAGTACTTCCTGGATAACTACATCACTCGCCTGAAGGGCACGAATGTCACAAGAGGGGTGGCCAGGCAGGGCCGACACGATGGATTGGGTGGCCTCTACCTGTTCCTGACCACTCAACCTTTGCAGAGGATAAGGAATAAGCGCGCCTGGGAGCATTCCAGCAAGCTCGGATGAACGAAAGCCCGGTTGTCGGGACAAAGCATCCGCGCTTCGATTACTTTTGCCGGACCTGTACCGCAACTCAAAATCGAAAGACGCGAGCTGTGCAGCCCAACGCTGCTCCACAGCTCCAAGCTTTGCTGTCATCAGGTGACTAAGAGGGTTGTTGTTGGTGTAGACAACACACTTATGACCTAACAAATACTCTCGAAATTTGTCCGTCATTGCCCACTTAAGGCCAAGCATCTCGAGCTTCATTGAGCTGTAATTCGACATGTTGCGTTCTGTAGGACGCAAACCACGACTTGCATACGCAACTGGTCTAACCTTCCCTTCATGCTCTTGAGAAAGAACCGCCCCCAGACCATGGTGGCTCGCGTCAACCTCCAAAATGAACGGACGCGAAAAGTCTGCATATGCAAGCACTGGTGCACTGGTCAACTTCGCCTTCAGGCCGTCAAAGCTCTCTTGACATTCATTAGTCCAAATTTCACCGTCACACTTCCCTGATCTCTTCGACTTCCCTGTCAACATTGCCACTCTCCGATGCAGCGGTGCTGCCAATCTTGCAAAACCCTCCACGAAGCGACGATAATAGCTTGCAAAGCCTAAGAAAGAGCGAAGCTCTGTTACTGTTGTGGGCGTTGGCCAATTTGCCACACATGCAATTTTTGCCGGGTCTGTAGAGACCCCTTGGTCAGAGATAACATGACCTAGATAACTGACCTTGCGTTTCAAGAAGCTACACTTGCTGAGCTTAACTTTTAAGCCCTCATGATGGAGCCGTCCCAGGACACCATCCAGCCGCTGAAGGTGCTGCTGAAAGTCGGCGGAAAAGATGATAATATCGTCCAAGTACAACAGTAATGACTGCCCTTGCTGATCACCGAAAATGCGCTGCATAAGGCGCTGGAAGGTCCCTGGGGCGTTACAAAGGCCAAAAGGCATAAGGGGGGTACAGAATGCAGTTTTAGGTCGATCTTTCTCAGCAACTGGCACTTGATTGTACCCAGCAGCAAGGTCCAACGTTGAAAACCAACACGCGCCCGTCATGGCATCCAAGGATTCGTCAATTCGGGGGAGGGGGAAAGCATCTTTATGAGTTTTAGAATTCAATTGCCGATAGTCGACGCACAACCTTAAGGATCCATCCTTCTTACGAACCAGTACTATGGGCGAGGCATAAGGGCTTGAACTTTCCCGTATCACTTGCGCCTGCAGCAACTGGTTAATATGCTCTTTAACTACCTCGTATTCGGACGGTGGGATTCTACGGTGACGTTGACGGACAGGTACATCGTCAAGAAGATGGATCTCATGAGATATGAGACTGGTACAGCCCAAGTCTTGGTCGTGCGCTGCAAAGACTGGTAGATGTTTCCTAAGCAAAGACCTAGCTGCATCATGCTCTTCCGGAGGCAAGTGTGAAAGATCAACTTCTTCGATGTAATCTCGAGCTGAAGGACGTGCCGTCGACGTAGCTACCTGCGCAGTAACAGAGGACACTTCGGCGACCCCTGAAGGTAAGCTAACAACTCTCACGTCATCAAGCGTACCAATGACTGTCCGGGAGTAAAGGAGTATATCGGACACGCCCACATTCACGACAGGGATGTAAGCTGTACCCTGAATAACGCGGACCAACGCCGGGGAGGCCAACAGACCCGCCGGTAAGCCAGATTCAGGTGGTTCAAACAGAACAGTACCATCTGAAAACTGTTCTGAGCAAGTGGCTGTTACGATCTTCATAACACCTCCAGGTATCCGGTACGACTTCTTCCCACGGACCCTAGCTCTGCCTGGCTTCATAGAAATCGGTTGCACGCTAGCAACATGACATTTTTGCAAAGCGTCCACGATAGAAGCCGGAAAGGACACTGAAGCTTCTGCGAATAAGGCTGAGCCATACTGTCCGAAAAGCTCCTGGTAACATTTACTAATGATATTCATCCCCAGCACACCAGGTACTGGCAACAAAGGACGCCCAGGTGGATCTTTCACCACCAATACACCACAACGGGGCATCGATTTCCCACAAAGAGTAACCTCGAGTTCAAGGTAGCCAATATACGGAATGGCCAGTCCATTGGCGGCCTTAAGTTCCAACCAATGGCAAGCTTTGAGACGTTCCTCACCCCAGGGCTCGAAGTTCTCATGAAAGAAACTCTCGGTGATTGTTGAGACCATCGACCCGGTATCCACCAGACATGGTACGGGGGCGCCACCCATACCAACGTTGATGTGTGGACATGTGGAGATGAGCTTCTGAACGTCTTCCAACCTTACCCTAGGATCTCTTGAGCCAGTAGATGCCCCACCCGAGCTGTGGCCCGGCAACGCGGTGGGCGCTAGTTTTCCGACGGCTGACGTGATGGCCCATGACCCCGCGCAGCTGAGTGTGGCCGGGACGGCATACGTGGCCCATCACACTCTCTGGCCATGTGTCCGGGCTGTTGACAACGATGGCAAATGATGGGCGCGGATCGTGGAGAGCGGCCACGGGGTTGAGGAGAGTGATTATGCTTGTGGAGACTTTGCAACTGAGCCATGCTTGTTGTTAACTTGTCCAATTGCTCCTGCTGTCGTCGCAAAAGCTCTTTCATCTCACTAACTTCCGAGGTCGGCGGATGGTAACCCGACCGCTGGCCGCCACCCTGCACCATGTACTGAATACCAACAGCCGAGGGGACAGAATTGCTTCGGCCACGCACAACCGCTGGCAGTCCTTCACGCTCCCACCTAATAGCCTCGCCTCTGACGTCCAATAACGTTGCCTCAGGGGCCTGTCTCACGTATTGTTTTAACGAACGCCGAAGGTCACAATCTAAAACCTGCTCGACAAATTGATCACGCAACAAGATTTCGGAATTTGGCATGTTATTTGGAGCGCGCTGTTTTACCTTTTCCATCAGTGACCTGAGAGCGAGTGAATATTCCAAAAGTGTCTCTCCCTCTTGTTGACGACGGGAAAAAAATGCTTCCTGCAGTGCTACATAGGACTCGGCGCATCCATAAAGATACTGTAAGATTGCTTTAATTTCGATCGGGTCACTTCGTTCTTCTGCTGAACGAAACTTAATTTCATCGCGAGCCTCCCCTTCCAAATGGTCATAAAGAAAAAATGCCTGGTCTGCCAGTGACAAGTGTCTGGCCCGCACACACGCCTCTGCTTCTTCGAGCCATTCCCCTAAATGAATTCCCACCCTGCCCCTGAACATAGGGCATTTTCGGTCCCTGGGGACAAAAACTAACCGGTCAATGCTCGGATTACCTCGGCTAGAGTTAGGGGAAGGTTCGCCTGCCGTGGCGGATGGCCCAGCGGGAGCACCTGCCCCAGACTGAGGGCGCTCTTGACGCAACCTTTCATTTTCGGCACGCAACTGTGCTACCGCTTCTTGCAGTTCTCGCAACTGTTCCTCCATGGGTGAAACAGTAAAAAAAAAAAATCAAAAACGAAAACAATTGCTGCTGTTGTTCCCAATAACAATTCACATTAACCAGACTAGAGGTATAAAAGTGGCAGTGTTTACTTTTACCAATGGCAGTAGCTACCCAGCAAGATTGCTCAACAAGCAAAATACTCTGCAAGTAATGATTCAAAACACACACAAAAAAACATGCAATGTAAAAAATGTAATCACAGCAAATGTAGAACATGCAATGTAAAAAATGTAATCACAGCAAATGTAGAACATGCAATGTAAAAAATGTAATCACAGCAAATGTAGAACATGCAACATATATACACAACACAGCAAAACGTTTAACAATATATTACTTCTGAATCGCTACCCCCCTTCCAACAGCATGAAAGCCAAGGAAAGTGTCACCCTAAACCACTACACCACTGTCACAGTCATAAACTCTCACTGCACTAATCACTAAAAAAATAACAGTCTTTGTCCCATCTCAGTTCATCCTGCCAGCAAACGCCAAATGTAGCGATTGGGGCTTCCGTAGCCACGGAGCAGGGTTACAAAACCTAAAAACAATGACCCTAATTTAGTTGCCACAACGCCACCCTGGAATTTCAGGTCCAGGGACCTGGATAGAAAACTAAAGAGAATTGAAATTTCACCCCGCTAAGGTCACACAGGTTCGACAGAACTGAGAGGAACGACAGACAAAAGCACGATTAATTTACATTATGTTTATTTTTAATTGGAAATAAAGTTTTACAAAACTATTTAAAATTGTTTTAGTTATAAATTGTTTAAAACGCACACACACACGCAGTCACACCACTCACTCAAACACTCACCCAAATCAAATGTACAAAACCAATAAACCAAAAAAGGTGGTTTAAAACATGTGCAGCCTGTTTGGGAACATCAGGAGCTTTGTTACCTTAAAACTTTTCGTTCTTCTGAGCGCCTTTGGGAACTCCGTACCTTTGACTCAATACTCCAAAAAAAGTCTATATTGGGGACCAGTCCTGAGTGGAGAGGTTCAGTCGGAAATTGATGTGGGAGGAAGCGAAACTTGACCCAGTCCTATGTAGCAACGATTAGAATCTAGTTACTAAATACACAATGGGGAAACCACAGCGCAGAGGTGCTCTACTTACCTATGTAGCACCCAGAAGCCTGCATGGAACAAGCAGCGGAGATGAACGGCGGTACGCCGTGTCCGCGCTCTTCGCACCGGAGTTACTACAACGGAGACGCAGTAGGTAAGACCTCGCACTCGGCCAAATGGGTAAGCTTGAATGCATTAAATAACTGCTTACCGGAGACTGAAGCTGGTCAGGCGCAGGGCATTGTACACGCCGAGATGAGGAGCTGACAAACGGAGCGAAGCCACACGTTGACGCCAAGGTCCAACACCGTGTTTATGACAAACCGCGGTTCGGAGGTTGCACTAGGCTTTTAAGAGTGCTGTTTCGGCTTTACATTGTTATTGTAGTGGTTTGTCTGTGGCTTCGGTCCAGCTCCTCAGTGTCACGCAGAGGGACGAGGCAAAAGGTGAGAGGACGCGCACCCGCAGGAGTTTCCCCAATCAAGGCTCGGGCGCGGCGTGATTGGACTGCCAGCGGGGGAGGCCTACCACTACATATGGGTTTAATAATTGACTGATACCATGCTGAAGGAATGGCTGCCTGTTTAAAACATGCTTGGAAGAGACTGTGCAGCACATTGAGCAGAGGTGGAGCCTTAAGAGCCTCGTTGGGAATCTCATCAACACCTACTGCTTTGTGGGCTTTTGCTGAACATATGACTCTTTGAACTTCTTCCACTGTGATGTCAGCATTTAACACATCACTCTGGCTAAATTCAACAAATACCATCTCAACAGTTTTTTTATGTAACAGATTTCTTTGAAAAATAGAATGTTTTGAAAATAATGTATTTTTCCAACCGTAAAGGGCGCTGTAGTCTTGTTGTCATCTTGATCATATTAATTCTTTATCATAGCTCACCTCTTCATTAGCTGTAATAATCTCCATTGGGATAGATTTCATTTTCTGAGGGCCTAATTTATTAATTTCCTTCCAGAAACATTTTGAGTTTGATTGCAAACTTTGGAGCTGAAGGCTTTGTCCTCTTCTAAACCGTCTTTTGAATAATTTTAATCTCTTATCAAAATTGTTTTGATGCTTTTTAAAAACAGTTTTTAATAGTTTTCTTTCGTTTGAATCCTTACATTTTAGATAAAGTTTCTCTGTTGATCTCACTTTCGCCCAAAGAGCATGTAGCTCTTGGTTCCAGTAAGGTTGGTTTGTTTTAAAGTATTGTTTAGGCCTATGATGCTGCCCCCTACTGCCCCCCACTGCCCCCACTGCCCCCCCACTGCCCCCTACTGTCCCCCCACTGCCCCCCACTCTAACAGCTCCTCCCATTTCCTTGTACAGCATCTCACAAAGTGATTCATAATAGTATGGACAACATGTATGTGTGTTTTTTTTCTTTTAGAGCTGTTTGAATATTCTTCAGGACATTCTTACAATAATTTGAAGATAGAAAATCTGTAGTGTAATGTCTCTGAATTTTTGTCTTCACTGGTCTTAAATCATTTTCATTAATTGGCAACCTATAGTGAAACTCTCCAACACGAAATTTAAGACACAAGGCAGAGTGATCAGGGACACGACAATGGGCCCAATGAGATGCAAGGCATTATTATCTTCCTGCTGTAGGCCCACGATGATTACAGACACACTCGGGTCAAAATTCAGCGCCCTTGTACAAACTAATTTGGACTCTATATTCTCAATTCTTGCGCACAATATCCCCACCTCCGTGTCCAAATCAGCTCGCATTTTAGCTGCGGCTGTTTCCAGCTCTTGCTTTATTTTTGCTTGACTTTCGGCAATGAGAGTCTCCAAGCGTTTATTCAGTGTGTCAAATTTAATGTTCATTTGTTCCTCCAGAGTGGCTTGTAGGTTGTCCATTTTTGCTCCCAGAGACCTCATCTCATTGAGGAGCGCAGCGTTGGCATTGTCGGATTCAGTTTCTTTTACCTTACGTTGTCTCGTATTATCAGCCATTATTCCAATGAGCAGCGCTGCACAAATGTTTAACCAACGTTGTATTCAGTAATATTCGTGATCAGATTAGAATTTACTGAGTTTTTGTTGTAAAAGTATGTGCCCAAGTCACGCAGAAACTGGTCTTGCGGCCATCTTCCTTTTTTTTTTTTTTATTTAACCTTTATTTAACCAGGAAAAATCCCATTGAGATTAAGAATCTCTTTTTCAAGGGAGTCCTGGCCAAGAGGCAGCAAAGTTACACATACAGTAAACACAACAGATAGATACAATTACATAAAATGACAGATATACAGACTAAACACATCAAGTAAAACATTTACAGGTGATTGAGGCAGTCTCGAAAACTCTGAGTTTTGATTTAAAAGCATTCAAAGACAAAACTCGGTCAGTTTCCAGTCTCGCTGGAGCATGTTCCAAGTGTTACAATATGGTATATTGTTTATACTGCATATATGGTATACGCCACGAGGGGGCAGTCTCGCGAGTTTTTAACCGGAGTTTGTTCGACAATGACTCCTCACTTGAATGGGGCACTTCAATAAATGCCGACCCAGTTGGGCCAGAGCAAAGAAGCTGGACTTGTTTTATTGTTACAAACCCACACTTTAACATGGTGGCAGCGGTAATGAACTTTGCCCGGATTTTTTGAGACGTTTTTGGAAATTGCTGCGGAGTCACTAGAGAAGACGGTAAAGTACTAACCGTCGAGCATTGATTAGCATCGCAAGACAAGCTAATAGGATGGACGGACTAAAAGCTCCACAGACGTTGTGTCTGGACTCCAATAACCTGTCTAAAACATGGAAGACATGGAGGGACGAGTTTCAATTTTATGTTGATTTAACTGTTGCCGAAGATGACGAGAAAAGGCGAGTGAAGCTCTTCAGTTATCTAGTCGGAGAAAGTGGCAGGGAGCTGCTGGATACGTTAATGGGAGACACAGTGGAGGCTGACTGGATTGTGAAGGACATGATCGATAAGTTTGATCAACATTGCAGCCCAACGGTGAATGAAACTGTTGAGAGGTATAAATTCTTCACTAGAAATCAAGGCTCCAGTGAATCCATTGATGGCTATATTACGGAGCTCAAACTACTCACCAAAACGTGTAATTTTGGCACTTTGAGAGACTCCCTCATTCGGGACAGAGTCGTGTGTGGTATTAACAGCGCCAACATGCGAGAGAGACTTTTGAGGGAAAGAGCCCTGACTTTAGACAGTTGCATCCAGCTCTGCAGAGCAGCGGAGTTGTCGCGGGAAAACTGCAGAGCCATAGCGGGTCCCACCGCCGAGGAAGTCCACGTTGTGCAAGGAGCTTCGCGCCACCAGGGGAAGCCGGACAACGACAACACGGTGGAGTGCAAGTTCTGCGGCAGGACGCACGAGAGGAATAAACAGAAATGTCCAGCATTTGGCAAGAAGTGTAAAAAGTGTGGTAAAGATAACCACTTCGCAGCAATGTGTAAAGCACGCACAGACTTTAAGAAGAACAAATCTGTGCACAATGTGACAGAATGTGAAAGTGAGTATGAGGACATTCTGTGTGTTAGAGAAGTGACACAGGGTGAAAATGAGAATACGACAGACTCTGACAAAGAAAAAGACACTAAACTGTTTGCAGGTATGCTCTTAGGCAAAGATATTGTAAGATTTCAGATTGATTGTGGAGCCACATGTAATGTGTTACCGGTTAACCTGTTGAACAGTGATACAAAACTGGATGTTACGAACACTATGCTAATGATGTATAATGGTAGCAAGGTGAAGCCACTGGGTAAATGTAAAGTGAAACTGAGAAATCCCAGAAACCAAAAACTGTACCAGTTAGAGTTTAAAGTTGTAAACACAGAATGCACAGTGCCATTGAGGTAAACGAGCTAGTGAGGCTATGAAACTAATTAAGGTGCACTATGAAAACATATTGGCTATTGACAGTATTGTGACTGCAGAGAAAAATACAAGCGAGCAATGGTCAATGGAACAGATTAAAAAGGACTTTAAAGATGTGTTCACAGGAGACGGCTGTCTCGAAGGAGAATACAAAATGGAAGTGGACACAAGTGTGAAACCAGTGCAACTTCCAAAGAGACGCGTTCCAGTGGCGATGATGAAGCCACTAAAGGAGGAGCTGCAGGATCTTGAGCGTAGAGGTATTATCACACCACTCGACTGTAGTACCGATTGGATCAGCAGCATGGTGGTAGTACAAAAACAAAACGGGAAACCTAGAGTGTGCATTGATCCAATACCCTTAAACAAGGCGCTCAAGCGTAGTCACTTCCCATTAGCAACAATAGAGGATGTACTCCCGGACATGTCCCAAGCTAAAGTGTTCACAGTGTGTGATGTTAAAAGTGGATTTTGGCATGTGAGGCTCGCAGAGGAGTCAAGCTATCTCACTACTTTCTCTACTCCATTTGGGCGCTACAGGTGGCTCAAAATGCCCATGGGTGTAAGTGTAGCACCCGAGATTTTCCAAAGGAAACTGACCCAAGCACTGGATGGACTCCCTGGTATCTACATTGTAGCGGATGACGTGCTCATCACAGGTCAAGGTGAGAGCCAGGAGGCCGCTGTCCGAGATCACAACACTAAGTTGAGGCAGTTTTTGGAACGATGCAAAGACAAGAACATTAAGCTGAACCCTGAAAAATTCAAACTGAGACAAAAAGAGTGCACATACATAGGGCACCGTCTCACAGCAAATGGTCTAAAAGTTGACCCAGACAAGGTCCGAGCCATTGAACAAATGCCAAGGCCCACAGATGTGAAAGCAGTTCAGAGACTATTAGGAATGGTAAATTATTTAGCCAAGTTTTGCCCGCACCTCTCAGATCAGTGTGAAGTGTTAAGGCAGTTAACACACAAAGACTCAGACTGGGACTGGACAGAGCGACATGAGTGTGCTTTCGGAAAACTAAAAAAAACTATTGCCAATGCTCCTGTTCTCAAATACTACTGTCCGGAGGAGGACCTAGAAGTGCAATGTGATGCATCAGACACTGGTTTGGGGGCAGCACCCCTCCAGAAAGGCAAACCAATCGCTTTTGCTAGCAGAGCTCTCACACAGACAGAGCGTGGATATGCCCAAATTGAGAAAGAGTTTCTAGCTATGGTTTTCAGTGTAGAAAAGTTTCATCAGTACACATATGGTCGCAAAGTTACTGTACAATCGGACCACAAGCCATTAGAGTCCATAGTAAGGAAACCACTGTTAAGCGCTCCAAAAAGACTTCAAAGAATTATGCTGCGCGTTCAGAAATATGATCTCGAAGTAATATATGTCCCAGGAAAAGACATGTTACTGGCAGACACATTGAGCAGAGCATATCTCCCAGAATGCTCACCTGCAGAGGCTGAAATAGAGTCTGTTCATATGGTGAATCACTTGCCCATATCCAGTGACAGCCTCAGTAAAATCAGAGCAGCGACAAAAGAAGACAAAATACTACAGACGGTTATTACATTGATGCAGACAGGATGGCCTTCAGAAAAAAAAGCCACAGCACCTGAGATGAGACCCTACTTCTCATTTCAAGAAGAACTCAGTCACCAGGACGGCATTGTGTTTAAAGGAGAACGTGCTGTAATTCCTGCTTCTCTCCAGAGGGACATCACCAACCGACTGCACTCATCACATTTAGGGGCGGAAGGATGTCTGCGCAGAGCTAGAGAATGCGTTTTCTGGATTGGCATGAATGATCACATAAAGACACATGTTGCTCGTTGTGACATCTGCAGAGAAGTAGATTATAAGCAACAGAAGGAAACGCTCCACCCACATGCTATGCCAAACAGACCATGGGCAAAGGTGGGGGTTGACCTGTTCCACTTTGACAACAAAGACTATCACGTAACGGTGGATTATTATTCCAATTACTGGGAAATAGACTTTTTGCCTGACACAAAATCAACCACAGTGATAAAGAAATTAAAAGCACAATTTGCGAGACATGGAATTCCGAGCACAGTGGTCTCTGATAATGGTCCCCAGTATTCGTCCCAAGAGTTTAAGCGATTTAGCCAGTTGTGGGAATTTGAACACAAAACTTCATCTCCAGGTTACCCACAGAGTAATGGGAAAGCAGAATCAGCCGTAAAAACAGCAAAAAGACTCTTGCACAAGGCAAAAGCAGCAGGACAAGATCCTTACCTGGCTCTCCTGGATCATCGCAATACACCGTCACAAGGCCTGGACACCAGCCCAGCTCAGAGGCTGCTGAGCCGTCGGACAAGAACGCTTCTCCCAGTCAAATCCAGCCTTCTCCAACCCGAAGTGATAAAGGCAGAGCAGGCACTGGGTGAGAACCAGCGCCGTCAGTGTGCTTATTATGACCGGTCAGCCAGAGATCTGGAGTCCCTGAAGCCAGGAGACTCAGTGAGAGTACAGCCTTTTCAGCCCCACACCAAATGGAGGCCGGGAACGGTGAAGAAATCTATTGACGCCAGATCATATGAGATTGAAATGGATTCGGGTGCAGTTCTCAGGAGGAACCGTAGACACCTCAGACGTGCTCCTGGAGTAACACAACCTGTGCCTATGGACATAGAGACTGTAAACTCACAAGACAACCAAACAGAACCAGCACAACAAGCCAATCAAAACAGAAACAATGTGTTGATGACCAGAAGTGGCAGAGTTATTCGTTTACCACAGCGTTACAAAGACTAGAGTGCCAATTGAAATTGTATTGTTCTATATGTTCAGAAGTGTAATTTGTGTTTACATTAAAAGGTGTATTTTTGGTTAAGCACGAAAAAAGAAAAGAAAAAAACTTAAAGAGAAAGGATGTTACAATATGGTATATTGTTTATACTGCATATATGGTATACGCCACGAGGGGGCAGTCTCGCGAGTTTTTAACCGGAGTTTGTTCGACAATGACTCCTCACTTGAATGGGGCACTTCAATAAATGCCGACCCAGTTGGGCCAGAGCAAAGAAGCTGGACTTGTTTTATTGTTACAAACCCACACTTTAACACCAAGCAGAAGGGGCTGCCTGGACAAAAGCTCTTTTTCCAAACTCTGTGCGGACAAAAGGCACAGTAAGTAACAGCTGCTCATTGGACCTCAGAGCATAAGACTCTGTGCTCCTCTGTGTGAGTAATGTACAGAGGTCAGAGGGCAGGAGCCCCAGAAGAGCCTTGTAAATAAAGGTGTACCAATGACACTGCCTCCTAGTGGACAGAGAGCGTACAGCTCACAGTGTCAGAGCTCTACAGTTTGTGATGAACCTCAGGGAGGCATGATATATTGAGTCCAGCTTTTCAAGACACGAAGAGGTAGCATTCATATAAAAAAGGTCACCATAATCTAAGACGGATAAAAAAGTGGCAGAGACAAGGCGCCTTTTAACCCCAAAAGAAAAACATGTCTTATTTCGAAAGAAAAAACCCAGCTTAATTTTTAATTTCTTCACAAGTGCATCAATAAAAGGTTTAAAAGTGAGGGCGTCATCAATTATAACTCCTAGGTATTTGTATTCATGCACCACTTCAATGACATTCCCCTCAAGAGTGGACACCACTGGGGGAGCTGGAGGTAGCTTCTTATGTTTTGAAAAAAGCATTAGCTTTGTCTTGTCAGCATTGAGACGTAGTTTTAGATTAAAAAAAGAATTCTGAACAGAAACAAAGACTTTCTGCAGAGAATCAACAGCCTGCTCAAGTGATGATCCAACGCAATAAATAATAGTATCATCAGCATAAAAATGTATGTTTGCATCAAGAACATCTTGTTCAACATTGTTGATGTACAAGATGAATAAAAGGGGCCCCAAAACAGATCCCTGTGGCACCCCCTTGTGGACAGTAACAAATTCAGAGCAAAGGTCCTCATGTTTTATACACTGGGTCCTTTTTTGGAAATAATTTGCAAACCAAGCAACTGCATTCTCCGACAATCCAATAAGAAGTAGCCTGCGTATTAAAATAGCATGGTCTACAGTGTCAAAAGCTTTTGAGAGATCAATAAAAAGAGAAGCACAGAACTGCTTTTTGTCAAGTGCTACAATGATGATGTCATTCACCAACTTCATTGCTGCTGTGATAGTGCTGTGCCTTTTTCTGAAACCTGATTGGTATTGAGAAATGATTTCATTTGAGTAGAGAAACTTTTTCATCTGGTCACAAATAAGAGTCTCTAGAATCTTGGATAAAACACATACATTTGAAATTGGCCTATAATTGGTAAGAACTGCTGGATCGCCACCCTTGAATAAAGGAAGGACAAAAGCAGATTTCCAGACAGATGGAATTATGTTATTTGTAATCGAAAGATTAAAAATAGTTAATAGTGGCTCTGCTATAAAATCAGCTGCTAGCTTTAAGAAGTAAGGCTCAATCAAACCAGGTCCAGGGCTTTCTGAAGCTGTGCATACAACTGAGGGATTTTATATTTTTATCTTTCTTTTTAATGTTCTGTGATTATTTATGATTTTAATGCTATCTTGTTCAGCACTTTGAGTTGCCTTGTGTATGAATTGTGCTATACAAATAAACTTGCCTTGCCTTGCCTAGAAGGCTTTATCTTTTCTTCTAAGTAGAATAAAGTTATTTGGTTCTTCGGCTTTAAAGGTTCTTTTAATAAGACAAGAAAAGTAAAGAAAGCCAGTACTGCTTAATTACCTGGCATATTTCAGCGGTACACTTCCGCCTTCAGCACAGGTGACATGTGATGGTGTGACGCTTCTCTTATCAGCTTAACACCTGACTTAACATGTCAGGTAATTAAGCAGTACTAGCTTTCTTTACTTTTCTTGTCTTATTAAAAGAACCTTTAAAGCCTTAAACATAAGAAGACAAAATTCACTTTTTAAATGTATTTGGTTCTTCAATATCGGACATTTAATAATAATAATACAGCATAGGGGCGACAGTAGCTCAGTTGGGGGGCGACAGTGGATCAGTTTGTAGAGCATTGGCATTTGGGCTTGAAGGTCGTGGGTTTGAGCCCACCGTAAAACCTTATTCGCGACTCCCACTGATGACTGCTGTCGTTGTGTCCCTGGGCAAGACACTTAACCCCACTTTGCCTAAAGCCCCCATTGAAAGATCTCAGCTCCTGTGGACTCACAACCTGCAGGAGCATCAGTGAGGGGTGCAGCTCTGACTGCCACCCCCCATTCCAGAAATGGATTAAGGGGAAGAAAACTGATAATAGAGCATTGGTTTAATATAGTGCTTGTTTGGACACTCTAAAACATTTCACATGTCATTAGTCTTTCACGCCATACACGGTGGTGATAAACTACTACTGTAGCCACAGCTGCCCTGGAGCAAACAGACGGAAAGCAAAGCAACCAGTATGTGCCATCGGCCAGTCCAACCACCACCAGCCATTCACATGCACACACTGGACTCATTCAATTGTCCATAACATCGCTATCTTGAATTTGTCTGGTATAGAAGAACCAAATATCTTCAGTGGTTTAATAAAAAGGGCAATTTGCCAGGAATTGATCAGACCCATAATTAACTTATATCTTATCGACACAGAGATACAGTAGATTAAGCAATATGCTATTATATGTACAGCTCATCCTCCCAACTCATTCATAACCCAATAACAGTATTTTTATGAAGTGACCTCAAAATATATTTCAGTTCATTTCTCCACATATATATTACTATTTTTGCTATATTCATTGGAAGGCACACATGTCAAAGATCCATCACAGAATTTCAAATATAGCTCGAATCCTTTTAGAAATTAAGCCTGGGTGGATTGTGTTTCGTCTATATTTGTCATCGCGACCATCCAAGCACAGTAGATCTCTCCACTCGCGCCTGGCTTTACTCGACAGGGCAATTTCACTGATTGAACTTAGCTCTGGAGGAGGAGGGTGCGTGCAAAGGATTGGGAGGGGGGGGTGGGAAGCAATGCCCCATGATAAAGGCTGGTCACTGGAGTTGGTCAAATGTTACTTTGACCTGGTTTAACTAAAAGCCCAAAATGTTTTGTAAAAGCAGAGTTAGTCCTTTGTCAGAGAATAGGAGAGGCAAGTAGGGCAATATTCTCTTTATACAGCATGTAATCATGAAAAGGCTTAACTGAATAAAAACCTAATATTGGCTAAATAAATATACCTTAAGAAGAGAGGTTCAGGGGTATCAGGCTCATTTTGGTAACAGGGTCAGCTGTCAAAAATGAGAGCCGGTCAGGGTCGAAATTATGGAGTAATTGTGACTTGTACAATGCAAATACAATAGAAAGCTTACTTGTATTTATTATGAGTGAATATTGTGTAGTTTTGTGAGTTAAATCTGAATTACAACCGTATTAAAAGGTATCAAACCTTAAGATTTACAAAACTTTAATGTAAATCTTTAGAATACATTCAATTATACAGTGTTTTTTTTATATTATACCATGCCAAGTCAATTTGTATATACGGTATACCGTTATTGCTTGCAAATGAAAGATAATAATCATAATTTAATTTGGTCTGCATGAGGCAAGTTTGACATCCCTGCTCTAGTATCAGCACTTTAAAACTGTTTTGTTGTTTTAGTCCAATCCAATCCAGTCCACCTTATTCATTTAGCACATTTCATAAACACATTTTCCCAAAAGCTGTACAATAAAATAATAATTAAAACAAATCCATAGTAAAACAGTGCAATCCAGAGCTTCTTTATTTATGATCAAGTATTGCATGTCTACCACTGCTACTACTACAACTAGTACTACCTTTATTTGCTGTTTGGTCTTCAGCTTGACCTAGTTTTAGTTATTACAGTAAACATAATTAGAAAGCCTTTGTTGTGCTTTGTTGGGAGCAGCTTGTGTGAAATTGCCTGAATCCCGGTGTGAGCGGTGTCAGCTTTGCGACAGCTGCCTGGCCATTTACTAGTTGTTGCGTCTGTGGATAGAAAATGCCTTAAATAATGTTGACGTATGTAGATTAATACAAGCGGTACTGGGATCTATACTAACAGTGAAATCAAGCAGAGGTTAAGCCTTCACAATGGGGCTTCTCATGATCTGACTTACTGCCTGTTATGTCTATTATGTTTGCGCTACTGCATTTTATTTACCTGAATGTTTAATTTAGTAAACATTAAATGAAAAATTAGTAAATAAAAAGCTTAGACATCTCCACTAGTTAATATGCACTAAAAAATAATAAAATATGAGGTGATAAATGTTTGGACCGAGTGGTTTTCATCTTAATCTGAAGACATTCTGGCTGACTGTCTTAAAACAAGATTTGCCAATGGGACAAAGGCATTTTGTCTGATTTCAAGACCTTTATTTTCTCCTTCCAAGAGAGACATTTCTTGTGTCTGTCTAAAACAGGATAATTTTGCGTGTCCCACTGGCAAATCTTGTTTTAAGGCAGTCAACCTGTGTTCAAATGTTAACACAGTTTAGGATTTTTTGCCTCAAATTTTAAAAACAAGTGTCAGAAATATTGACAAAAGTAATACAAATCAATAGTGGATATCGAGGGTTGTGTCTGGTCATTTATCCATGCACCAGCTCGGAACACACTTGGATCTTTGTGATCTATACTATTCACCAATGTTAATTTTTTCTTCCTACCTCTGCCAATCGCTTTGTTATTAACTGCGACAACATTGCTAGCTAACAAGATTGCTAAATAACCCCGACTAATCAAGGTAATAACAACGGTCATAGGCGAGGGCCTAGCGTGAACATCAGGCTTTGGTTAGCAACAGGTAAAGGACTGTATGTGAATGTATTTTGCACAAATACAAGAATCATTGCAAAACATTTAAACATGCAATTCTTTCAAAACCAAAAGAGACCAATTTTTTGTAATGCCCTATATTTTCATCTCGTTTTTCAAAGTCATAATTCAAAGTCTTAAATTTTCATTTAACTCTCTCGAACTTTCTCAGTGGGAGTTTCAGCTAATGAACAAGATCCCGGCAGACATTTGAATTTCAGATGTTCCTATTTCTTGTGATGCAGCCCTTTTTGGCCTTTTTTATACTTGAATCTTAAATCAGAGGAGTGGGGTCCTTGGCTTCATCGATTTCAGTCCTAATCAAATGTAGAAGGGGCATTGATTGGATGTGAAAGTATTGTCCTGGGGTCTCAAAAACATCACTTAGAATTTTAGATTTATGTGAGTGAATTGATGAACCGTAAACCTTCAGCAAATATCAAGGATTTTGTTAGAAGTGTGCGATGAAGAGCAGTAAGTCAAAGTGAAAGTAAATGAAAGCAAATATTTGGAATCCATGCAGAACAGATGATTGAATGTCCTTCAGTTGAACATTTAAAGAAAACTATAGGCCATTATAGTTAACCAGGCGTCTCCAGAGGCCACCAACAGGATTACAAAACTGTTCTGATATGATTGGCACAAGAGACATTTACAACAATCATATTAGCCTATACAACTACTCATACTAAGTTTCTGGGGCAGTGTTGTGTCCATGTGATTGTGACCGGTCTAATGAACTTTTCCTCTTACAGGTATCACCACTGTGCTGACCATGACCACCATCAACACCCATCTGAGGGAAACACTGCCCAAGATCCCGTACGTGAAGGCTATCGACATGTACCTGATGGGCTGCTTCGTCTTCGTCTTCCTCGCGCTGCTGGAGTACGCCTTCGTCAACTACATCTTCTTTGGACGCGGGCCACAGAGGCAGAAGAAAGCAGCCGAAAGGATCTCTCTGGCCAACAACGAAAAAATGAGGATGGATCCAAACAAGGTCACTTTTAAATCATAGTATGCATTATTTGTGTTCATTGTGTCTCCAAAACACAATCTTGACAATATTTTATGTTTTACATCGTAAAGCTATGTCTTTAGTGGAATAACTTATAGATAAACATGAATAATGGATAAAGAAAGATCTTAGTTGTGGGACACCTCCATCTAGTGGAAGACGTTGTAAATTGCATTCTGCTATTTCATTTTTCGTAAACATCAAATGAGAAAAAAACACCAGCAATGTTAGCATGGATTGGGTTAAAAAAAATAAAATAAAAAAAACAACTCCAGGTATGAAAAATATGTTGTCTATAATATATTGTTGTAGGTCGCAAAATTATTTCTAACAGTTATTAATTGAAACAGCAAAACACCATGTTCACACCATGTTCACACACATTTTACACGACAAACTAGAACGTGAACTCAGAGAATGCATACCCCGCCAACAACATTTTGGCGGGGTATGCAAAATGTTGGTCCTTACATATAGAGACCAAATGTCGACTCAATCGTCCAATCATGTATGCTGCCTACAGACACAGAGACAATTACACTGTTGCCAGGGTAACTAGTACTGTGTGTCATTCTCAAATGCAAATAATTATAACCACAATGAATATAGATGTCCATAATTTATGTTTTTAAGGTTCTATACAGATTTATTGTCAATCATAGTTGTTTCTTTTTATCCAAAACATTGACTGAAATATAACTTTTCTTTGTACATTCTCAAAGTACCTCTCGCTTGCGTTCATTATATTAAAGACACTCCCGAAGCTTTGAACATGATTCAAATCCAAACGTAAGAAATGCATCCAAATGCTGCAAAAGTTTTGAGTAAAAAAATGTATGATTCCGTATATATAGGTCGGGTTTATTCCAAGCTTAGAAGAAAGAAGAAAGGTTGACCCCGTGTTTACAATGCATGCACCGGTTTGGATTGAGATGAAACAACTTTGCAAAGAAAAGGGAATTTGTTCATGTTGGGTGCAAATAAAAACGTTCACTCTTTTTATTTTTTTTATTTTTTTATACATATTTGCAGCGCTTACCATAGAATATATAGTCACTCTTTGGATTAACCACAGAATATCACGGTATAATAATCACTACAATATTTTATGTTATAAATTTCACCGTTTAACCCTTTTGGTTATTTAGAAATTGCTTCATGAGATCCCATACAGCGACCTGTCTTGCCACAAACATTTCTCTACATGTCTTCACATATTTTCATTTTATTAGGCCCGAGCCCCGAACGGGGAAAGGGCCTATTGTTTTTGCTAGAGAGATGTCAAATTCTGCACTTTGAGCCTTAATTTCACCCCCTGAACATGCATGAAAAGTTGTAAAATTTTGCCCAAACATCAGACCTGGTGAAAATTTTGATATTTGGGTGTTTATTTTTATGGGACTCAAAAAATGCCAGGACAGCGCCACCTACAACAGCCAAGGGGAGTTTCAGAGGTCAAGTTTGTCGTGAAGCCATGAAATTCGGTACGCATGTTCCTCAAGTCAAGATACGACCAAAATTTTATCATGGCTCCGCCCTCTGACAAACAGGAAGCCCATAAATTTCACTGCAAAATGGAAAAATGATCCGCAATGATTTTCATACATGTCGGTTGGAAAGCGACTCCTCTTCGGCCGTTTCACCGATTGGCCTCCATATCACTCCACATTGTCTAAACACATCTACCATCAAAATGACCTCAGGGATTTTTGATCAGCAAAACGTTGTTTGAGCAGCGGAGCGGCAAAATGTGAGTGTTTTTCACAACATTAATTTTGCTCCCGTTTGCACAAACAAAGTCTGATTTGCACAAAACTTGAATCCAATGTTCAACTCCAGGGTTTAGGTCAAGTGAAAGTGAAATATTTGAAATTGGCCCAATAGCGCCCCCTACAGATTGAGGCAAAGTTTTACATGGGGTGCCAAACAGCTCTAATCATCATATTCATTACAATTTCTTACATTACAACGTTCTTCTATGGCAACAGCAACAAATCATCACATGGCGGCCCCACCTCCTTTGCATCGTGCTGCGTGGTACGGTGTGGTGCGGCGTAGTGCGGGGGGTAGTGGAGCGGCGCGTTGCGGCTCGGTGCGGGGCGGCGTGGTGCAGATCCACTTGGTGCGGGGCGGCGTGGTGCAGGGCGGCTTGCTGTATGGCGGCTTGCTGCATGGCGGCTTGCTGCATGGCGGCTTGATGCATGGCGGCTTAATTTGGGACGGCTTGGTGCGGGGCGGCTTGGTGCTGGGCGGCTTGGTGCGGGGTGGTGCGCACGGCGCGGCGAGGGCCGTTCGACGCCGCTTGCGGCTTTAATTTTCATCTGATTTTGATCTTTTTTCACTTACAAAGTTTTTGAGATTTGGTGTTTTATTTGTTTGTCTGTTTGTTTTTCCTACACCTTAAAACCATTACAACCAAGTTACCATGGTGATGTTGTGTGCTTGCAGTGGCTTGTGGGAAATGTAGTGGGCAGAGATGACACTCTGTATGCCAGAATGAAGCAGCGGGACCTGGACGGACACGACACCCTGTGGGAACCCATATTTATGGACGACGCAGCCATCGGCCTGGATCAAAGGAACAGGGTAAATACTGCATGTGATCATCAAGATTTACAGCATCAGGCCAAATAAGAAATACAGTGGTCGCTCATTTATCGTGCTTACATCCTAAAAATAACCTTCAGTAAGGGTAATACGCCGCGAATTAGCAGCTGTATGTTTTACTGCTGTATACCACACACTTTATACACTTTTGCAACCTCATGACTGCTGAAGTGTGATTGCAGAGATATCAAACCTATTCATTGTAGGTCTCTGCGATGCCGTGCATACACAAAAAAATACAGAACATAGGGCTACGGGAAGACAACTATTAATTGCAGTGCACACAAACCACAAACGTTTTCTTCTGACTTTATATATTTAACTGTCATGCTATACTATTGTGGTTATATGCTGTCATGTTATACTAGCGGTTACATGATGTTGTGCATGATATTGTTGGTTTATACACATGGCGCATGAGAAGCACACTGTAAAAAAAAAGATTGCAAAATTGCACACAAAAAAATCTGCAAAACAGCGTGGCCATGAAGGGTGACCTGGGGTATAGCAAGGGACCACTGTAATCATAAAGTTGAGTTTAGTGTTTTTTTCAATGTACATCAAGCATTATTATCAAAGACACCAAATAGAATGTTCTAACATACAGTATTATTCATTAGAAATGACTTATTATAATATTGGACATGGTTCAAACTTATAGACGTAAAAATTCCAACCTCACTTGTTCACTTTGCAGATGGATCCTCACGAGAACATCCTGCTCAGCACGTTGGACCTGAAGAACGACATGGGAATCTCGGAGCTGGCGTTAGGCTTAAACGACCCCCGGAACACCATGCTCACCTATGACAGTTCCACCCTGCAGTATCGCAAAGCTGGCCTAGCACGACACAACTTCGCCCGCCACAACGCACTGGAGAGACACATGACCAAGAAGAGCAGACTACGGAGGCGCGCATCCCAGCTCAAAATCACCATCCCAGACCTGGCTGATGTAAACTCTATTGACAAGTGGTCGCGGATGATCTTCCCCACCATGTTTTCCTTCTTCAACATTGTTTACTGGCTTTACTACATCAACTAACGCAACTAAGCAGGGACAATTTACAGAAAAAAAAAAGTGAAGTGTCTGAATATTTTTGTTTCATGTCTCAATATTCAGGATTTTAAACATTATAGGGGTTTTCGCACTGTAGGGACCTTTTTCAGTTCCTGGTACTTTGTAGTTCTTGTTCCTGTTTTGGATGCGCTCACACATTGACCTTTTTCACACTAAAAACCCGCCCCCTCTGGTCCAGTGACAGGATCCGACTTTTTCATAAAACGTCTCAAAATTGCGGATTGGTTAGCTACTGCCTTGTTCTTACGCACTTACAGCGGGTGTGCACCTGTAAAAAGATATGAATTATGTCCCCAAAAGGCCACACTTTTTGTTCACATGCTAACGGCTATAGGCTAGCGGTAGTGTCTAATAATGTCCTAAACAATCAAAATAACCTGTAATGAATCTTATCTGTAGTTAATGATCCATACTAAACTAGTACTTTATTATATTACTATACATATCTATAGAAATAGTTTTAACATGTATATCATTTAACATGTTTTAGTTTTAGTTTGGTCCCGTTGCCTCTTGCAGTGCATTATGGGAGAACTGTGTGAGTTGAAGGAGATAAATATTGTCAACAAACCTGCCAACTGTCTAAACTCAGAGCACATTTTAAGAACTTCTTAACTAGAACTAGATTTGATTTGTTTATGAAAAGGTTTGACCTTGTCACAGATGTAATACGGGAACCTGAAGTGATGTACCCTGGGACATCATAAAATGACGGGCCGTGAAAATGGCCAATAGTAACTAGACAATGGACCCACACATTGGGGACTTCTTAGCTCATGCTGTGAGGAAGGGACTTTCCATTAACCATGAACACTGACTTTCTCACAAAGATGATGTTGTTGTTTTTATTCTTTTTATAGATTTAGATTCTCTTCTATTGTACATTAGTGTAAACCATGTACATACAACTGTTATCTGCATTAGAACAGTTAGATGAAAATTATAGAATTTAATAATAAAGTGTGAACAAATATGTTTATCTTTGGACCTGATGAGTTATAAAGTTTGTCTAGTAGAAGTACGTAAATGTTCCACACCTCATTTGTTGAATCCAGGTGGACTTCAGCCATTTGCGCAGTGCGAACGCAACCAAAGGGAACTGGGTCTGTCTTCTGGCTAAATAGCAACTGGGGGATAATAGGGACTTGTTCTTGGTACTGGTATGTGCGAAAACGCCTTATATTTACTAAAAAGATGAGATTACAAACAATTACGGTGCCTGTTCCTATTTATTTTGCGTTTGTGTAACTTGGAAGGAAGTTGTTTTTGTATTATTTTTTGTTTTGTTGCTTATATATATTTTTAGATATGAGTTATTGCCAAAATACCAGTTAGGTGCAAGTTTACATGGAGTAATACGATGGGGGATATTAGGTACTGTGACCGAAGCTTAAATACAAAATAACTGTCAGGTCTTTCATAGTTCTAGTGCAAAAAAACCTACTGCCCTACACTTGACTTTCTATTGACACAAGTTTGCATCTGGTGTGTGAGCAAAACATCCTCTGCTTTCAATACGGCTGATTACAATATTAATTTAACATGCTATTTATTTATTTAGTTAATAAAGTAACATTCCAAGTGGTTTAGCCTCATTATGATATACATGATTCTAGAATGAGGACATTACCCAAAGCACATGTACACATATATCTAAGGAGGTCTATTCCATAATGATCCTTCCTCCTAAAGGCTGTGTATGTTCATGTATGTACAGTATGTATGTGAATATTATATACTATAATGGGATAAAAGACTAATATTTACCCACTACTAATAATATTATGTTTTGATATCTAATAAATGAAGAAAGAACCGCACTTTATACAATTTGTAAATCTGAAATTTTGAAAAAAATTGGCTCCAGAGAAAGCACAAAGCGATGATTCAGTGATTTTTTGGACCACTAATAAGTCTCTGACCACGTATGACGAAAAGAGCATTCTTGATTTGCAAATTAAGAGAGAAAAAGAGTTTTGATGGTCACAGTTTCCACTGTTTTCCTGTGTGAACGTTCCCAGGTCCATTTTATGAAACCTTTTGCGCACTGACGATCCTAAAGCCATAGAGGCTGTACCTTCAAAACCTGGTGCTCTCTAAAAATTATTCATTTATATCATTTTGATATATTTTCTCTTAATAAACAATAGACAGTTCTTTTTTTATTATTGAAAAAATTCTATATTTTGTTTATTCGACCTTTATTCAATTTTTTTTTTACATCACAAATCAGGAAGTGTGTAAGTCTCAGCTGAATATACTGAAATAAATTGAGATAGTTTTGTGTGTTTTTTTTTTCCTACTGCCGAATTACACACTAAAAACGTGTTATGTATTTTCCAAAACTAGATATATTTCAAGTTTCAAAATGCGAGCAGTGAGACCAACAATGCGTATAACTTTGTGTATGAAATTGCATCACCTGATTTACCAATAGCCAATAAGATGAGCTCTCCTATACTACTGTCTATTGTTTATTTTGACTATGAGATGGCCATCCTGCCTTCAGACCAAATGACCACAGAGCTGCCCTTTAGAGTTACATAATTACTGCGTCTGTACTGTGTTAGAGTCATTTTAATACAGGATCATCGAGTATCCATTTCACTTTACGTAATTGTTTTGATATGTAGCCGCATGCCGTAGTCAATGTTAACTTTCTACTATTTTGAATTTGGATCACCTGTTTCTCACCATGTTTGACCTCAACTTTACATTGGACATTCAGCGGCGTATGAAGATTCTTGGTTGAAAAGATTTGTAAAAGTTCATTTTGGAAGAGGCCAAGGACTATCACTAATCTTGTGTTTTGTGAGGATACGCTTTTCTTTCACATTTGTCTTATTATTTGATGTACACAAGGGTATCTGATCTTAATCCTACATTTTGTTACAAATACTAATTTCTAAAGGCACATTTTGTTTTGTGAAAGACGTGCCATGCTTAAAGCTGCGCTATGTAACTTTACTGATGGAGGATTACACTCTTTGTCTGTATCGATCTATAATATAGTATTGGTCAATTCAAAGGTTAACATAGATATAATATAAATAGATAGATAGTAATATTTAAGTGTTTTGCCATAGTATGACCAATCCCTGGGAAAGTAACATATCCGCAAAGCTTGTGATGGATCCCCCTCCAGATAAGTTACTCAGTGCTGCATTGAACTAATCATAATTATGTATGTACATATATGATACTGCAAATAATAGCCTTTCAATTGGTAAATATGATATTATCTTTGTAAATAAAAAATGACCTTTCTACAGAAAAGACTAACAGAAACTTTCAATAACATTTTTACTGTAAGCGAATGCAAAAGATAACAAAACTGTGTAAATAACCTGTTTTAAGCGTGTCACTCAGACTCAGTGAAAATGCCATATAGTTTGGTTCTTTCTGCTCTCTCAGTCCAAGCATTTTAAGTTGCCAAATGTAACCGGTAAAATCATGAATGTAGTTGTGATTATTATGTTTGCTGCGTGGGATGGCTGGACAACTCTGAATTCAACCAGTGAAAAGAAAATGCAAGGAAAGTGACATTTCTCCACACAGTGACACACACTAGCCCCAGCCCCAGACTCCACACACAGGACCCTGCACAGAGGTGGTTCTACAAGGCCATTGGTTGTACAAAACTTTGTTCATTTTTTATGATAAATATTTGGTTCATTTCTCAAGAGGATTAGTTTATCTATGTTTACTTTCTTAGACCTTATATAATAATAATAATGCATTGGTTTTATATAGCACTTTTTTGGTAACTCAAAGACGCTTCACATGTGTCATTATTCATTCACTCCAGACACAGTGGTGATAAACTACTACTGTAGCCACAGCTGCCCTGGGGCACACTGACAGAAGTGAGGCAACCAGTATGTGCCATCGGCCACTCCGAGCACCACCAATCATTCACACACACACACACCAGACTCATTCTAGGCAATGGGGGTGAAGTGTCTTGCCAAGGACACACTGACAGTAGTCAGTGGGAGTCGATGGTGAAGGTCTTGAGCAGGGCTTGAACCCACGACCTTCTGGCTCGAAAGCCAACGCTCTACCAACTGAGCTACTGCCACCCTTATATATGCATGCTTTTTATTTTTTATATTTTTTTACCTGTCATTCACCCAGGAAAGTTCTATTTAGATTAAGAACCTCTTTTTGAAGGGAAGTGATTTGCTTTAAAGTTTATTTTATTATCTTTTAATTTGTTCTTTATATCAAAAGGTCATTTACATATATTTTTTACAACAATATTATTACATTATTTTTTTTTTTTTTGGCAAATCTTTCTTTTAAGACCAGAGTAAAAAAGGAATTATATACAGTAACATGTCAGAGAACTGAAATTAACGAAAAATCAAATTTTCATGAAATGGATTTCTAATTTAACTACATTTTCATCACCATATATATATTTTTTCCTCACAATAATCCACATTTGAAAATCTACATTCTTGATATTCCCTATAGTTCAGTCTGGTTAAAAGTGAGTTATTTATTTATTTATTTATATGACACACAGATATTCTTCATTTGGTTCATATCATGGTACAAACAAGAAGACTTTGACCCCCTATTATACATATTTGCTATTATACCCCAACTTCCTCTCTACTTTTACATTTCTTTCATTCAAGCCCCATTGAAAACCTAGACACCACCTCAGCTGCAGACAAATCAATCTTCAACACACAGACAAACATAAACAAACACATACACACATCAATTATAGAGTAGAAATAGTTGAAATTGTTAGCTGAATAGTGTGTGTGAGTGAACGTGTGGTTGTATGTAAGTTGACCGTATAAGCACATTGTTCGAAAGGTCTAAATAGTTCCTTACTTTGTGTTTTTGACTCACAGTGCTTTGATTTGGATATATTTTTATACTCCTGTCTCTAAATGGACACTGACCATCCCTTTGACCATTTTAAAATTTCTTCCACAGAATGACGATTTCAAACTGCTTTTGGAAATCTTTTCATAGACCCCCTTGTATAACTTTACTTGTGTATGATGACTTTTTTCCTGAAATGGTTGGCTGGTGTTAATGATACGGGAGAATTTGTGTTTTCTCCAGAGGCTTTAAGGACAAATTGACCAGGGGGGGAAAAGGGGGGGAGGCCTATTTGACAGTGAATCTGGTGAACGTTTGCACACTCTCACAGAAGAAGCCTTAGCCTGTATGCTGCCCTGGGCTCCTCTCCAGCAGCACCATGCTCTTCCCTTCTTACCCCTCCCTCCCTCCCTCCTTCCGCACCCCTCATCCCTCCTCCGTCTACCTCTCTTTACCCTCACCCCCAAAAACCACCTGCTCTGTGCCATTCACCAGGATACCCCAAAGCCCTCTTAAAGCAGTGTCCATCTTTACTACATGAAAACCAATGGAGATAAATACATTGTCAATAAATATTGTATACAGTTCTAACCTTGTGTCTGTGTGAGCTCTTTCTTTTAGATCTGTGATGAGCATTTTTAGGGGTAATTTTTGCTATGAATACATTTTGTTCGTCCTTATACATAGGTCACGATGTATTACAATTAAATACTCTAAATCCCATCAGGCAATTATTGCAATTTTTTTGTTTATGACCGTGGGAAAAATGAATCATGAGAAGCTTCTGTTTCCAGGAAAAGTAAGACGCTAGAATAAACAGTTTCATTGTGTTACTAAATACATGTTTATAATATGCATTAGAGTTAGAATTGGAACCGCAAATTATTTTGAAGCAATATGAGATTTTCTATTTAAAACAAAATATGTAGCCGGATCCAATATTTTCTTGGATAAGATGAGATAAGAGAACCTTTATTTGTGTCACATGAAATTTCAATGTTGCAGCGCACATACAGGACCGTAGTAAGAGCACACAGGGAGCACACAAAGTATACAATATAAGTAGCTGCTATGTGCTATAGCTGCAAATGCTTCTCATACCCCTGACAGAGAAAGCCCCGCACAGTGGCACCTGGTGTTCGCAAGTCTCCCATCGCAGAATTAACCAGACCCTTCTCTGCTTAGTTTCAAAGGTCTGAGAGGATCTGACTGTCACATGAAGAGAATATGTTCAACCAAGAACAAAAGTAATGTGAGCAGATTGCCGCTAACCTGGAAGAAAAAATAAAAATAATAATACCCTAGCAACATGCCGGTCCACACGAGGGAGCAAAGGAAAATGCTTTCATCCTCTAACGAAGTCGCACTAAAGTTATTCATCAGTGAGTAATATTATATGAAAAGTTGAAAATCTCTGTATACATAGGTGGAAATGTATTGAGGTGGAGTGTAGCGGGAAGATAACACAAAAAACAAAGAAGCACACACTTCCGCAGTAACTTGTGTGATATTGCCAGAATGCTGCCCCGTTCCCTGTAGTGACGACAGCTGGAGGAGCAGTGACTGTAGCGCCTTCAGTGATCTGCGGCCTCCACATCGTGTAGAGACCAGACACAAGACAAATGTCTCATGTATATGGTTCAAATCCTCCCTAATGCAACAGCTCACTAATGAAGAGAGGAGCATGCACTGTTCAGGAAAAAGAAAACTTTGGAAAATCACTGTTTAGATAATAAGCAAAGCATGAAGGCAAAGCATATTTTTCATAGGTTTTTGCTTCAGTTTTCATCATCTGTAGGCATTTCAAACAAAATGTTGAGAGTTTCAAAGTTGGAAATGGAACTTATATATTTTAGGTACAGGTAAAGTTACAAATTCTTACAATAATCATTTTCAAATACATGAGCTGTGTTTAAATGCATTTGACAAAACAGCTATAAACATTATTCAGACACATGCATTTGCGTCTATTTTTCACAGTAATAATAGTAATAGTAATGTTACTTTACTTTTATAGTCTTTACTTTAAAATAATCAAGAAACTTGCGGCGGCCACCTTTTTTGATTTTTGTGCAAAGCGTGGCCGCATCCAAATTGAGCAAAAATAGGCTACCTCCTCGTCCTTTCTTGTGCTTCAAAAGTGACGTTTGAAGAGACCAAGCAGCTTCAGGTGTGGTCATGTGACATTTAACACCATTTACAAACGTGTTTCTGCCACCATGACCAATGCTAAGCCCCAAAAAGGTCAATAAAAATGGGGAAGAAGAACATTTGCAGAGGCTGGGATTAACTTGAATCCGGTGGCGAGTTCAGTTTGATCAGCCTGTGATTGGTCGTGAGATTGTTTTCCTTGAGTAACTGGAAGTGATTACATGTTGATGCCACATGAACCGGCTCGGTTGTTTCATACGGATGGAGAGGCAGCGTTTCAGATTTATGCAGCTAGAATCTGGAACAGTCTTCATGAAAATGTGAGAGAGGGGTCTATACCCTGACACTGTTCAAAACCAGGTTAAAGACGGTGCTGGTTTCTTGTGCATAAAACTAAGGATTATATCTGAGTGATTTTATTTTATATTTTTAATGCACAGGGACTATCTATTATTTTATTCCCTTGTGACTTTTATATTAGAATGGTTTTAATTACCTGTGCGATTTTAATAGTGTTTTTACTAGTGATTTTGGTTTATGTGATAATTTGTGCTTTGTGTTATGTGGACTGTGAAGTGCTTTGTGTTTCCCTGAAGGAAAGTAAAGATTAAAGAAATAAAGATTGAGTAACTGATTGATATTGAAGCCTTAACCATAAAAGCTTCAGATTTCTAATGGCGTTTTGGACGTGTGTATGAGAACATGAGTCATGAACGCAGTGGTGGGCTGAATTGGCATTTTCACAAAGACACCAAAAAACCCAACACAAACAGCTCCTCTCAGTCTCTCCCACTGCACTCCTCTTCACCGCTCGCTCGTCCACTCTGCTCTACGCATAATGGTGCGTTGGTGTATCTCCGTGCTTTACAAACGGGTCACTGGTTCCTATTTGCTCACCAACCAACCTGTTTGTTAAACCATTCACTTACACATTTTCTATGGTCAACGCTGAGTCACTTGAAATTTGTTAATGTCATACAATTATACATTATTTTAAAGATAGAGATTGTATACTTGCTTCTTTACTATGCTAAAGCTAGAGAAATTATACTTGCTTCTTTATGATGCTAAAGCTATATTTTTTATTTTATTTTAGTGTAAAGTTATTGTTCACTATCTTGTGCCATGTGCATCTTATTCCTACGGTTCAGTAATTGGTGATGCAACACTGAAATTTCCCCATATTGGGAGTCGGAACGAATAAAGGATATCATAATCTTAAAATATGGGCGTCAAGCAGCAACCAAAATCACACTTTTTTTTTCTAAATAAAGAGGCTTAAGACAGATGGAGAAGGGAAGCACACGCTGATATGGAAAAGCCAAAATGTTGCCACGAGTAAAGCTGCCAGACAATTTCCATTATGCCCAATATGGAAAGGGTCAGTTTCACGCAGAGATGAAAGGTGTTCATTTTGACTGTCTTTTAAACCCTGAAGAAATTAGCTCCATTTTAATAATAACATTAAAGAATCAATTTTGTATAGGGCTTTTTTGGACACTCAAAGATGCTCACGTGTGATAATACTTTCACTCCATACACGGTGGTGATAAACCACTACAGTAGGTACAGCTGCCCTGGGGCACACTGACAGAAGTGAGGTAACCAGTCCGATCACCACCAACCATTCACACACACACCAGACTCATTCCAGGCAATGTGGGTGAAGTATCTTGCGACACGACAGTTGCCACAGCTGCCCCACTGTGGCACCTCGTGTTGCCAGAGGTCTCCCATCAAAGTACTAACCAGGTCCTGCCCTGCTTAGCTTCAGACGTCTGACGGGATCTGGCTATCACATGCAGGTATGGCCACAAATTTACTTTTCTCCCCACATTCCAAAGAGAATTTTGGCTTACAGAAAAATGTAAAACTGAATCATGCGATCTTTAGAGTCCAGTGATTTGCCACCTCCTTTTTGAATGGTGCTATATAAATAAACTTGCCCTTCCTTACTGTTTGCAGCTGATGTATATGCACTCTTCACACTGTGAGCTTTTGATGCTGTTGCAATAAATGCAGATGAAAAAAGTATGTACAGCCGTGATAACAGAGTTGTGTTGTTTTTCTAATGTAATCAAACTTACACGATCAAATGTCTAATCCATGTCATTAAAATAGTTTGGAATAACAGCAAATGTATATTGTTTTTTGTGCAGGGCAGGACTTTTTCTTGTTTTCCTTTTTTTTCTTTTTTTTCATCATAAATATCTGATTCATTCATAATTAGTTCACACTGTGTTATTCCTGAAAATAAACCACTTATGTTATCTATAATGACTGTGGTTTTAAACATTGAGCCTTGATGTCGAGCCTTGATGTGTTAGTTATCAACTTAGATTACTCATTTTTGTGAGGAAACAAAAACCTTCTCTTAACAGAGGAGGAGGGTTGAGATTTGTTTTGCCTCGCATCTATGACGACATCCTAAAAACAACGCCCTAACTTGGGACAAGGTCAGTGACATGCTAATGAGTTAGGAGGGGTGAGACCTGCACTCCACTTGAGCATCCCAGCAGACAATAGGTCTGTGACATGCTAAGGAGTTAGGGTCGTTAGCCTCAGCAGGGTCGTTAGACCTGCTCCCTTCTACATCAAGCAGACCTTCGATTTTTTATGAGTTAGTATCAGGGTTAGGGTGTGGCTAACCACACCCATAGGTTATAAATCTCCAACTCCATCTCCGAGAATTCATTCCCTGAAGAAGTCCCCAGGTTGAGGACGAAACGTCGGGAAAACTTGCTAAGAAGTACAGATGATGGGTGAGAAACCTTCCTTTGCTTTGACTAATCCCTGTACGACTGAGAGCTTACACAAACTTAAATTACTGATGTTCTATCGGGGGAGTTATTGCCCTGACGTTGTGGATGCAGCTTCTGCCTTTTCTTCATCTATTTGCTCACCCCGCCAAATGTCAGGAAGTTTTCTTATTCATTTGTCTGCGCCTCGTCTCTGCTCCACTGCTCTATATGAGTCTGCAGCTAATTAAGACCAATAGAGGCTGCTTTCATATGGTGATTACAGAGCGGAGGAGATACTGTCTTTTTGTGCATGAAAGACAAAGGTTTAGCTTATATGGCTCCAAGAAATTGGTCTGATTACAGTATACGCAATTCTACCATCTGGCATTGCATATTAACAAGAACATTTTAAATTAAAATATATTTTTTTTAAATGTGTAAGAAAAATGTATGTATAAACCACACTGCTACTGTGTTGATAGCAGTACCTTTCTTGTTGAGTTGACATGCCGCATACGTCATTTTACTAACGTAGGTCGATGGCGCGTCCTGTGGCCAACTCGACAGCTTATAGATCCATGCTTACAACTTAGATTTTGTTTATTATTTCCATAATCAACCCCACAGACCGGTTGCATGCTTACAGCTGTTGAGTTAGCCACAGGACGCTATCAAAACAGTAGCATTGTGGTTTCACAGGAGCAGTACTTGACTGCTTAAACCAAACTTTACACCAAACTTTGACTCTTAAAACACACATATTACAACATGGAGCCATCAACATCTTGCCTCAAATTGCATCAAATTGCATCAAAAGTGACATTTGTGTCTTTATTCGTTCATATTTAAACTTTTAAAGCAATTCACGGATTTAATCTCCACCATTTTGGTTTGCTTTGGCTGCCGCGAGAGGCGCATGTGCATGTTTGCATTACATCATAAACAGCTGAGGCAGTGTATCTCGACCGACGTTACACCGGAGCTATTGTACATGTTTATAGTGGCATGGCAAACTGGAGGAATCTTACGCAAGCACGGGGAGAACATGCAAACTCCACACAGAAAGGCCTGGAGGTGGAAGCCAACCCAGGACGCACAAGTGCTAACCACTGCCCCACTGTGCCGCACAATTATAGTGAGTGTAACCGCACAAATTGATGTCCAGTTATATTATTATTTTGAAGTTTAATTTATTAAGGACAATGTACTAAAATAAAAAAATATGTTGTTTTAATAAGCAATGATAAAAAGCCAAGTTCCATTGCAAAATAGGACTGACACAACAAGCTTATTTGTCCATAGCAACCAACTAAAGTATGGTATACCACCTTCAGTCAAGTTTTGTGTGTGAGTGACCGAGCTGTTTTGAAGTTTTAGCTTTTTTTGTGCTCAGTCAGAACGTGTGCAATTGTTATTGTTCCATAAATCTAATCCAATATTATCCACAATAGTCACTTTCCAAAGACATTCATGGCCATGCACTATTTTACATCTATTTCCCACTTCATAAAAGCAATAAAAGCCTTCACAATTGTAATATAATATAAGCCAAAGACATATTATGCGTCAGGAATCTAAAAGTGTTTTTTTTTTTTTTTAATCCACTTCACAACATGCACCGCTATGATGCCTTGCTGACAATGAATTTCAAATGGAAAATCATATAAAATTCACAAGACTGTGCATCTTTCTTTTGCGAGTTGCTGCAGGCGCATATTGATCCCGGAATTAGTTTGCATCGGGGTGCCAAACTTCAGAGGGAAAAGGTTCTTTGCAGTATAAAGCTGTTTTCAAGTCGCACAGAGAAGAAACAGTTGCAGATTCTCAGCAGAAAATGACACCAACTTAAAAAAAAGCTGATTTCCTACGTTTATGACGAGTTTGTGAGAGTGTGACGGACTATGGTTGAATACTTGAATAAAGAAGTAAACAATGTGAAAGCCTTGTTGAATTCCGTGGCTTTAGATTTTGAAGATTGTGGTATAAATGTCTTCTCATAAATCACAGAAGAAGGATTTGCTCTTGATTGGAACTCTGGGCAAAGTTTAGTTTGGGACTCTCTCTCCTCTATACTCAAGTCTGCTTATGTGCATCAGGCCAATCAGTGATGGTCCCTGTGTTGTTTACTGAATTGTTAGAAAGGGAAGTAGTTTTGGTAAAAAAAAAAAAAAGAAGGGTGCTCTGTGATTTCTTCGATAGAGGGGTGGTTAGAGGAGAAATCACAGAGCACCCTGAACTGCTATGTTGCAAATCATACCCACCAAACAGTTGTATCCGCCTCAGAGACCAACTTCCAATAAAAATTTAAATAACGTTTTTTGCTTTCCTGCTTGGTAGACCCTGGTTCATTCCTGGTGAGAGCTTCCATCCTGGGGAAGTTGTGTATGAATCTGGCTTGTACAAGTATTTTAGTGATTTGTCATGAAACCAAAACATGGTTTAAATGGTGACAGTATCTATGAAAATAATATCAATAACATGTTTTTGGTTATATCCGGCCCCTTATAATAAAACATTTAAAAAACAGATGTTGATTTGCTTTGGGACTGATTTTGACAGAGCACAGTAGAGTGGCCAGGTAAAGCTTTGATGAAAAATAAAGACAAGGCAAGTTTATTTGTATAGCACAATTCATGCACAAGGCAACTCAAAGTGCTGAAGAGAATAAGACCACACAAGGCATTAACATAAAAAATAATCACTGTACATTAAAATGAGTAAAGATAAAATCCCTCAGTTGTGTGCACAGCTAAACAGAGCTGTTTTAACCTGGATGTGAACATAAACATATAAATTATCACTATCACAGATTCAGCTATCCATGTGTGTTTTGACAAGTGTCTTTCTCAAAATGGAACACCGGCTTTGCTACATTCTCATAAAACAGAAACACCTTAACTCTACGCTCTCTTTATAACTCATACAAACATTCTGCCGCTATTTTTCTGCTGATCATCTTCATGAGTCACTGAGCTGAGCGCTTCACATACATAACGCTGCAAAAAGCATTGAAAAATAAGTTAAAAATGCCAAAATTAGTGCCAAAATGTTTCCAAATTTGAACACATTTTTACTGCCTTAAAACAAGATTTTTCAATGGGACAATCTTGTTTTAAGATAAGTCAGAATGTACTCAAAGTAAGATAAAAAACACTTGATTCATACATGTATTATCTCAGATTTTTTCATTTTTTGCAGTGAACGTAAGCGGTGGCTCTTAAACCCCTTTCACTCACTAAACTGGAAATGCCCTCCGCGACTGATTCACTTTGAGACCTGAATGAAGCTGTATGCCATCTGCCTTATGCGTGCTGGTTGTAAGCTAGGTCTAGTCAATCACTGAGCACAAACAAACAAATGAGGAAAAACAGACGATGCCCTGAAATGTGTTTGAAGTTTAAAAGGTCTATGCATGTGTTAAATGGACCCGTTTTTACATTTCGAGAAGCGGCTGTGGTGTCCCCCATGCATCATTTGTTGGTATGGTCTCATGTATAGCCTCAGAGCACGGTCTATTCATTTCAGGTTGCATTTTTTTTGTGAATTTATTTCTTTCAGGTTTGCAAGAGTAAGTATTTAAGTAAGCAATATCTATGTATACAGGGACTTTCACAGACCAGAGTCACAAAGCACTTTACAATCGTTGCTCGCATTTGTCCTCTCGCTCCACAAATCCAATCCACTTCATGTATATAGATTTTTTAAGACAGGTATCCAAGCTGCTGCACAGAGATCAAATCAAAACATGTATATATGGGTTTGCAAGTTTTATATGTTTAAAAAAAAAAAAAAAAACACTTTGTGCAAAATTAAAACATCAAGCACAAAGTAAAAACAATACAATATCAGTTAACAATAAAAATCTTTAATGGAAACCGAAGCACCCGGAGGAAACCGGAGCACCTAGAGGAAACCTACACAGGCACAAGGAGAACATGCAAACCCGACACAGAAGACCCCAGGATCAAGGTAGAGTAATAATTTGTCTTCCAAATTCTACACATCACAGCATTGAGGTGTAGTACTCAAGTTTACAGTGAACGTTACAGATTCTTTTCAATTGTGAAGAGAGAGTGAAACCTTTGAAGACAAGTCCATGCTCACCCTCGCAGCGTCCTGATTGGTCAATATTATTTAAAATCCTTGAGGCTCCTCGTCATTGGTTTAAGGCAGGGGTGTCATTCATACGGCCCGCGGGCTGGAACCGGCCCGCCAAGAGATTTGACACGGCCCGCGGCTAATTTATGCAAAATGAAAATAATTAAAAAAATTAAATCTGTGACGCGAGGCTCCGCAATGCCACAGCGCCGCGCTCAGCAGTGAGTCCAGTGCGTCTGTAGCTGGCTCCACCAGAGCGATGCTGAAGGAATATCATCTTAAACTACGAGACTCAGCGAAAAATACGGCACTTTGAGCGGAGAATTGAGAAGACAGAAGATAAACATGTCTGACACAGCAGTCTGTTTGTTCCCAGAGCGAGAGGTCAGTGCTGCTACTGTAAAGACAAGCTACCTGTGCTAAGAACATTAGCATTAGCATCGCAGCCGCACAGTGAGAGAGAGTTTGTTAAAACTCTCACAGGCTGCAGACATGGTCTGAGAAACCACACACTGTCACCAACATGTTGCCATTGATGAGAGACTGATGTTACTGATGTTACATATTCATTTGTGTCGGAAACTATCAGAGGAGTTTTGAGCGCTGCTGCTGGTGCTGCTGCTGGTTCTGCTGTTGTTGCTGGTGTGTTGGACAGTGTGGACTGGTACCGATGGTAAAAACAGGTGTAGTGACAAAGCTGCAAATGGAGGTGATGATTTTTGGACGTTTGACTGTGTTTTACACAGAGACACTGCTGCAGTCGTTAAGAATGGATCACGTTATGGAAGTTGTTTTATTCATTTCAACTGAATCATGGTCAGTTTGATGCTTTCTCTGTGATAATAACATAACCATGGACCTTACCACACTGAAGATGGTTAATGTGACAATAACATAACCATGGACCTGACCACACTGAAGATGGTTAAGCTCAGGTGCTGTGTTAAAGTGCTTTTTTCTTCCTACTTTACCTTTGTGAGCAAGTTTTCTCTGTAATGAGCCTTAAAACAAAGCTAGCATACAAATATTAATATAAATATTGTGAAATACCATTTACAATGTAATATTGTAAATACATTACATTATTTGCACTATGAAAAACTCACTGTTACATTTAAGTTTGTAACAGAAAACTGAGTATTAAAGGACATTGTTTTAAAGGAAGTTTTAAATAAATGTGTTTATGTGCACAAAAAGTTGGACTTTGTACCGTTTTTGGGTATTTTGTAGAGCATCTTCTTGTCCGGCCCATTTGAGATCCAATTAGTTTGAATGTGGCCCCTGGACCAAAATGAGTTTGACACCCCTGGTTTAAGGCAAGGCAAGGCAAGTTTATTTGTATAGCACAATTCATACACAAGGCAACTCAAAGTGCTGAACAAGATTATTAAAATCATAAATAATCACAGTACATTAAAAGGATAGATAAAAATATAAAATCCCTCAGTTGTATGCACAGCTGGGTTTAACCTGGTTTAACTACTGTCCTCCATTACATCTTTCTGGACTAAAAGGGTACAGTGCTCCATGGTCAGAAATCTACATTCTTATAAAAATGACATTCAATTTGAGTTACTGACATCTCCTTTAATATGCTATGGTATATGCATTTCAGCCATATAGCACAGACTGAAAAGCATTTGCAGCTTAGGCACAAACATGTCAAACATTGAAATGCTCCAATTAATCATGACACTTGTTTATGTTGTGATGAATGCATTTGGTGTCACTTTTACCCTCAAGTAATAATTATCAGACTGTGAGTGACAAATGGGAGGAAAATGTCTTCTCTTTTCATGGCATTCTAAGCAGACCCCCACCAAGCCAGATCTTTAGGCAGCACACCCCACTGGCTGACTATCTGCAGGTGGCTGTCACATTTACCCACAAGCCCATGCTCGAAGGCCTGCCACTCAACTCCTGCTACTGGAGAATCTCCCTCTCATCACAGATTAGCAAAAGACTTCATTTAATAGATATGGATAAAAACTAGTATTATGTGTGGGCTTTAAAACCAATATGATGCGGATCAGTATGCTAAATAGCAGCTGTTCAGAATAGCTTATGCTAAAATGGAAAAATGGCAAGAAGGCAAGATGAGAGTGTGTGCTAAATTCATACAGTATATAGAAAATATACTAAACCAGCAATGCCACCAAGAATTAACCTGAAAAATATCTTAATCATAACGGACATAGAGGTTTATTGCTTGCCAAAATTCCAGTCTAAATACAGAATTGTTTATTTTATTGACTTAAAGTTGACTCATTTTAACGTTGTGTTGATCATTGTTTTAGTGTTTAGTATTAATCCATAGACACAGAGCAGGAGGAAGACAAAATTGGAGACTCAACCACCTCATCACATCTCTGGAGAAGTCACACCAAAACCAGAAACATTTTGCAGCTAATCCGAAACTACAAACTACCGAAACATGTACTTTTGGAAACAGAAGATGGACGGGTCTGGCTTTACAGTAGCGTGCAGTAGTGTCGTAGTACCAGCCTTTCGACCCTAGCCGCTTACTTTTCAACCACTATGATACCATGACATTATTTTAAACTTTTTTTTTTTTTCTAACCTGAGCAATTATTTATTTTTTTCTTAAAAAATTCAACAACATAGGATTGTTGTGTGATTAAATAACTTCAGCAGCAAAAATGGGTCTTTTGAGACAGACAAACAAACAAACAGACAAACGCTAGTGATCACTTTCTCGGCATGTGAATCAGTCTTTGGTACACTTTAGGAAATAGAATAATGGGCCACGTCAAAAGTAGTGGAAATGAAGATATATACTTTATGGTGCCAAGAAAGATCAGTACACAGCGGTGGTTGTTGTATATTTGCGGTCGTTTATTTAAAAAAACATGTTGTAATATTTTCCTTTTAATATATATGAAGCGGTATTTACAATTTGCCATTATGCAATAGTAGCCAGATAAATTTTATGATCAAACAAATAAAGTTCCTGTTCTTTCAAATGTCCTGCCAATTAAAAACATGTTGAAGATTGTAGCTAGAGGAATATAACTTTGTTGATGAATTATGAAAACGGGCACCCATATACAGTTCTATTTTGTAAAACTCCTATGTTCAGTGTGTTCCCTGCCTCTGAAAAAGACACAGACCAGATCCAGTGACATATTGCACTGACCACACAAGGTGCCCTTTAAAATGAACGCTGAATGAACGTGTCCCTGTTTCTGCACGACGCTGGCGCTATGGCTTTGGTGTTCTTGGTCATGCATATTAATCGCACGCCCTTTGAAGCTAAACATTTATACTTCACACAAGAGTAACGCAGGCTCTGTGTTTTCTCCCATATGCGCTGTCAGACGGATGGAGAATTAAATAGGTCAATCCTGATTAAGCAAAGAGAGGGAGAGAAATGTGTTTTCATGAAATTAACTTTATTCTTATTTATTGGTAAGGCTTTTTTGTGTAGCCTGAAAGAATCACATCACTTTATTGCAAAACAGGGTCAGTAATGTGCCAGTCTCTGAGCCAGAATTTAAGTTGCAAAGCCCCCATGCACACCCATATTTCTATCTTGTGGACACACTTGGTAAAGACTATTTCAGGTGTGCGTTTCACCTGGAGGTGTGGCTGCAGCAGGAAGAGTCTTTGACCTCACTAACTCACTCTTCTACCTGAACATGTTTTTTTTTTTGGTAAAACAAATATAATTTTTAGGATTCAACAATCTTTTTGTAGACATTTCTTATTTCTATTTGGAGCGTTAGCTCCTTTTGGATGCTCAGTCATCAGACAGAAAAGAATCGTTTTACTGACTCTACAGCCAGTGTTTATAAAAGACGTAAATCAGATATCATTGAAACGTTATGGAGGCAGGAGGCAGCTGTTGTCAGGATGCACCTCTGAAGGATTAGCCTTCAAATGCAGTTGCCTCATTATCTTTCTATATGGTACAGACTAATTACTGAAGAGCTAAAGCCACATGGCCCAGGTCAGCACACCCTGTAGGGCTAATTAAAACCAGTCAGGGGCAGTGTGGCCATAGTTTTGACAAGCACCGCTACACCATGATGGAAAGATTTTTTTCATTGAAAATAATATTCTTAAACTTAGATGAACTTAGGTTGGCTGTGATTTAAGGCTAGGGCTTAATTATTTGAGTGTAACAAAGTGATTTTGATCAAAAAACATAGCTGTACATATTCTTGAAAAAATGAGTTCATAATCAAAAGATAAATGTTGAACATAATCATTTTTAAAAACTTATTTCTTACATTTAATAACAATAATTATATCATTACTGTGTAACAAACAAACAAGAATTCCACACGTTGGCTCACTCATTAAGATTAGGGGTTAGCAAGCCATCTAGTGGCATGGATTGGAATGGCATTCATGACTGATTGGTCAAAGACGCACCAATCCATCTATGAATTCTAAATACAGAATGTAAAAACTGATGAATGTAAAAAGAGGTCAGGAACATCAAACGGAGCCCCAGTGTATTTTTTATAAGATAGTAATAAAAAGTCAATCCAAAAAAGATTGTGATTGTGAGTGCTGCAGCTAAAATATCTCCCATGATACTATTACTGCACATGCAGTATGCGATGAGGTCATCTTCTGAACAATGTCCTGTGGAGCATGTGCAGAGGCAGAGAGGAGGAAGACGGGTGCTGCGGCTCCGTCCGGTGTGCTGGGTGCCAGGTGGGGGCCACAGGGTGCCGGGCTGTGCACAAATGTTCAGTAATTTTGTGTTAATTTGCCAATTTATGCGTGAGAGGGAAAAACAAGAGCGGAGAGAAAGATGGACAATGCAGAACACCGCAACATTGACTCATGTGTTGTTGTCCAAATGTGCAAATGCCAAATTTGTTAAAAATGTTGGGCTTTTGGCAGCTTTTAGGCAGCTATAAGTTGCACATTTGAAAATACAAATAAAAGCTGTCTGATGATGATGTTGTCTTATGTTCTTTATATCTATGTTCTGCACCATGAGCCAAAGCAACTTCCAAACTTGTGACTCCTTGTTACTCACAACGGCAAGGCACGGCAAGTTTATTTGTCAAGCAATTAAAATCATAAATAATCACAGAACATTAAAAAGAAAGATAAAAATATAAAATCCCTCAGTTGTATGCACAGCTAAACAGAACTGTTTTCAACCTTGTCTTAAACATTGTCAGAGAGGAGGCCTGTCTCACATCTTCAGGAAGACTGTTCCAGATTTTAGCAGCATGAATCTGAAAAGCAGCCTCCCCATGTTTAGTTCTGACTCTGGGCACTAACAGGAGTCCAACGGCATGAGGATTCTGATTGTTTTTAGTTCAATAGTTGGATAAATAGTTTAACAGCTAACTTTTTTACCATATAGGAAAAAAAGTTAAAATTGGTGGTTGATGAATTTGTATTGACTTTTTCTAAAATTTCCACATTCTATATATTTGCACATGTTTTGCTCCATTATCTGTTCCGAATGACATTATTTCTATGAGATCAAAAACAGCAAAAAAGACTCTCAAACCGGACCAAACATTTCACAATCACTATCCCCCTGAGTTTGAAGCAATTTCACATGTCATATTCCATCATAAGCAGCGTCTCGCAGGAAATAATATTTTTCATCATTACCCTTCAAGCATATGTGTGTGTAGTGATTTGCATTAGAGTAGTGACAGCCCCATTGTTTAACAAAGGGACTGCGCGCCTTAAGGGAGCACTGGGCGTTGAATTGAGCGCACATATTGGCATTTTCATGTTATATATGATATGAGCTGTGTTCTCTGTCTTGTCCGTGACTGCCACATTCAACATCAGCTGTGTCTCAGGGGCTTGCACTAGACAGTATCTCTCATATCGTTGTCAAATGAATAGGTTCCCTTCTCTTTCTCTTACCCAACCTGATCAAAGCAATCAAAACATTTTCTTATGTACAATGTCAATTAGTTTAATTAACCACATACATTTCAACTAATACTGCAGAGAAGCTGAGCACTCTAATCATTTCAAGTTGATGGCCTATTAGCACTGTGAAAAGAATAAAAATAAAATACCAGTCATAATTGTCATGTGAGGCTGATTTTGAGGGGTTGTGAGACATCAGCTGGTCACAAAATAATTTCAGAAACGTACAGTATATAATTGAAATGTGTATAAAAAAATAAAAAGTCAAATTTCACTCTTTATATGCACTAATAGAGATTAGCTAAATACATAATGAGAGTGGTATATTTCATTGGGATTTTTCAGGTTGCTTATTTACATCTATAATTATATTTTACTTATTATTGACATTCATGTATTATTAGGGCATGCATTTTTTCAACAGTATAAATTCCATGGATCAGACCAACTTATTTTCATCCCACCAGAAAAACAAATGTAATGTCACAATTGGCCATATATCCCTGTATATTAGTCAGTTACAGTAGCAGTTGGTATTGATGCATTTACACTCTGTGTGTATTATTGTATTATTTTTCCCAACGAGACCACGTGACCGGGGCAATGACTCACCCTCGTTCCATCGGCCAAGCGCTTCTGTCCCTGTCCCGAAGCCATTTGGAGCACGGCCGTCTAAACTGGCCCTCACAGCCACTGCCCGCTGAGTGCCGCCTCTCAGCTCATCAGCGGCAGCCGGCACAGCTTCTGCATCCGCGCTGATTGCTTTATGTCGCCTCGTGATTATCGCTTATTGCCTATTTATACGGAGATAGGGGGCCGGAGCCAGACGGGAGGCACGCCGCGATGCATAAATCATGTGTGGACAGTGAGAAGTGATCATCTGGAAGAGAAGCACGGGCAATTGGCTAAAACAAGACACACATTACACATGAGTTGACTCCAGGCGCTGCAGTCTCCCAAACCAATAAAGAGTGTTAGTACAAAAGTTCAATGGATCATATGCTCTGACTTCTGCTGAATAATGCATTGTCTGCATTGTCACGTCAGAAACATCACAGATCGTGACTGGAACAAATTCCGACCGTCAAAATGCGTGTTTATTTGCAGAGCTGTATGAGTGTTGCCAGGCAGGTGCCCCCCAGTGACTCCGCTCAGTTTCATTTCTCTCATGTCACTCGGTCAGGTATCGCTTTAAAAAACACAGATGGCTCCGAGAACCAGGAAGGTCAAATGGCCAATCTCCGGCTCTTTGTAGTTCAGAAAAACAGTAACCAAACAGACCGAGATGGGCGTTGACCAAGCCTTACATTCTGTCTTTGTAAATCCCAAAAACTGAGGGTTTAAAGTCAGAACGAAGTGTAGGTTTGAAGAGGTTGAAGGATGTGATTGTCCTGAATTTAACATACATCATTGGTCAATTAAACAACAACTATTGGCGATTGGCTACAGTAAAAGTTAACCCGCCTACTTTGGAGCAAACAAATCATAAAATTGCTTTCATCAGGCAATATGAAATGTGGCACATAAAAAAAAAAATCTTCTACTTCTTACAGCATCACCTGGTTTAAGTATGTTTTTTTCTTTCCAGGAGACAGCCCTATTCTTTGGTGCTGTATAAATCTATGGAACAGGGTCTATACCTAATCGTCAAGTCGATTCTAACCAGAATGAGGTCAAGGTTATGAGGAGTACTGTATTCTCCCTGTATAGATTTCTTAATTTGACCCTTTCCAAAAAGCAATGAAGGACCCGATGTAAAGTCTGCTGCTTTATGAGCACTGACAATACCTTAATCTGATTACCTTTTTATTGATGGCCTTTATTGATCAAGACCTGTGTCATTAATGAATTTTCTAATTCTCTATTTATAAATTTTAACCATTGTCAGCTCCTGTTGTTGTTCATTTGCCCTTTTGTGATTTTGGACTGCACATTCTCTCTTGAGCTTGGTATTTTCTCGAAATTGTGGAATCAGCCAATTCTGCGAGTAAATTGGAGTTGGACAAAAAAAACAGGGAGAACATGCATCAATATTCAAAAATACAGGACTTTAGTGCCCTGAGAATTATGACTATCAACCACGTCACCAGAAATAACCCCAAAGTAAACTATTATTGCTATAGGCGATATTTTTTTGTCATGCACTTGTCATTGTGTCTCTGATGATTTTTGTCATGGTCAAAAATAGTAAGTGAGATAATATTTGAAAATTTCCCGTCACGTTATACATTCTCATGGGAAAGGCCCTGTAGCGTCAATAATCCCTCAATGAGTCCACATATAGTAACATCACCATGGAAGCTCCAAGATTTAAAACAAATCCCTGAATCATTTGTGAATCATTAATGTGCTTCCAAAGACTCTTTAATCATGCAGGGTCTGTACAAGGACTCTACTGAGCATGCTCCAGGCGTACACTGTATCATTGTCCTCTTGGTGTTCGATTTGAGTGATTTTCAACTGTTGATCTAGACCAGGGCGAAGCGTATGGATTTGGCTTGATCTGATAGTGCTTTGTATGACATTGGTGGGAAGAGATTATAGGGTGAAATAATTAGGGCTGCAAAGGACGCTGCATGATACGGCTGTGTGCAGATACAGACTGATACATGTGATAAGGCTTTTCTGTGGACTGTGGATTCAGAGGACGGAGAGATAGCAGCATTAATATTCTTCAAATGTTTTAGTCATGCTAATATTTAACTAGGGCTTTGTTGGAAGAAGACCTGATAAAAATTCTGGCTTAAAGGCTTTTGTCAGGCGTCATCTGTGGATTTGACTCTACATGGGAAATAAAGTTTTGGGGTCATGCAAATTTTAATTGTTTCATTTGAATTATATTTGAAACCATTTGCCATTAGCAATGTATATTTATAACATTGAATATAGGTTTGAAATGGATGGCATTTCACTAAGCTATGGTGCATTCCTGTCATTTGCATACCACAAAGGTATCCATGTGGTGGTATTTGCCTCAGCATTCAGCATATGTACATGTACAAAGAAAGCCAGTTATTCAAGCCAATGTCTTAAAGCATAAGCATAGATATACATATATGTAGATACTGTACATATTTATATGATGTACATTACATGTACTCGCAATGAGAGGATCGCGGTACCAAAACCACACACGCAATCTGAATACCTCAAAACTTTTTTTTCCGAGTAGAACTTGTTATGGGTGGACAGAGAGTTGTTTGAGCACTTTTATGGATAAATCAGACAAATATATGATAATAGTAAAAGTGTGTTATCCAATTCTATCCAAAGAGATCACCACCCCTGGGAGAGTTTTATAAAAATCTGAAAAATATCATGACCAAAGCACTTCACACTGCACCAAATGAAGATGTTTGGAGACAGTTGAGACTGGAAGTTTTCTGACAAGCTTCAGCCTCCCTAATTTCAGCCAATAAATGTTGAACTCTGCTGTTTCTCTCTCTCAAATTTGCCTGAAGATGGTGTTTGGTGTGCCTTTTGGAAATCATCAAATATCACCACATTGGTCAAAATAATGTCAAAAGAAAGATTAGAGAGACTTTCTTGTGATTGTTTGATAGTCTATGTATGATGAGAATGACTTGAGTTTAATTTTTGTCACATGCAGTTTCAACTGGTGGTGTGTGCCATGTGATTAAAAGTTCAGGGACACTGTTGTAGAGAATCCATTTTCATCATATTCAAGCCTTTAATTTGGATCCCATATCTAATGAATGGCTCGTTATTCCCTGCCAGGATCCAAGCGCCAAAGCAAAATTATGCATCCCATTAGTCATCCTTACGGCTCGACACATTCATTTGTTCATTACAGCCCCCCTAGACTATAAGAAAAGTGTGGAATGTGGTTTTGAAAGAGTTTTATATTTCTAAAACTTGCCTTTTACACAGCAACTTTGAGGAACATTTGTAAAAAAGAAGACACTCCACAGTGCATGTATTTCCAACACTAACCATTTAGTTCCATGCCATGGTTAAAGCAAGTGGAAAGATGGGAGCAAAGAAACATGCTTTAAATATCCATTGGAGCCATTGCAAAGCACCTCGAACCTCTCAGTAGTCAAATCGGATGCAGAGAAACAAGATTTGCTAAGCTGTCTTGTACGTCAAAACAGCAGCATAAGGAACATCTCCCTGACTCATCTCCCAATTTTAGCATCTGGCTTTCTTTGCATAACTCTTTTGGCAGCTTTGTGTTTGTTCTTTGGGGTGTCATGGGAGTCTGCAACCAGAAAAGCTTTCAGCCCGACGTCTTACGGAGAGAAAATCCCTGGTGCGATTGTCAGAAAATTGAATCAGAGCCCACATTTATGCGTCGGCATTGAAATATTTCTAAGCAAAGCACATTTGGAGCAGCGTTTCGGATGCAAGGACTCCATAGATGCAGTTCTCGGAGGGAGACTATTTACGACTTGTGGGGGTTTAATGGAAAATGTTGCGTCAATGTGTGGTCGTTTATGCAAGCAAAGAAAGAACAGCGTATTTATCCCATAAGCCTGGTGAACATGAAAGAGAATCAGTGTGAATGTGATGAGAATTATTGAGATGTATAGCATGTGTTCACAGAGGAGAAATTGGGTTACGACCCCACACTGGAAGAGTATGCATTAACTGTGTTGGATAGGGACAAACATACAACTGGAGTCTAAAATATATGCATTTCTTTTCACACAACTCCTCCATGTGCTGCTGTTCATCTGGTTGTGTGATGTCAATTGCAGACTGTCCTATACTACATTTGTGACTTTTCAGAATCAGACTGCAAGTTATACATTCAATCATCTTAACAACACAAACAAGTTTAATTCATGTCAATTCAGTGTATTCTTTTATAGCCCAAAATCACAATAGTAGCTATCTCGAAAGGACTTTTCACAACCGTTGAATTTGCCAACAAAAAGATCAGAGAATCAGACAGTTCAAACACAAGAAATAGAATGTGTTGGGGGGCGACAGTGGCTCAGTGTGTAGAGCATTGGCCTTAGAGCCTTAAGGTTGTGGGTTCGAGCCCACCGTAAGACCTACTTCACGACTCCCACTGACGACTGCTGTCATTGTGTCCTTGGGCAAGACATTTAACCCCACTTTGCCTGAAGCCCCCACTGAAAGATCTCAGCTTCTGTGGACTCACCACCTGCAGGAGGATCAGTGAGGGGCTGGTGCTCTGTGTACTGGGTGTAGCTCTGACTGCCACCCCCCCGACCCAGAAATGGATTAAAAGGAAGAAAATGGATGGATGGATAGTGGCTGTGTTGGTGATGTTTTTCCTTCATAGTTTTTATTTTCCATTTTAAATTACTCATATATTCCATTGTACTCAGTCCCATTCATTTTGTTATCTGTCAAATACAACACGTGTCATGTTGATTGATGAAATGAAAGGGTTTTTTGTTTTGTTTTTTTGTCTCTCAAACTCAGACAGATACACGTGAAGCATTTTTATGAAAACATTTCCATTGTTCAGTTTTAACACAATATTTATTATTCGAGCATTTTCAATTTGAAAAAACCCAAGTCTAACAGAAAAGAGCAATTGGGAAAACTATTCCCTTGTCACCTTCAAATCCTTCTTTTGTGTCTCTAATTTCTTGTTCTATTCTGCAGACAGATGAGCGTAAGCCATTTTAGTGGGTCAGGCAGAAGTCAACACACACATCTACCTACTCTTTGTGGAGTCACAAAGGTCACAAGCGCAATTTCCTGGGCTTGAAATAAATTAAAAAGTCAGTTCTGGAACGTGGCGTACATCTCAAATGAATTTCAGTATAAAATGTTACAGATGCAATTAAGACTTTCACTGAAGCTTTTGTGCCAGTACCTATAAGAAACTTCAGGCATTTCAGCCCTGAACATACACTAAATTGGGCAAAAAAGTAATTTGGGTTTCATCCGGATTTGAGATAATAATTTTTCAATAATAAGTTAACTGAGAATAAATTATGGTTAATTTAAATTTGTTTGATATTAATGTATGTTCTATTTTAACGCTAGCTATTTGAAATTTTGTTCTTGCAGGTTTCCTTTTGAAAAAAAATATTATTTATCTCCCCCCTGGACTGCCACCTTAACGTGGCGAGGGAGTTTGAGCACTCGGATGATCTTGGGAGCTATGATGTCTGGGGCTTCATGCCCCTGGTAGGGTCTCCCATGGCAGACAGGTCTCGGGTGACAAGTCAGACGAAGCGCAGTCCGAAGCCAACCAGGCCTAGGGTGTCCTGGTCACGTGCAGGACACCCTAGGCCGGAGGTTGATGATCAACTTTGTTGTCACATCATCCGACCTACGACCGCGTGTCTCGGACATTCGGGTGAAGAGAGGGGCGGAGCTGTCAACCGATCACCACCTGGTCGTGAGTTGGATCCCGGTGCATGTTGGCCTCCGCCAAGGCTGCCCTTTGTCACCGGTTCTGTTCACTGTCTTTATGGACAGAATTTCTAGGCGCAGCAAGGGGCCGGAGGGGGTCCGGTTCGGGGACCACAGGATCTCGGGGTCTTGTTCACGAGTGAGGGAAGGATGGAGCGTGAGATTGACAGGAGGATTAGTGCGGCGTGCGCAGTGATGCGGCCGCTGAATCGGACTGTCGTGGTAAAGAGGGAGCTGAGCCGAAAGGCAAAGCTCTCGATTTACCAGTCAATCTTCGTTCCCTCCCTCACCTATGGTCATGAGCTTTGGGTAATGACTGAAAGAACCACATTGCATATACAAGCGGTCGAAATGAGCGCTCCCTTAGAGATAGGGTGAGGAGCACAGTCACACGGGAGGAGCTCGGAGTAGAGCCGCTGCTTCTCCACGTCGAGAGGAACCAGTTGAGGTGGCTCGGGCATCTGTTCCGGATGCCTCCTGGACGCCTCCCTGGGGAGGTGTTCCGGGCACGTCCCACTGGGAGGAGACCCTGGGGAAGACCCAGGACACGCTGGAGAGACTATGTCTCTCAGCTGGCCTGGGAACACCTTGATGTCCCCCCGGACGAGCTGGAGGAAGTGTGTGTGGATAGGGAAGTCTGGGCGTCTCTGCTTAGACTGCTGCCCCCGCGACCCGGCAACGGATGAAGCGGAAGAAATTGGATGGAAATCATTGTTTACTTGAACAAAATGAACTGTTTCCAACTCAAATCTGGTTCCAAAGGTGGGTTGTTTTTTAAACAGAGATAATCATTATATGAAAACACTGGAGTGAACTGTTTGCCGCTGATTATTCCCTCTGCTTCCTGATTGTAACCTGGCAAAAGCCAGATTGATGATTGTGTAGAACTCTAACGCGTTCTCCGCGATATCAATCTGGGATTTCTCCCGGAGAATCCTTTCGGGGAAAGGAGGGGTAAGCAGCAGAATACTTGAAGCTGATTGGGCGAAGTGACGCTGTGTGCCCGCCTACCAAGGTTGCCGTCCAGAAATGTACAAAGCGCCTCTCGCTGTTCATCTTTCAAAAAAGAAATTGGAGATTCTGCTAAAACTGACTTTGCGTCCGTCCTCCTGCGTAGCCATGTTTGTTTTGCTTCGGCCCGGCACTTCTTGCTTTCGTCAAACCCGGATATCCCGCCCTAAACCCCCAGACTGGCGCGTGATTGGCTCGCACACCCAGTGGTTCGACTCGAAAAGTGTAAGCGGGAGCGGTACAAGATGTATTCTCGAGTGTTTGTGAACTCACAAATACCGCGAGAATTCAGCTTGCAGGCAAGGTTATCCTGATTGTGATGACTTCAGATCCTTGATTGACAGGGGAGCTCTCTTTCTTTTGGTTTATTATTATATTCTTCTTCAGAAAATCTTTCTGTTGGAGGTTATGTGGTTATTCCGAGATGAGGCACTATTTACTTTTAAACACTTTTTTTGTTATTCAAACAGACACATTTTACACTGCAGTACAAACACAGGTGGTAAAAATATGCATTATAAACTAATGACATCCTCTTTAACCCTACGCATCAATATTTTTGAAGCTTTTTTTACTCAGAAGTATCACTGCTGGACTTAGGCCCCGGCCACGTGTGGACGGGGCCTAAGTATCTGCAAATATCTGCAAAACCACAGATATTGTTCTTTGTTTGCACCTGTCATCCACATGACAATGCACCATGAACAAATAACTCCGGGCAAAGTGGAGATTTTTGCAAACTCTGTTTATGCATTTGCGTTTAGACAGAGATAACCAGAGTTTTGCGTTTTTGCACGTCACAGTATGCCCCCAAAACAACAACAAACAAAAAGTGCGACCTCTGATCACTGAAGCATGGATCTTACTGCCTCAAAAACATCCTCGCTCCACATCAGAGAGCAGAAAAGTGATCACAGGGACTCACGCTCCTAAACAACCAAAACAGGAGCCAAACCAGGATTAAACCAGGGCTGAGGACGGGGGTCAGTGCTTGTGAGCACATGTCTTCACCCTGAGTTTCAACTATGACTGTAAAAGTGCCGCTACAGAAGTACCGGCGTCTGCATCAAAGCTCCGCCCACTTCTACAGTTTTTCCCCAACGCAGGACAGGACGTTAGAGGACGCACATGTTTGAAATTTTAAGAATGTGATTGAAAACGCAGATGTTCGGTTATGTGTGGATGCAAATTATTTTATAAACGTAGGGGGGGACATAATCGATTTTAAAAGTACTCGGCTACGAGTGGACATGGACTTCCGCAATTTTCAAAAATTCTAGAGAGGCTCTTTGTTATAAGGTTAGAAGTTTTTTTTAATAAATATAACTTACTAACGGATTATCAGTTTGGGTTCAGGAGCAATAGATCACCCTCAATGGCAATCATGGAACTAGTAGAAGAAATAGCAAAAGCCACTGATAACAAAGAGTTTACGGTGGGGGTCTTCATCGACCTTAGCAAGGCCTTTGATACTATAAATCATGATTTACTATTATTAAAACTTGAGAGATATGGAATCAGAGGGGTAGCACAAAATTGGTTAAAACATTATCTAAGTGACAGAGATCAATATGTACAAATATATAACACTAATTCTGAAAAAAGAAAGATTACCCATGGGGTTCCACAGGGCTCTGTACTTGGACCCAAATTGTTTAATATTTATGTAAATGATATTAGTCTTGCGTTCAGAAAAATGAAATATATTTTATTTGCTGATGACACCAGTATTTACTCCTCTGGGAAAAGTGTTGATCAGCTTTTGGACAGAGTGGGAAAAGAACTACAAATCTTAAAAAAATGGTTTGACTATAACGAACTATCTACGAATTTAGCAAAATCTAAGTATATTATATTCGGAAACCGGAAAATCGATGCACTGGCTGAATTAAAAATAGGTCACATAGTAATAGAGAGGGTAAGTAATACAAAGTTTTTAGGTATCAATATAGATGAAAAAATAAACTGGAAATTACACATAAATTACCTTAAAATTAAGATTTCCAAAACCATTGGCATAATGAATAAAATTAAACAAGTTTTGAATCAGAAAGCATTGCAGTTGATATATAATACCCTAATTTTGCCATATTTAAATTACGGTTCCGAAATATGGGGGAACACTTATAAGTCCACAACTCAACACATTTTTATACTGCAGAAGAAGGCAATTAGAATAGTAAATGGTGTAGATTATTATGCGCAAACAAATTCACTATTCATCAGATTGAATACCTTAAAATTACAAGACTTAGTCAAACTAAATACTGCAGCACTGATGTACAAAATTCATCATCATATGGTTCCAAATTGTATCCAGGAGAGATTTACACTGAGAGAACCGCACTATGATATCAGAGGGAAGGATTTGTACCATAAACCCAAGACCAGGACTAATATTAAAAACCACTGTATCTCATTTAGAGGAGTTGATTTATGGAACAAACTCGATAACGAGTTAAAGGTAACCACATCCATAAAAGTGTTCAAAAAAAAGTATAAAGCAGGTGTAATTGATACTTATAAAACTTTAGAATGATGCCCTTTTGGGAAAAACTCGATCTATGTGTATGTAAGTTCATTAATGCATATCTTATATATTTATGTGTTTGTGTAGGTGTGTGTATGTGTATGTATGTATATATGTATATGTGTATATGTGTATGTGTATATATATATATATATATATATATGTATATGTGAATGTATGTGTGTGCATATATGTGTTGTTTTGTTTTGTTTTTTTTTCTTTTCTTTCTCTGGTTCAGTCACTTATCATTCCTGATTCTACCAAAATCTCCATTCTGAGGTCAGTTTGAGAAATTATCTCAACAAAAATCTGGTTTGGTAGTTCCTCTTGTATCATCGCTCCAGCTGCTCTGACAAATTGAGAATGAGGGTAGACATGGTGTGGGTCTGTTGGGTAGAGGACCCCTCCCTCCAATAGGTCCATAAAGCCTTGTCTTTTTAATGCACTACACAGAACAGTTTCCAGACACAGAGGGGGCTACAGCTCTGAATGCACCACATGTTGTAAAAACAATGAAGATTACATTTATTATTGCGATGAACTGGATGGAACATAATTTGATAAGCATTGCTGATATTTTTGTTTGTTTGCATCAACAAGATAAAAATGATGATGGCAAAAATCAGGAATGTCATGTGAAATTTTTAAATATTTTGCAGCCGCTTAAATTAATTAATTGATAATGGGGAAGGCACATATAAGCTTTTGCTTCGGCCTTCTCCTTTTGAGCCTTTTTTCTTTTCTTTTTTTGTCTTTTTTTGAATTATTTGTGCATGTTATTGTGTATTGTCAAACTGCTCAAATAAAAATACTACTACTACTACTACTACTACATGGCCTTAGAAACACACAGATTTACACCTGCTTTCCAGGGGGCGGAGCTGTCTCACTTCCAAGATGTTAGTCTCCTTGGTTTCACCAAAACTGATTTTCTAGCCCTCAATTTCAAGTCTGTATCACTACCATCCTCTAATAATTTGAAATCAAAACTGCATAAAATGAAAGATGAATATATACAGATACAGTGCATTAGTTTATCTAATGGTTTACATTAACCACAGGGGGGCAATGTTGCATATCTGCAACATCCCAGAATGCATTGCCTGTGATTGTATATTACTACCCAATATGAAGATTTTCCCCAGATATCAGATTTTTTCCTGTCATTCAAATGTAATTGGGCCCTGAGAGGGTAATGCTGACCTTAACTGACAACATATCATTATGTCATCTTTAGAGCACTTGAGTCAATTACAAAGACCCAGAGGAAAATGCTCAGTGAAAGTTAAGGATGCACATATTTCACTCTGAGATATTACATTTGTTGCATTACCACTTGTTGTGTTTTCAGCTGGGTCACGTGTTACTCCAAAAAGATTAAAGAAATGATAGGTTATATATATATTATATATATACACCAACATGTTATGACTGACGAAACCATCTGGGGTTCTTGTCAAAGGCAGATGAAAAGAACACTTCACACTATTCTTCTTAAAATTTCCAATGGTAAATTCATGGTATCGGAATTTGCTGAGCTTAAATTAGCCGGACATGATTCCATCAAGGAGTCAATTATACATGTAACCTAGTCCTGGAAGGCAAGCGGCAAGTGACATTCTACCTCGTTCAAGTAAAAAAAAAAAAATAATACCTGAGACATTTTAATTAAGCTTGTGTGATGGCAAATTTATCAGTCTGGCAGAGAAGCCTCCAGCATTGATAAATTAGGCGGCTCTTTCTTGGTGCTGTAAAGGCCTGTTGTAAGTCAATGGGGAAATGTTGATGTGGTTATAAAAAGAGTTGTACTGACCTAACCAAGCTGTGGAAGGGAGCATAGATCATGTGGTGTCTTCATGAATAATGCAGCCAGCGGAAATTCAATTTGGTAGACGTCAGCCAAAGGTAACCCCTTCAGGCCGGTTCTCATCCCCAGCCTATCGCACAGCAAACGCCCCCTTCCAATCACCGTACCGGCCAGGCAAGCCGCTTAAAAGCGGAGAAACTCCCACTCTCGGCCTTCTCGAAGCCTGCAAAGAATCGTTCTGGAGGAATCGCTTTTGTCTACTCACGCTTACTTGTTGCATGTGTCCCTGCTGTCCTCTGTCTTGCTGCGTGTGGTCTGCTCTTCCTCCGCGTCGCTGCTCCTGCTGCGGGTCTCGTGCTGTGGTCCGTGGGTCTTTGCCGCTCTCCTCCTTTGCGGGCTCTTTCTGCGGGTTCGCCGCTGCTCGTCTCGTCGCGGCCTGCTGCTGCATACGGCCGGTCTGGACCGGTGCGGTGGGAGCCGTGCGCATCCCTGCCTCCTCGTGCCGGTACGGCGTGGTCCCGTTGTGTTGTCCCTTGTCTTCTGGCGTTGTGGGTAAGTATGAGATCTGCGGACGGTTTTATTCCCCTCGCATTGTACTGCAGGCTCAGTTGGCCCCGTGCATTGGTGGGCATGCTTCAGTTTAAAGCCCTCGCATTGTTCTGCAGGCTCAGTTGGCCCCGCGCTTGTACTGCAGGCTCAGTTGGCCCCGTGCATTGGTGGGCAAGCTTCAGTTTAAGGCCCTCGCATTGTTCTGCAGGCTCTCTTAACCAAGCTCCGTTAAATCTTTCACTCTGACTGCAAGCTCCGTTTATTCCTCACATTGGACTGCAAGATCTCAGTTTAATCCCTCACATTGGACTGCGTGCTATCAGTTTTAATCCCTCACTTTGGCCTGCAGGCTCTCTTTAAATCCCTCTCTGGACTACGAGCTCTGTTTAAATCCCTCTCTTTGGACTGCAAGCCCGTTTAAATCCCTCTGGACTGCGGCTCCCAAATTGAATCCCTCACTTGGACTGCGAGCTCTCAGGTTAATCCCTCACGGAACTGCTTAAATCTGGAACTGCTTATATCTGGAGCCGTTATTAATACCGTACCTGGATCTGCTTCATGCGGAACTGCTTATACATGGGACTGCTATATATGGAACTGCTATATATGGAACTGCTTATATATGGAACGGCTATATGGAACTGCTCATGTTGGAACTGCATATATGGTACTGCTCATATCTGGAACGCTTATATATAAAATAAGTAAATATAAATCAATATAAATATGAATAAATATAAATATAAATAAATATAAATGTCCATACCAAAGGCGCTCACAATCGCGAGTACTCAAACTCGGGGCCAAGGTCCAGGAGCAAAAACGTTCGCATTAGGACATGTTAACTAAGCAGTAGGGCCCACGAGGTGTCATGAAAATGCACGACGCCGCGCATTTCAACGATGTTAGCGGTGTGAGCGTACGCAGCCCGGCAGGGTGGACTAGCCCACTTTACAAATACAACATTTGTAACGACCGTCTGCTGTCGTCTTTCCGTGACACTCTTGCAGCTGTCATGCTACAACACGTTCTCTGTCACAGTTGCATGCCACATTATTAGTCTACATTAATGCTCATTCCATACAACCCGACACGTCATATATCCAGGTTAGTGATAGCAATCACCTACAGCATTAATTCCACAAGTGATTTGCTTTTCTAAATCAACAATTTCTTAAGACTGTAGACTATGGAACCGTGTGTGAGAGCCGGCGCTGAGCATGAGTATGTACCCGCTGTTGTGCGCCTGTTTAGGTGAATGACAAAACCAAACCCCGTCCCGGTTCAACTGCGCACCTAGCAGCTATCAGCATCAGTGTAGGGGACACAGTTCGCGGGCACAGGACCAGTATTTGAGAACAGCAACAACACGTCTGACTTTAGGTTGATTATATCTCTAGCCATCCCTACCTCCGAAAACACTACGTGAATGAGTCTGTATTTCAAACTATGGACACCCGCAGCGGCAGAGGACTTCTTTATTGTGAAAAATATCTGAGCCCACGCCCACTTACAAGCATTTTTGATTATGAGTGGTAGAACACGTTTCCCGGCTTGATGCTAACAGCAGCTATGCTAGGGCTTTAGTGTCCAGATTCTCTCCCACTCTTCGCAGCTTATGCGCGTGTCTTTGCACACCAGACATTCCACGGGGTAATAATAACCTTACTCAGTGTTCATGGCGGTGCGCCCTACGTTATACTCTTATTCACCGGTAAATCGCATCGGCGAACCCACTCGCGCAGTATGCATAGGTCACGGGAGCAGACACCGCATTATTATCACAAGCAGAGTCCCCATTGTCCAACCCTGAATTGTAAGTTCTGGTGCGCTGTTAGGGTCCTGTATAGGAGGTATACGAGATATTTACAGTACTGGCTCGCATCAGTCGCTAATGTCCCCGTGACCACCTATGTGCTCTCTGAGTGGTTGTTCGCACGAACGTCGCACAAGGAAAGGTGCGTTAGAATCATCTCCTTGTGGGCGTAGAATTTTTCGCTCCACCCTATTTCACACATATCCCCGTCATTATAGAACAGACCGTGCCCCCCCCCCCCCCCCCCCCCCCCCCCCCCCCACCCCCCCCCCCCCCCCCCCCCCCCCCCCCCCCCCCCCCCCCCCCCCCCCCCCCCCCCCCCCTTCCCCCCCCCCCCCCCCCTCCCCCCCCCCCAGCCCCCCCCCCCCCCTCCTCCTTCCCCCCCCCCCCCCCCCCTATCCCCCCCCCTCCCCCCCCCCCCCCCCCGCCCCCCCCCCCCCCCCCCCCCCCCCCCCCCCCCCCCCCCCCCGTTCGTGCGCCGAGAGGTCCGTGCGTTGTGACGGTCGAACGCGCGCACCATAGACTTTGCATGAAACCCGACGCAGCATGATCCGGTCTGAAAGCCCCCATTACACTCTGCCAGCGCGACTGCCGTGCGCACGCTCTTTCATAGGTATACTGCTCTGGGGTCAATTGGGGGCATTTAAATAGTCTAGTAATAGTGTGTGTACCCTAGTGCCAGCTCTGCTCCGCCGCTGCAGCTCCTTGTGGGTTCGCCTGGTCCTGGCTTTGCCACACATGCCACGGGAGGTTTAACATCCCTCAACATTAGCTCAAGTCCCAAACCTGAGTGGTCCTGAGGTCCCATGCCGGCTGCCTGCCTTTTGCTCGAGTATTGACGTGGTAAGAAAGAGGAGTGTCATGAAAATGGCTTAATCGTAAACTAAATTCTAAACATCTCAGCAGTGGTGTGGGTTATTGAACCCACTTGAACGTACTTTTAGTCCTCTTCATCGAAAGTAACAAGGTAAAAAAAGCATTTATCTTTGTATATGAATTCTTTTCACATTAGCTCCTAACAGGCTATTTTATTAACAGTCACTCCCTGTGAGCCAGCCCTGATAGCCAGCCGCACGCTTCTCCTGGCCCCCCTATTGAAGCGCTCACTGTTGTTTTGCCTAGAGATTTATGTTGGACTCTACATTGTTCATGAATTTACTGTAAACTTGACGCTGACTGTCTGTGATTCTGGGATGAAAGTGTATCGTTATCTGCACTAAACTTTACTTTTGTTTTAGGTTGCAGAGGTTCCATGTGGGTGCACTGGTGACCCCTGGTGGTGGTGTTTTTTTGAGCCGAACGGTCTAGGTTATTCCCTTTTTGTGTTTTGTAGTGTCTGCTGTGCAGGGGGTTCTACTCCTCGTCCAGTTGCTAACTCCCCTCTTTCTTTTGCACAACTTCCCACTGTAGCCTCAAGCCTCTAAATTTTAAAACAGGTCCCCTTCCTGAGTGGGCAGTTTTAACCTTTAAATGTATTAACAATGAACTTCTATAGTTTGAATAAATTAACAATTGGTTGAAGTATCAATGGTCGGCCTCACCTTAATAAACCCCCATTTTGTACAGGATGGAGTCTGGTATTTCATTTCTCTTTGCAGTTATCGAATCTGTGTGTCTACAGGACATTCCTTGAGAGAGTGGCATAAACTCTGTGATACAGTAACTGGATCCCATTCTCAACAATGTCATGTGTTTTGGAAAAAAAGAGATTTTCTCAGTGCTCAGAATGAGTTGTAACTGTATTGTTAAAATAATGGTAATGTTGGAAGTGCCGCTGAGTTGAAGTCTTAAGGCAGTAAACTGACTCACTATTATCATTTCAGTGTACAACATTGTGTTTTAATGGCTGATTACAAGTTGTGCCACAATCTGCCGCTAACCGTCGGCAAAGAAATCAAGGATGAAAAGACATTAGTGAACTTCTGGTTTTAGTGGTATCCCCCTTTAGAAACTAAGGCAATTCCTGCCTTTAATGCAATGATGTTGAATGATTTGTGATGCGTTTTTGAGTATTCAACTATACTCAAGATGCTCAGTTTGAAAAGGGCTTTTAGTTAAGACTAAGGTGCCATGTATTCATATAAAATATATTGTGTATATAATTTATAATCCCATACTAAGACTGGGAATACTGTATAATTATTAACATTTACTGTATATATATGGCTTATTATGAATCACTTTTCATACAATAGTCTGATAAATATAATGATGAAATAAGAGCACATTATAGAGATGCTTATTTTGTTATTAATAAAGGACATTTGCAGATGACAGTCTCACTTCCAAAAGCTTTAAAGTTGTTAGCCACACTCTTAAGTTTTATTTGTGTGTATATTTCCAGTATATTATTCTTCTGTTACTCATCAGTGTCTGTTTCTCCTGCTGTGTACCTCTAAGATTAAATACAGGAAGGATTTATGTATTTTATTTTGAGGTGTCCATGTTTTAACTTGATGTTTGTGTTCTTTTTCAGAGATTTTGGTGAAATGGAACTCAGACTTTCTCTGACAGCAACAAAATCACACGCCCTCATTTCTCCAGCTTCACCTCCATCACCTCCTGCTTCACTGCGGATTAACAATATGAACTACAACAAACATATTTTCATGTTTTATTTAATCATCAGTCATGAATAGTTAAGAACAGTGGGATCTGAATCTCTGAAGACGAGGAGCAGCAGCAGGAGCAGCAGGAGGAGCAGCAGCAGCAGGAGCAGCAGCAGAGTCCTGGGCGTCTGCCTCAGACACCTTCATAGAGAGCCTGGAAATAAAAAATAAAACTTGTTGGTGTTATTATAATTTTGTTTTTTGTGTCTGAAGTGTAAAGAGTCATGAAAAAAAAGGTATTATTTACACAGGTACATATTTGTCAGCAGTACTTAAAGTTAAAATTGAATACATTCAACTCTAATCTGATCAGTAACAGTCTGTTGCTTTTCAACATCCTGTGTCCTTTTTACTGATGTTCGTTAAAATACAGATCCATGGATGTGCTTATTATTCTTATAGATCCATGGAAATTCCTTTCTCATCAGAAAACACGTCATTACATTTATGTTAGTGATGCAAAAACGAGGGCCATAGCAAATAAATCAATCATATATCATTTATGGCATATGTGTGCATTGTTTACATACACTATGACTTTGTAAAAACTAATGAGTACTGCCAATACAATTGTTATAACAGAGAAAGTCCGTAACAAAAGCCTCGGATTTTCAGAATTAAGATTGTGAGAGCTCCACTGATGTGTCCCCGCGTTGAGACGCTCTTTCTCGGCTTGAGCACTGCCCGACCCCCGCTCTCTGGAGAAAAGTCTGACAATGTTCTATTTGATCACCAAACAGACCTCCGATATGGCAATAGAGGGGGGTATTTCTCGCCTCAAATGTTATTACAATTAACGTTTATGTCCTAATTAAAGCGTATTTTACACTTTTTACCTTAAAGGACAACTCACCCTCAAATCCACTTTTTTTTGCTGATAAACGGTATAAATGAGTGTCCAATAGTGTTGTAAGTAGTAAGTAAGTAATCTTTATTTATATACCGCCTTTCACAGACCAGAGTCACAAAGCGGTTTACAATTGTTATTATTTTTGGGCACTTGTCCTCTCACTCCACTCAGAGATGGGAGTGGGGTCGGCAGTACAGGAGGCGCATGCCAGACCTATTGTTCATGTTTTTAGTGGTAGGGGAAACCGGAGTAACCGGAGGAAACCTACGCAGACACGGGGAGAACATGCAAACTCCACTCAGTTGTCTACATATCCTGGTCATAATTTTGTCACATTGGTGCAAATTAGTTGAAAGTTAAACTTTCTGCCTAAAACCGCCTGTGAGGCGCCATCTGCTGGCGACCTGTATTACTACATTTGAATTTTGAATCTGGCGCCAACACTGGCGCGGCAGCAAGACCTGACGTCTGAAGCAAGACCTGACGTCAGCGGCCCCCCGCCCAGAGCAATGTAAACGACCCAGTCTCGTTCACGCCCCCTTTAGTCCTCCAGGCTACGCCCATTTAGAGGAAGATTTGAGAGGGACGTAAGCTCTGAGGAGCGGGGGTGAGAACCACTTTAATCCTGGCTCCCGTGTCCTTCCCTCTCCGAGTTGTGTTGGCAACAGAGCAGGCCTGACCCAAAACGCTCTTCCTTGACGCGCCTCCAGAACGCTGCCCTCTAGTGTCCTGGACGCGTATGACGCGCCTCCAAGATGCTCTGTGACAACGTCTGCCACAATTTGTCACAAGCATCCCAAGACGCGCGTCAGACGCGATTTTGCCGCAGAAAACGCGCTTGGTCTGAACGCACCTTAAGACCGCACAGAATCATTAGAGCTGGTGTCTGATCACTCTCTACATCTTTGACAGAGCCAATGCTGATGTCAAGTGTCAATCACAGTCTAGACCCGCCCAACATTTCCCCCCCGCCTGTCCCCTTTAGTCCTCAAGGCTACGTCCATTTGGAGGGAGATTTGAAAAGAAAATGTGAGTGACGTAAGCTCCGAGGAGCGGGGGTGAGAACCACTTTAAGAAGGCCAAATATCAGTGGCTTTAGTGGCTGTTCAGAACAGAGATCAGAAGCAAATGCAAAAAAATTAACAAGTCTGAGTCTGAAAAATATAGGTATGTAAAGCCCTTATTACCACATTGGTCATTTCAATCTTGATCTAAATGATTTATTCTAATACTGTCCATTGCCAATTTTCCACCCTAAAATTAAGTGACCGCTTATCATATCTCTTGATACATTACAGCAGGCGTGTCCAAACTTTGAATTAAAAGGGCCACTTTAGTTCCCGAGACTTGTCCAGGGGCCGACAACACGGATTGTAAAACTATTTTGGCCAGAATTAAATCTAAATGAGGTATAACATGACCATTCATACATATATACTCATCTGTGAGAGCTGAGGTTATCTGATAAGCCATAATGAAAAAGAAATTAATTATGTGCATACTAATAAATGTATTCAAAAGGTTGGATGGATCACACTGTGAACTTGTGTTTATAATCTCAATGTCATTTGGTAAGCATAGGGCCACATTTAAGGACAAAGCAGGCCGCAATTGGCCCTCGGGCCTGAGTATGAACATGCCTGTATTACAATCTAGAGAGGGCCACTTTCACCAGACTTTCATTCAAAATGTACTGAACATATGTATATGTTCCATGGGTGTCGTCCATTAAAACTTGCTATCTACATGTTTCTTTTCAATAAGTTTATCTAGATTTTGGACTGTGATTTGAAAACAGAGTGTCGAGAGCATTACCTTTATTTTACAAGCCAAAGTGAAAATACACATTCAGGAAGTGCCCCATCCTCTCCTTGTGAAGACAGTAGCTGCGTTTCCATTGAGCATCAAATTTCGAAATTTGAATTTGCGCATCATAAAATGTCTAATGGAAACGCGCAAATTTCGAAAAAACCACAGTTTTTCGATAAAAAGTTAATGCGCTTAAAATAGGTGGTTTTTTGGACGTATCGAAATTAAGTTTTTCGCAAAACGGCAATGGAAACACTTATTTCGATATAGCGGAGGAAGCCGAGCTGAGCTTTATTCAGTGAGTTTTGGCTGCGCTTCGTGTGGAGACTTGGGAGATACGTGGGAGAGGCATGGGGGAGAGACGGGGAGGAGACGGGGAAGAGACGGGGGAGAGGCATGGGGAAGAGACGGGGGAGAGACGGGGAAGAGACGGGGGAGAGACATGAGGGAGAGGCATGGGGAAGAGACGGGGGAGAGGCATGGGGAAGAGACGGGGGAGAGGCATGGGGGAAGACGGGGGAGAGGCATGGGGAAGAGACGGGGGAGAGACGGGGAAGAGACGGTGGAGAGATGGGGGAGAGACGGGGGAGAGACGGGGAGGAGACGGGGGAGAGACGGGGAGGAGACGGGGGAGAGACGGGGAGGAGACGGGGAGGAGACGGGGAGGAGACGGGGGAGAGACGGGGAGGAGACGGGGAGGAGACGGGGGAGAGACGGGGGAGACAGGCAAGACCCGTGTCTATGGTTCTGTGCGCGCGTCTATGGTCCGCGCTCGGTACATGAACACGCACGTTCGCGGAGCTGTCAAAGCAGCCACAGTTTCTCCCGGGGTCAGAGAGGATGAGAGCCGCAGCAGAAGTCAAGACATTAATATATCTCACGTAAAGTGTTGTTTACTTCTGTTGCCATGTTGACGTACTAGAAACTAGTGAATAAACGCGCGAAAATAGTGTATACTTATTCGAATATGTCTTAATGGAAACGGCCGCTTTTGCGAATTACAGGTTTTTCGAATTTTGAAATGTATCGAAAAAGTTTTTGCGCATTATTCAATGGAAACGCAGCTAATGACGTCTTCCAGATGGTATCAGGGCAAACAGTCTAGTTCTGCTGCGTGCCCTCCTGTACAATCCCCTGGACTCTCCCGGTCAGGTCTAACCTACACTAGCCCAATCTATAACAGTTAGCTTATGGTAGCTACAAAACTACCGTGTTATAGTGTAATAAATCACAAGGTAAAGAATGAACATTAAATTCCACTGAAGGAAGTCCTAGTAAAAAAATGCAGTATTTATGAAGAATTCTATACATTATTGCATGAATATTACATGATCAGATGAGATAGACGTTATTGATCAGACACAGGAGAAATTTACACATCACATTTGGCATAGATAGAATCACTCAGATTGTGCAAAAGACAGAAGTGTTCAACATGTTAAAGGTTAAAAATATTGTCTGTGCAGGATATATTATGTACAATAAAAAGTGGCATTTAAAGAAAAAGTGGCAATAACAATGCAGGTTTTGCAGTCCTACTGCATGACTTAAAGTGACTCATTGTACAGTCTGACAGCAGTGAGGATGAAGGCCCTGCAGTGGCGCTCCTTCTTGCACTGAGGGTGTCTCAGTCTTCCACTGAAGGAGCTCCTCTACAGTCCTGTGCAGTCGGTGAGAGGCATTGTCCATGATGGAGGTGACTTTGACCAGCACCCTCCTGTCCCTCACCTCCTCCACAGAGTCCAGGGGCCTCCTGTCCCTCACCTCCTCCACAGAGTCCAGGGGCCTTCTGTCCCTCACCTCCTCCACAGAGTCCAGGGGCCTTCTGTCCCTCACCTCCTCCACAGAGTCCAGGGAGCAGCCCAGAGCGAAAAAAATTAAATGAAAGAAATACGTCACACAGTTGAGTCATATTTTAGTTATTTATTGTAAGTAATCTCTATTTATATAGCGCCTTTCACAGACCAGAGTCAAAAAGCGCTTTACAATTGTGGACATTTGTCTCACTCCTGGGCCGGCCTACAGGAGGCAAATTGCCAGACTTATTGCACATGTTTTTAGTTGTAGGGGAAACTGGGGCACCTGGAGGAAACCTACGGAGACACTGGGAGAACATGCAAACTCCACACAGAAAGGTCTTTTTTGCTGTGAAGCACGCATGCTAACCAAGTACCGCCTAAAATGATCACATCTATTTTGAAGGAAGTGACGTTTCACTCAATGCCATGAGAAATTAAAAGCAATATGTGAACAGAGCAATTGAGTACGGTTCAAACATTTGTTGAAATTGTGTCTTGGTCAGGGAGCGGGAGGAGGCAGGGAGTGGAATTGGAGTTGGTCGTGAGAATATGGGGAAATATGGAGAGAGGTGGAGAAGTAATAAGAAGTGGAGAGTTGGATAATGGTTTTGTTCTAAAATAAATAAATAAACATAACAGATTATCTTCTGAGAACAGGGAGAGTAGAAGCAAGTAACAAATCAAAATCACATTTACACAGTTCTCCACAAGAACAAAAGAAATCTCCAAAATCAGCTCCGGAAAGGCAATAAAGAGAAGGTGCCATGAGGCTATAATTCTTGATTGGAGCGTATAAGGCAGGAGGTGCTAAGCTTTGTTCTTGACTTCATGGAGCACCCTCAGGTGCTTACCGTTACAATTTGGACAGGGATTTTTTGAGATTACAGTTTGTATCTCTATGATCCCTTGCACAATGCCAGCAGCGAAGATTGTCTCTGATCCATTTTTGGAATGTCTCAGGAGATAGTTGACGATGGTCTGGGCAGACACTGAGATGGTGGTCAGGAACACCACGGAATGGACATACATGGCGAGAGTTTCTGGACAATTTTGACATGTTTGGGAAGGGGGATGGCTTGTTCCATGCAGAATAGATGAAGGCCTATTAATTAATCAAGTATGAAATATACCTCATCAAGCCAAGTCATGGTTTGACAAGATACAAATCTATGCACATTTAAAATTAATCCTAACCACAGTTAGGCTTGGTATTAGCCATGTGTCCACCAGACTGAACATCTGATGGACACATGACTGAACATCTGATGTCATAGGGAGCTGAAATATACCTCCTCAAGCCAAGTCTGGTTTGACAAGATACAAATCTACACGCGCCTATAACATTTTAAACAGACGCAACACTCATAGGATGGACCTTTGCTCCTCTCAAGGACGACCACTTTCTCCACCACTTCACCCTTTTCTCCTGTTTCCTTTCTGTTGTTTCCTGGAGTTCATCATGTTCTGGCTTCAGAGCAGAGTTGTTGCTCTTTGAAGTGTTCAGAGCCTCTGATATCTCCTGCACCTTTAACTTCATTGTCCACATCTGTTTTTCATGGGTTTCCTTCAGGCATGTCATCTCCTGTTCAGTTTTTAGAACTGTCTTTTGTAGACTGTGTATTTGTTCCTGACTTGAAGCGCTGATCTTTGTTTTATCCTTGTTTGAAGCAAATCTTAAAGATGAAACATCGGCTGTGAGAGAGTCTATTGTCCTCTCCTTCTCCTGCACTTTGGCCTGCAGTTGTTCCTTTTCATGACTCTCTTGGTCCAGGGCGGCTGTGAGAGACAACACTTTAGTTTGGAGATTGTCTCTCTCTCTCTGTAACTGCTCCACGTCTCTCTGTGCCGCAGTTTTGGCCTTTGCCTCCTCTTTCCCCTGATTGTTGATGGCCTCATTCTTCTCCATGGCCTCTTGGCTTGCACGCCTCTTGTGGTCCAGGACAGATGTGAGAGTCCCCAGTTTTGCTTGAAGCTTGTCCCTCTGTTTCTGCAGCTGCACCGCCTCTTGCTGTGCTGCAGTTTTGGCCTTTATTTCCTCTTTCAGCTGATCATTGAGGGCCTCATTCTTGTTCTGCTCCTCTTGCAGGAGCTTTTGCAGAGAGTTGCTCTGCTCTATCCTCAGATTGAGGGTATTCAAAAAGGGACTGGACCTGATCTTTGTATATTTGTGCGGTATTGCATAGGTCTTCATTTTCTGCGAAATGTTGGTCTTCTAGACGCTGAATATATTCATCTTTGGCTTCAATTTTGTCTTCCCAATGATCTCTCTCCTTTTTCACATGTTTGTCACACTTGGCTTGCCAGCGATTCTTTAATGCCAGCGTCTGTTGGACATGATTTTTAACCATCTCATTCATTCTCTCTCTTAAGACCTGGTTCTTAAGCTGCAGGGCCTTTTGGGAGGCCTGGTGTTCCTTCCTCTCTGTTTCTAACTGATCTCTGAGCTCCTTGGTTTGTTTCAGCAGATCTTGAGTCTGTGAGCCTTCGGGGAGGCAACGTGTTTTCTTTCTGGTCCACAGACATAATGTTGTTTATATCTGATTCTCGGGGTAATGTAGGGCTTACTTTGTTCTCTGTGTATACTGAGTCAGATACTTGAACCTGTACGTCCTTTGGAGTTATGTGCTGCCTAACCTGTGTGAAGATTCTTATCAAGATGGAATGATGTCATGGAATGACGTAATGGAATAGTGTTACCATGGAAACGGTTGCCAAAGTTACCGGAACATTATGCAAAGTTACACCCATCATGGTGCCAAGAAAGCAGCTGCCATTTTCAAGAAATAAGAATCTAATAGTTAATAGTTTAGCTCTCTAAACACCTGAATGAGGAGCGCCCTTGATGTTGAAGGAAACTGATTTTCCATTTGCTTTTCCTCATGATCCAGAATATACAAAGTATTTGTTAAATAAAAAAAATAATGACTTTTTTACTTTCAGATCCTACTACCCTTTCTGTACTGAAGGCATTACTTCCATGTAAAGCGCTTTCTTTTTGAGTAGCGTTTAAAGTAGGTGTTTTGATTTAAGAATAATGAGATTGAAAGAGGGTTTCACACCAAATTTCTTGGAGTGGTTATTGACTCCAGATTAATGTGGAAACAACATATTGACCATGTGAAAACAAAAATATCACAAACTATTGGAATTTTGTCAAAAACTAAAGATTTACTCTCCGATAATCCACTACATATAATCTACTGTGCGTTGATTCTTTCATATATGACTTATTGTGTGGAGCTACGTGGAACTACATTTAATACTGTGATCAACTCTATTGTATTATTACAAAAACGTGCCATTCGCCTGATAAATAAAGTAGGATATTATGATCATACAAATCATACAATAAGTAAGTGGAGTGCAAAATGTTTATTGGAATGATGCCTTTTACAAGCTGTAATGACACCATAGACTGTATATACTGTAATAACGGACAGAGTCACGCCTATCTTCGCCGTTCTAACTATTGGGCCAAAGATAGTGCTCTACTGGAGCTATCCAAAATGGCTGCGAAATTGTGAAAAAACACATTTGCGCATGCGTCAGTCGGCGCAAGCTCCATTCATTTGGAACGAGAGACTTCAAAAATTCACAGCAAGTAAACTAGAGTGGTCCAAAAAAATTCACCCCCCTCAGCATTGACACACATGTGGAACGGAGCTTTGGGCCAAGAGCCAACTTTTGGACCATCTTGACAAGACGTTTTCGAGAGGTCTGCCGATGCTATATGTTAGCATTGGCTAATTCTTCTTCTGGGTCCACCCCCATCGGCCCAGGGTGGTATTGCAAGCATGTCAGGGCACGTCATTTTGGCCACTTTTGAGCCGGGACCCTCCCCCACTGAATGACACACATAGATTATTGTGGATGTTAAAGGACAACTCACCCTGAAATCCACCTTTTTTTGCTGATAAACAGTATAAATGAGTGTCCAATAGTGTTGTCTACATATCCTGGTCATTATTTTGTCACTTTGGTGCAAATTAGTTGAAAGATCAACTTTCTGCCGAAAACTACTATTACTATTGTTAGTATTAGATAGCAATATGGCCTACGTGCAGGACTGTACAAGGACTCTACAAGGACTCCATGTTTTGACTATGATTTGACTGTCTCTTTGTGACACGTATGTCTTTCGATGTGTGACGTGACAATGACTATATAAACTGTGTACTGCCTTTATTCTGTCTGGGAGAAAGAAACAAAGTAAACCAGTGGAACTTGAGAGAAACTTAAATAAACTTCCAGAGTTTGGCACACCACGATCCGTCTCTGTCTGCTAAATCCCTGACAGATTTGGTGGAGGATGTGCGGCTCAGTATGTGCCATTCTCTGGATTGTTTTGAGGGAGTTTTCTTTGTTTTCTTTTTCTCGGCGTGGGAGAGCTGAGAGTGTCTGGGGCCTGGGAGCGGTCCAGCAGGCTGGAGAGGCGACCGGCTCCGGGACTCTTTTTCGCTCTCTCACTATATTTTTTTGTGTCCTGTTTTTTGGACTGAGCGTTTAAAATTGTTTTCCCATGTCCACATTCCGGGGATTTTTGACGTGCGATTGGTCTCTGCCGATGGAAACTAGTTCTCGGTACTAGTGAGCGCTGGTTCATGATCTGGAGACCCGATCTAGTGAACTAAATTATGGTCTGTTTTGAGGTCCACCAAATGTCGTATATCTATATAGATCGGATTAGGTAAGATTCAGGTCCGCCACCTCGATAAAATGGCAGTGTAATTGATCATCAGGTCCGCCACCTCGATAAAATGGCAGTTTAAATGATCATCAGGTAAGCCACCTCGATAAAATGGCAGTGTAATTGATCATCAGGTCCGCCACCTCGATAAAATGGCAGTTTAAATGATCAAAACAGGTTGCTACCTCGACAAAATAGCAGTTACGGCCAGAATAGTTAGTGAAACCATGGTGTAAACATAAAAGCAATAAAAAGGGAAACGTGTTAAAGAGGCCTTTGTTACAAAAGCTTTGAAATTGACGAATTTCAGGCTGATAAATGACAAAAGTAAAGAAGCAACAATATTTCAGTGATCACGGTTTAAATTACATACAGAAAAAGGATTTTTTGTTTTTTGGCGTGAACAGAGTTCACCGGAGAATGCAGAGTTTTATCTACAGTTGAGCTATGAGAGGGTTGTATCCAACAGTTGTTTTTGTTTTTTAGAAAGAGATTTTGAGTTTAAATTAGTTTGCTACCTCGATAAAATAGAAGCGTAAGGGAAATTAAAGAGTAAGAGTGCCTTTTGTTACTAGTGTGGAAAGTGATCACTTCTAGACTTGGATGACAAAAGTATAAACTACAAGTTATATTCGCTTAACAAATTAATCTTGAAAGTTATTCTTCTTTCTGTTTTTGCATTTTTGCTAAAACACTACTTTCTGCCTGTGTGTGTGTGTGCCGCACTATCTGCTGCCGTTGTCAGGGAAACGGCCCCCTCCTTCGCTACTCTGGCTCTGAATCAGAGCTACTGCTTTAGGATTTTTGGCTTTTCATAGTTGTTTTTCCGTTAAATTTGCGAAATTTGCCATTGAACATTGTGTTATGACACAGTTAAACGTTTTTAAACACCATTAGGGAATAGAAGTTTTGAATTAGTATGTTTTTGAAACCCAAATATTAGTGCTAAGCTTTGCTTTTCTGTTTAAATCTGCTGCTTATTTCTTAACTGTTTGTGAGTTGTGTTTGTTTTTATGTTTTTAGTTTAGTTACAAAAGCAGTTTTTCAAACATTTAAATTAGAATCTGTGTTAAAAGTGCTTATTGATTATAGACTTCGTCTAAAAAGAAAGAGGGAATTAGGCTGTAAAAGTATTATTACGTTGAACTGTACCCAATTCACCCAATTCACATTCAAGTGGTGACTTTTGTTTTTGTTTTGACTACACGCCTGACCTTGCTGCTGCTGCTGATGCACACAGCAGAGGAGACTGGCTCTAAAATGTGCTCCAATTCATATTGACTTAATTTGAAAAATGCTGCAATTATTTTAAATTAGTAGAATAGATGCTGAGATAAATAAGTGTAAAAGGGAAAGTCCATAAAGTGAAACCCAAGAATGCATAGATAATTAAACACACAGTACAAAAGTACATAATACATATTTTAAAGGTTGAAGGTTTAAGAGATTTGAGTCTTGTTTTTTATTAAGAGAGTTTCTGGTCTTAAAAGTGTCATCATTAGTAAGAAAATAAGTAATCTTTATTTACATAGCGCATGTTGAAAAACCCAGAGCGCTCCAAAATTGTTTTGACTTCAGAAAGATAAACAATCTCATTCGCATACTGATATCTATTGTTTTTTAAATTGGCCGTCTCAAGGATTGTTTTTCAGACTCTGCCACACTGTACGAGAGGTCACTGCTGGACACTGGACAGAGCAACGCCCACCCAGCCACAGGCCACAGAGCTAAGAGCAAAGGGCAACAATGCCACCTCTACGCCCCTCCCCCCACTACAGAAGTAAGTGGGAGTGAGACCGGGGCCATGAAAGTGGAGGTTTCTGGAGGCAGTGATGGGTGGAGGCCTCAGGTAGAGACCTAGAGGCAGTTGAAAGTGTGTCCACGTGGTTACATCGACACAGTGTGACCTTTGAGACCTGCAGGTGGTTCGAGGAGTCTGGAGACACAACCCCAAAATTCACACCCTACACACATACACACACACACACACACACACACACACACACACATACACACACACATTCACATTTACATATAGATACATGAAAAAGCAGAACATGAGAAAAAAGCATTTTAAAAGTTTACTCCAATGTAAACACATTTTTAATTGTCTATCACTTGAATCAGTATTTTTTGAGACCAGAAATGTTCATTTGAATTCTATATTGTCATGGACTTAATTGACCTCTGTCCTGACACTTTTGATTTGTTGATTTTGTACTGTGTAAAGTAATTACATTGATTAGAATTAGATATGATAAAAACACAAATTAGAGAAGTAAACTGAATCATTGCGCTTGCTTTTTGTCTGAGGGACATTAGCAACAGCATGAATAGAAATTGTCTTTACAGTAGAATCAAAGTGACTTAACCATAGAAAGTAACTATTGCATAACAAGCTGTGTACAGGAACTGTGACACTGCACCATTGACCAGAAGTGCATCGCAAATGACCTGATGTGCTTCAAGTGAAAAGACTGTATCTGGAGATCCTGATGTGTATCTGGAGAGACCAAAACCATGGCTTGGACCCTACTGATGTCCAAGATGACATCTCTCGAAATATGACCTGACCTGATGACGACTGAGACTCACCCTCAGAGAACCTGAGGATCTGAGGATCTGAGAGAGAAAAACCTGGGGAGTGATGTTTATATTTTTTAAATCATACATTGATGAGTGCTAAATGAGAGAGATACTCATGATTCTTTCTTTTGTTTTTGTTTGTCCCTAGCTTCTGGACATCTGATGATCTATTGGACACAGACATTTGCAGAACAAGAACCAGCCAATGAAAACGTCTATTGCCGATGCTATTGCTACAACCAGAACCTGTGAACAAATGCAATATACATGTTAAGTATTCAGACATCTGACAGACAAAAACTTTGACTTTTTTGTCTGGGAGACTGAGCAACAGTTAAAACTTTGAAAATGATAAAGTATGAGTATTTTAGCGTTTTAGAAGATGTTAAATAGTAGTAAAAAAGTAGAATTTGACTTCCTTTGTTGTTCATAAACACATTTCCACGTAAGAGTTAAAATAGTAGCATACAATGTTATCCTTTTGATAGAGCAGCTAGAATATTAGAATCAGAATAATGTTACAGCCATTAAAAGTGACAGAAGTCACAAACTAGAAATATGCCTTTGCTCAAGCTGCAACCAAGCTTTAGAGTCACAATAGAGTAAAAATAGAAATAGATAAATGCATCAACCATAGATGCTTTCAAAAATAGAGATTATTTGTAGCCAGTGGTAATATCAAATGGTAAAAGGACCATTTCACAAACATTTACTTCAGAAGTAGATAAAGTTACTTACAGTTTTATGTACAGTTTTATTAGATACTTGTCAAATTCACTTGTGTTCAAACATTAGTGAATGTTGACAATGCAAAAAGTTAATGAGTGTAGCCTAGATTAAAGCCTAGATCAATGAGATAGATTACATTTAAAAGCATTTTGATGTATTTGGGTGTAGCCCAAAAACACAATAGTAGATATTTAGATATTGAGAAGTTTCCAGCACAAACACCAGTGTAGAATAACTGACCCCAAACCTGCTAAAATAGATTAGCTCTTGTAAGGATTATACTAATTTGATTAATGATGTACATTCATCCCAAACTGTCTGAGAGGAGGAAGTGACAGCACTTCCTGGTTCAACAAATGTATTTGGAAAACTGACCGCCATAATAATGTTAATATTAACCATTTGTCTTTCTGTGTTCACAGTTTTATTCCTGAGAATGTAGAGTAGACATAGAGCAAAATCCCACTAACAATAAGCCACTGATAATGAAAGTAAACCACAGAGAGATTACTTAGATTAAAATGTATGTTTAAGAATATGGCTCAATAAAAGCAAATATGCAAACATATTTGTAAATAGATTAGAATAGTTTTAAACTATAGTAAATAGATTAGAAAGTACACAGTCTAAGATTAAAGTGAAATAAGTGAAGTGTAGTGTAAACAATTAGCATTAGAATAAAAGTATAGAGTAATAAAAGTGAAATTAGCTTCTACGTCATGGTGCTACGTCCCTTAGGACTTCGCTAGTGGGATATCACGTGACCCCCAGGTCACAGACGCCAGAGAGATCAAAATAATTTGCTCCAATCACCAGCCACCTTCCTCTATAAATGCCCCTGCACAAGGCCGCACCCCCTCTTTCACTCTGGCGCCGTTTGAGATCTACATTCGTTACCTGAGAAAGAAAGATGTCTTCTGATGCACGTCCGAGTTCCCCTTCGCCATCCGGCGTCGGACGTCGTCGTTGCTCGACCTGTCGGGGCAAGCTCCAACGCAAGGACCAGCACTCCAGCTGCTTCATGTGCCTGGGTGCGGGCCATGCGGCGTTGAGCGCCACCTGCGCCTCGTGTGTCGCTCTCCCCAGGGAGGAGAGTGAACGCAGGCGCGCGTTCTTCGCCGCTACAGCGCCCCGTCCGGACTCCTCTAAGGACGAGGAGTCTGAGATTGACTGGGCCCCCCTCGACATTCCACCTGTGCCCGCGGAGTGGGGTGACTGCGAGGACGGAGAGGTGTCGGAGGTCGGCTCTCTCCTCACGCTGGACGAGGTGGTGTCCAACCCGGAGCCGGACCGCTTCCCGCTGGACCACATGCCTGGGCTCTACGCCACGGCGGCGGCCATCATGGATGCCCCCCTGCCACCGCAACCGAACCAGAGGGTGGAGGACTTCACCTCTGGGTACGCAGCCCCTCGAGGGAGGAGGAGAGCCCAGCCCACGTTGTGCCCGCGTATGGACCCGATCGTCCATTACGCGACACGTGAGTGGCCAAAACCCCTAGCGGCCAAGAGGCCCGCTTTGGGGTATGGCATGTACTGCAACGTGCAGGACTGGTCCTGGACAGGCGGGGTCCCGGACATCGAGGACTCGGTTCGGGCGGCCCTGCACCCCTCCTCATCCGTGTGGCCCAGCACCAGACCTCTCCTTCCCTCCGAGCGGGATAGGATGTCTCTGGCTATGCATGACAGATGTTACGCCAATGCGGCTCAGGTCGTCGCGGTGGCGAACAACATGGCTTTCATCACCGGGGCCCTGGATAGGTCTCTCTCCTCTGACCAGGCACTCAGTGGAGACACCTTAGCCCAGGCGAGGACCACTTCAGCAGCGATCTTGCGCATGTGCCAAGCGCTAGCTGTCGATGGCGGCCGCTCTATGGCAGCAGCCCAGGTCGGGGCCAGACACCTCTGGCTGGGGGCGGTGAACCTCAGAGAGGCGGAGAAGAGGCAGCTGCTGGACCTGCCCATCTCCCAGACGTCGCTCTTCGGTCCGGAGATGCAGACGCTGATGACGAGGCTGGACAGCGCGGCTAAGGACTCGGCTAGCCTAGCAAAACACCTAGCTACGAGACGCGAGGCCCGCCCACCAGCGCGGAGCCGAGACAGAGGCAGGGAGCGCTCGCCTGGCAAGCGCCCCGGACCATATCCACGCTCCGTGGTCCATCGTTCCCCAGCGGCGAGACCCCCGGGCCCAGACAGGCACACGGGAGGTTCGCGGGACCAACACACCCATCGACGGCCTCCCTACGGTAGAGGAGGTCGGGGTGGTGTAAAAACTCTTTCAATAAAGGCCGTCCGGCATTTCACCAGTACTCGCTGTCTGAGTCTCATTTGGGGGTATGTAACATGTCAAATGATTTGAATTCTGTTTGTGTTACTTCTCGAGCATATAACGTGGCTCCGCCAGGCCTGCAGCCCCCAGAGAAGGGCGTGCAGCGCGCTGTGCAGACCACGAGCTCCGATTCACGGGTTCATGTTTTGCCCTCCCGGAGAGAGGGCAGGCGGAGGGATCTGATAAGTGCTAATGTGTGTGCTCCGGGCGCTAGCGTGTTAGCATCTCGGAGCTACAAGGCTAACACGGGGTTTCCCAATCCAGGGGCTCTCCCCCCCCTCCATGAGGCAAGAGCCAAGGGGGGGCGCAGCAGCCGTGTCACGCGTGATGAGCAGAGCTACATTGCTAACACGGGGTTTCCTAATCCAGGGGCTCTTCCCCCCCTCCATGAGGCAAGAGCCAAGGGGGGGCGCAGCAGCCGTGTCACGCGTGATGAGCAGAGCTACAATGCTAACACGGGGTTTCCCGATGCAGGGGCTCGCCCCCCCCTCCATGAGGCAAGAGCCAGGGGGGGGCGCAGCAGCAGCCGGGTCACGTGTGGTGAGCAGTCCCGTACTTATGACGTCGGACCTGCAGAACACGTGACCGCCCTCGGCGCTCACGGTGTGACGCAGGGGCCCCCCCGGCCCTTTCAGCCACCCCCCCTCCCTGCTAGGAACACCAGGAGGGGGCGGGGCCATGACGTCTCGTGTTCCAGCTCCCGTTCCGCCCCTCACAGATTTCTACGACATCTGGAAGGAGCAGGGCTTACTGTCAGATGTTTGGCTGGAGAAAACTCTGCGCAGAGGTTACGCTCTGCAATTTTTCCGAAAGCCACCACCATTCCGAGGCGTACGGGCAGTACGCTCTCAGGTACGGGGATCGACAGAGGCACTGGAAGCAGAGGTCTCCTCCCTGCTGAGTCGAGGCGCAGCAGTGGAGGTAGACCCGCAGGACGCCACCAGGGGGCTGTACTCCCCTTACTTTCTGGTGCCAAAGAAATCAGGCGGGGTGCGTCCCATTCTGGATCTGCGCGTGTTAAACGAGTGCATTTCCAAACGGCAGTTTCGGATGCTGTCCACAAGGCAGCTCCTCGAGTGTGTCAGGGAAGGAGACTGGATGACATCCATAGACCTGACAGACGCATACTTCCACGTACCCATAGTGCCAGAACACAGGAGATTTCTGCGCTTCGCAGTGGGAGAGAGGAATTACGAGTATTGCCGTCTCCCTTTCGGGTACGCTCTCGCGCCTCGCACTTTTTCCAAATGTGTGGAAGCGGCTCTGGAGCCGATCAGACGTGCCGGGGTAAGAATATTGACCTATATAGACGATTGGTTAATACTGGCCCCATCCAGGGAAGTGGCCGTGAGCCACACGCAATGGGTCTTGTCCCACATACAGCGTCTGGGCTTTGTGGTGAACAGGGAGAAGAGCAAGCTGCAGCCAGCCCAACGCATGATTTACCTCGGTCTGCAGCTAGACTCTGTGATATTCCGTGCTGCATTGTCCGTGGACAGACGGACGAATATTACCCGTCTGGCCCGGGAGGTTCTGGCGGGCCCCAGAGTTCCCGCTCGGCGCCTCAGGTCCCTGCTGGGGATGATGGCAGCGGCTCATGCTGTGGTGCGGCTAGGCCTGCTCCACATGAGAAATTTTCAGAGGTGGTTCTCGCGCCTCAGGCTTCACCCCTCCCGGGACGGGGGGAGGCTGATCTGGGTTCCCCAAGGGGCAGCATCGGACATCAGGTTCTGGCTCACTCCGGGTCTACTGCGGGACGGAGTGACTCTGGCCTGCGCTGTGTCTCACGCCGAGGTGTTCACGGACGCGTCGCTCGAAGGATGGGGCGGGGTCCTCGGCCAGAGCTCTGTAGGAGGCCGCTGGTCGGACTCAGCCCGTCACATCAACCTGCTGGAGATGGAGGCAGTGCACAGAGTACTGCTGCACTTTGCCCCTCAGCTGCAGGGGAGACACGTGATGGTGCGCTCAGACAACACCACAGTGGTCTCCTATCTGAACAGGCAGGGGGGCACCAGGTCCCCCGCTCTCCATCGCATGGCGACGGTGACGCTGCTGTGGGCGGCGCTTCACCTCCTGTCTCTCAGGGCGCGCCACGTCCCGGGGGTCCGGAACGTGGGAGCCGACAGGATGTCCAGGGGGGGCCCACTCCAGGACGAGTGGGGCCTGGCCCCACGGGTAGCCGCGGAGATCTGGCGGAGGTTCGGTCGTCCAGTAGTCGACCTTTTCGCCAGTGCAGAGAACGCACAGTGCCCGTCCTGGTTCGCCTTAAGGGCCGCGGACGAGCCGCCTTTAGGCGTGGACGCTCTGGCTCATTACCCATGGCCAGGCGGCCTGTTGTACGCTTTTCCACCGGTGCGTCTCCTGCCGGTCCTACTGCGGAGGATCGAACAGGAGAGGAGGTCGGTGATTCTGGTGGCTCCGGACAGCCCGCATGCCCGGTGGTTCCCCTTCCTGAGGGGCATGGCGGTGATGGAGCCCTGGGCCCTCCCGGACGAGCCGGGGGCTCTAGTCCAGGGGGCAGGAGCCCTGTTTTCACGTCCGATAATCGGCCGCAGGCTCTGGGTTTGGAGGTTGAGAGGCGGAGCCTCGTAGATCTGGGTCTTCCCCCTGCGGTGGTGGAGACAATTCAGGGAGCGAGGGCGCCGTCCACCGTGAGGGCCTACGCCACGAGGTGGAGGCTATTCAGTGCCTGGTGCGATTCCCGTTCCTGGGATCCCAGGTTTTGCCCGCTGGAGGGGGTCCTGGGATTCCTACAGGAGCTTTTCGACAAGGGGAGGGCTGTCGCTACCTTGGCGGTGTTTGCGGCAGCCATTACTTCAGGTCACGACGGGTTCGGGGGGTTCACAGCCCGCTCTCACCCGTTGATTAAACGTTTTCTGCGGGGGGGCGCGCAGGAGGAGGCCCCCGCTCCAGAGAACGCCTCCGGTTTGGGACCTCAGGGTGGTCCTTAGGGGGCTGTCGGGTTCGCCTTTTGAACCGGCGGCGGAGGCGAGTCCCGATTGTATCGCTTTTAAGACGGCCCTCTTGCTGGCGTTGGCGTCTGCAAAAAGGGCGGGCGATTTGTGTGCGCTCTCAGTCCATGCGTCGTGCCTGTCCTTTGGAGAGGACGACGGCATGGTGGAGTTGTGGCCCAATCCGGCTTTTCTCCCCAAGGTCATCACGTCGGCCTTTAGGTCGAGAGTGATCAGGATTAGGGCTTTCCACCCGCCGCCGCATGCCTCCCCCGAGGAGGAGCGGCAGCACCTTCTGTGTCCTATCAGAATGCTGAGGCATTACCTGGCCATGACGTCGTCATTCAGGTCGGGTGATCAGCTGTTTGTGTGTCTGGGCCCCAAGAACAGGGGCGCCCCGCTGTCGGCTCAGCGGCTGGCGCATTGGGTCGCCACGGCGGTGCGACGGGCGTATCAGGCGCAGGGCCTGGCCCCCCCGGTGGGTTTCAGGTCGCATTCCACGCGTGGGATGGCGGCCTCTACGGCCCTTCTCAGGGGGGCGTCGGTCGAGGACGTTTGCCGTGCGGCTTCTTGGGCGTCGTCCTCCTCTTTCGTCCGGTCTTATCTTTCGGATGTGTCGGACCGGTCGGTGGCCCATTCCGTGCTGAGTGCAGCGGATTGAGTTGGACCGTTGGGTCCCTCCCCTGAGGAGTGGGCCTTCGGTCTATTTTTCCGCCCTGGTGCAGGAGCTCTTGGGAGAGGCATCCTACAGGTGCGGTACATATATGTGTGTTTGATCGGTCTGGTAGTCTACATCAGGAGCTTTTGGGAGAGGCGTCCTGTGACTACGGTTGACCTACGATTGGTGTTACGTGGGGGCGTCCTTGGTAGGAGTGGCCCGGTAACACGCTTTGTTTCTTCTGCCCTGAGTCCTCTCACGGTGTGAGGGTCTTGCTCGGGCGGAGCTCCAATCACCCTTCGCTGGCCTGCTGGGAGTACATGTTTCTACGGCCTCCGCGTTGTGTCCCACTAGCGAAGTCCTAAGGGACGTAGCACCATGACGTAGAATTAATAGTTACCTAATGTAACTTAAGTTCTACGAATAGGTGCGTAGTCCCTTAGCTACGAGCCCATCAGGCCAGCCCGGCTTGGCAGAGTTCAAGAGGGGGTGCGGCCTTGTGCAGGGGCATTTATAGAGGAAGGTGGCTGGTGATTGGAGCAAATTATTTTGATCTCTCTGGCGTCTGTGACCTGGGGGTCACGTGATATCCCACTAGCGAAGTCCTAAGGGACTACGCACCTATTCGTAGAACTTAAGTTACATTAGGTAACTATTAATTCTAATTTGAGACTCAGTTCGTTTTTGTCTGTGTTTTGACTGAATCTGCTGAGTTCTTGTGTGTCCAATAGTGTTTGTTTGTTTTTATTTTTGATTTGTTTATTTATTTACTTTGTTTTTGTTTGTTTGTTTTTTCCCAGGATAGAGGATAAAATCCACTGATATTGATTTGATGATTAGGAGTTTAATGCATACATTTTCTTTATTTTTAATAATTTTTTAAAGTTTTTTTGGATTTTCTTTTTCTTTTTCCACTTTATTGATTGATCAGATTGAGTGATCACATGTGATCAAAGGGGAGGGTGTTAGTATTAGATAGCAATATGGCCTACGTGCAGGACTGTACAAGGACTCTACAAGGACTCCATGTTATGACTATGATTTGACTGTCTCTTTTGTGACACGTATGTCTTTCGATGTGTGACGTGACAATGACTATATAAACTGTGTACTGCCTTTATTCTGTCTGAGAGAAAGAAACAAAGTAAACCATTGGAACTTGAGAGAAACTTAAATAAACTTCCAGAGTTTGGCACACCACGATCCGTCTCTGTCTGCCTAAATCCCTGACACTATGTATTACTACGTTTGAATTTTGAATCTGGCAAGACCTGACGTCTGAAGCAAGACCTGACGTGAGCAGCCCCGTATATAAACGGCCCAGTCTCGGTTACGCCTCCGTAGCGAGTTGGAGAAGGGATAACAGAGTATTTTCATCGATTGTCAGGTTTGCGATTAGTAGTAGCATTTAGGGACATTTAGTCTTTATAGCGTTGTTGTTGAATATTGCCGTTTTAGTCATTATTTGCTTTTTTGTTAGATTAGTTAGCTGAATTTAGCTTAGGACTTTTGTTAATATTACTAGTGTTCTATATCGTGTGCAATTTCATTATATATTCTTTATTGTACTTGTGGACAATAAATACTACTTCATGTTTGAGCGTGTGTTAAATTACTGTCTCTGTTGTGCACATTGGGGTATCATTTCCCTTGTGGCCGCAGGTTACTGTGGCAGAGTTTAGAAATGTATAACTATATGACCCCCACAACATTATACTTTATCTTGGTCCGGGGTCATACATAAAATGTACAGACAAAACTGTGAAGAAAAGCACTGCAACATAAGCAGTTACTTATGGGAAGGCTACCTGTGACAGTTTGTACTTTTTATTCCATTCAAATCGATATTCAGAAACAGGCCCCATTCTGTGGCAGTCAGCTGCCTCTGGGACAGGTTAGTTTTACCCTACTGATGATGTGTTGTTGCAATCCTGCTCTGATAGGGCTGGGGGCCGGCGTCTGCCTCCTCTCTCTCAAGAGAAATCCTCCACCTCCTAAAGGTGCGTTCAGACCAAACGCGTCTTGAGCGTCCAAAGCGTTGGGTTTACATTGACATAACATGGGGGACGCGCGTCTAGGAGCGTCAAGAGACACGCGGCGCGTCACGCGCCTCCCGAGCAGCGCGTCTTTGAGCGTTTTCGCGCGTTTGGCGCGGCGTGTTTTGAGATTTTGAGCGTCTTGATGCGCGTGAAGCGTGTGACACGCGGCCGACGCTCGAGTTGAACAATGTTGAACTTTTCGGGAGAAGACGCGAGCGTCTACCAATCAGGAGCCTCCTCCAACAGTGACGTGGTAACTCATTTCACGGCAGGACCGAGGGGGACGACAACACAACAGCTATGGAGGACAAGCTGTGCGGTTAGCCCATGAGCCCTGCAGACTATAACCACCGTGACATGGAGGAGGGCTAGTGAGGAGGTTGGTGTCTCTGGTAAGTTATTTAAACTTTTCACTATCGCTAATACTTCCCTGCGCAAAATCTGTAATGTCATCTTTAGAGAGAAATACACCCACAGATTACATATTAAAGCTACACAGAGGAAACAGTCCATGGAGACAGCAGCTGTAGTATGCTAACATGTAGTATGCCAAGTAACACTGTTATCTGTATTCATATAAAATATATTGTGTATATAATTTATAATCCCACACTAAGACTGGGAATACTGTATAATTATTAACATTTACTGTATATATATATGGCTTATTATGAATCACTTTTCATACAATAGTCTGATAAATATAATGATGAAATAAGAGCACATTATAGAGATGCTTATTTTGTTATTAATAAAGGACATTTGCAGATGACAGTCTCACTTCCAAAAGCTTTAAAGTTGTTAGCCACACTCTTAAGTTTTATTTGTGTGTATATTTCCAGTATATTATTCTTCTGTTACTCATCAGTGTCTGTTACTCCTCAGTGTCTGTTACTCCTCAGTGTCTGTTTCTCCTGCTGTGTACCTCTAATATTAAATACAGGAAGGATTTATGTATTTTATTTTGAGGTGTCCATGTTTTAACTTGATGTTTGTGTTCTTTTTCAGAGATTTTGGTGAAATGGAACTCAGACTTTCTCTGACAGCAACAAAATCACACGCCATAATTTCTCCAGCTTCACCTCCATCACCTCCTGCTTCACTGCGGATTAACAATATGAACTAAAACAAACATTTTCATGTTTTATTTAATCATCAGTCATGAATAGTTAAGAACAGTGGGATCTGAATCTCTGAAGACGAGGAGCAGCAGCAGGAGCAGCAGGAGGAGCAGCAGCAGCAGCAGGAGCAGCAGCAGAGTCCTGGGCGTCTGCCTCAGACACCTTCATAGAGAGCCTGGAAATAAAAAATAAAAAATAAAACTTGTTGGTGTTATTATAATTTTGTTTTTTGTGTCTGAAGTGTAAAGAGTCATGAAAAAAAAGGTATTATTTACACAGGTACATATTTGTCAGCAGTACTTAAAGTTAAAATTGAATACATTCAACTCTAATCTGATCAGTAACAGTCTGTTGCTTTTCAACATCCTGTGTCCTTTTTACTGATGTTCGTTAAAATACAGATCCATGGATGTGCTTATTATTCTTATAGATCCATGGAAATTCCTTTCTCATCATAAAACACGTCATTACATTTATGTTAGTGATGCAAAAACGAGGGCCATAGCAAATAAATCAATCATATATCATTTATGGCATATGTGTGCATTGTTTACATACACTATGACTTTGTAAAAACTAATGAGTACTGCCAATACAATTGTTATAACAGAGAAAGTCCGTAACAAAAGCCTCGGATTTTCAGAATTAAGATTGTGAGAGCTCCACTGATGTGTCCCCGCGTTGAGACGCTCTTTCTCGGCTTGAGCACTGCCCGACCCCCGCTCTCTGCACTGGAGAAAAGTCTGACAATGTTCTATTTGATCACCAAACAGACCTCCGATATGGCAATAGAGGGGGGTATTTCTCGCCTCAAATGTTATTACAATTAACTTTTATGTCCTAATTAAAGCGTATTTTACACTTTTTACCTTAAAGGACAACTCACCCTCAAATCCACTTTTTTTTGCTGATAAACGGTATAAATGAGTGTCCAATAGTGTTGTCTACATATCCTGGTCATAATTTTGTCACTTTGGTGCAAATTAGTTGAAAGTTAAACTTTCTGCCTAAAACCGCCTGTGAGGCTCCATCTGCTGGCGACCTGTATTACTACATTTGAATTTTGAATCTGGCGCCAACACTGGCACGGCAGCAAGACCTGACGTCTGAAGCAAGACCTGACGTCAGCAGCCCCCCGCCCAGAGCAATGTAAACGGCCCAGTCTCGTTCACCCGCCCCCTTTAGTCCTCCAGGCTACGCCCATTTAGAGGAAGATTTGAACAGGAAATGTGAGGGACGTAAGCTCCAAGGAGCGGGGGTGAGAACCTCTTTAATCCTGGCTCCCGTGTCCTTCCCTCTCCGAGTTGTGTTGGCAACAGAGCAGGCCTGACCCAAAACGCTCTTCCTTGACGCTCCTCCAGAACGCTGCCCTCTAGTGTCCAGGACGCGTATGACGCGCCTCCAAGATGCTCTGTGACAGCGTCTGCCACAATTTGTCACAAGCATCCCAAGACGCGCGTCAGACGCGATTTTGCCGCAGAAAACGCGCTTGGTCTGAACGCACCTTAAGACCGCACAGAATCATTAGAGCTGGTGTCTGATCACTCTCTACATCTTTGACAGAGCCAATGCTGATGTCAAGTGTCAATCACAGTCTAGACCCGCCCAACATTTCCCCCCCGCCTGTCCCCTTTAGTCCTCAAGGCTACGTCCATTTGGAGGGAGATCTGAAAAGAAAATGTGAGTGACGTAAGCTCCGAGGAGCGGGGGTGAGAACCACTTTAAGAAGGCCAAATATCAGTGGCTTTAGTGGCTGTTCAGAACAGAAATCAGAAGCAAATGCAAAAAATTAACAAGTCTGAGTCTGAAAAATATAGGTATGTAAAGCCCTTATTACCACATTGGTCATTTCAATCTTGATCTAAATGATTTATTCTAATACTGTCCATTGCCAATTTTCCACCCTAAAATTAAGTGACCGCTTATCATATCTCTTGATACATTAAAGCAGGCGTGTCCAAACTTTGAATTAAAAGGGCCACTTTAGTTCCCGAGACTTGTCCAGGGGCCGACAACACGGATTGTAAAACTATTTTGGCTAGAATTGGTCTAAATGAGGTATAACATGACCATTCATACATATATACTCATCTGTGAGAGCTGAGGTTATCTGATAAGCCATAATGAAAAAGAAATTAATTATGTGAATACTAATAAATGGATTCAAAAGGTTGGATGGATCACACTATGAACTTGTGTTTATAATCTCAATGTCATTTGGTAAGCATAGGGCCACATTTAAGGACAAAGCGGGCCGCAATTGGCCCTCGGGCTTGAGTATGAACATGCCTGTATTACAATCTAGAGAGGGCCACTTTCACCAGACTTTCATTCAAAATGTACTGAACATATAACAATGATCCATGGGTGAACTAAAAGTCATGAATGAATACTTTAGTTTGAGCCATGGCAAACAAGAACAAAGGACAACAACAGAATAGAAAAAGAAACAATACGTGATAATATAGTATATATCATCACATAATATATCAGTGTTTTTCAATCAGTGGGCCGTGGCTTGTTGTTGTGCCTTGAGATGATGGTTGGTGTGCCTTTGGAAATGGTTCTATGTCACCTGATTGCATTTTAACACAAATGACTTTTCGTTGTTGATAAAGGCTTTAGAGTTTCAATTTTGAATCTGCTTCAGCTGGTGCTGTGCCATGTAACTGTTTTAAACAAAAAAAAGGTGTGCCACAGCTCAAAGGTTGGGAAAGGCTGTGATCTATGATGTATGCATACCTATTGGATATGATAGATAGATAACTACTTTACTGATCCCCGTAGAAATTCATGTGTCCAGCTGTAAAAAACACATAAGTACATAAATTATACACATTTATAAACAGTTCTAACTAACTAACAATTGTGCACATTTTTAACTCAGACAGGTCCGTTGTACAGTCTGTCAGCCGAATAATTTGCATTCAGCTGCCAAACTCAACAGCAATTGCCACATTCATCATCCAAGAAAGTACTACCCATGACTCGGTTTTATTTTAGTTTCACATACTCAATACCGAATACTTTAGCTATAGTTTACCAGTTGTGATTAACCAGTAAGTCATCAAAAGCCATAATTGAAGTAGATAGTGAAAGAAGCACCCTGGAGAAAAACACCTCATCATTTTAGATTCTTTTAGATTACATACAAACCCAAGTATTTCAGCGGTAATTACCAAATCATGTAAAATAGATGGAAAACAGTGATAAACAGGTCTCGGGAGAGTTAAAGTGTTTCACACAGAATAATGAGACAAACATGTCAAGTTCACTGTGTTAAATCCAATTTAGACACTGTTTAAAAACTCAACTCACCGCGGCTCCACGGACCCAGAGTCCCTCAAGCAATTTACAATTATGAACCATGACAGAGCACAGGGTACCCGGGCAGCGGAGGGGCACTTAAACAGTTCAAACATGGAGGCAACAGAACAACATGTGGGGCCACAGAGTAAACAGGTGCCTCCATATTTAAAGATATACTGGGGATATACATCTGCAGTAAAACCATATTGGAATACATGTGCAAATGTGTGCCAATGTGCACCAGTCAAATTACAATTAGATTAAAACATATTTTCCATAACTGTACATACTTTCATTCAAATTCAAACACAATGTTTTCATTGATCATACTTTTTTTGGTATTTTGATGTTTTTTTTTTATATGAGAGTTCCACAGAAAGTTATGAATCTCATGGGTCCAGGCGTGGCAGAAGTTGGCATGTACCTGCGTAAAATGGGGGTAATCAAAGTGATGTGAGGGGAATAATATGAATATGATGACTAACTAGTATGTGGTTTGTTTAATTAATGGTTTGTGTCATTTGATCTAATATTACTTAAAAATTATGTATAAGTCAAAAAGGAAAAAATATCTTGTGACCTCCACTTTGGGCACCACTGGTCGAGAGAGATTAGAACTAAATACCTCATTATTGTACAACATCAGCAAAACCATGACTACTGAAAATAAAGCTGCACCTTTTGCATGCAGGAATCATGCATTTTATAACAGGAGGTTGGTCATTCTAGTTCAGGGGTCTCCAACCTATAGCTCGGGAGCCACCAGTAGCTCGCCACCTCCTTTCAGGTAGCTCGCCAAAGGATTTAGAAATGAACAAATCAAATAATATAGTAAGTAAGTTTTTATCTTTTCACTGCAGATCTGAGTCTCAAAGCGGTTTACAATTGTTAATTTTTGGGCATTTGTCTCTCACTCCACACAGAGATGGGAGCGGGGCCAGTACAGGAGGCACATGCCAGAACTATTGGACATATTTTTAGTGGTAGGGGAAACCGGAGTACCCGGAGGAAACCTACGCAGACACAGGGAGAACATGCAAACTCCACTCAGAAAGGCCCTGGTCCGACCGGGATTCGAACCCAGGACCTTCTTGCTGAGAGGCGAGAGTGCTATCCACTCAGCCACCGTGCCGCCCGTAATATAATGAATATTTCACATTGATTTATTATTTATTATGCACTTTTTCACCAGTAACAAATATGTGATGGTAAATAATGACTCCAATATATCAACTTTTTTTTTTCAAGGGCCGCTTAAAGGAGTAGCTCTCTGCCTTTATTGTCCCGGGAAAGTAGCTCTTTGTGTAAAAAAGGTTGGAGACACCTGTTCTAGTTCATGTACCTTGATTGTGAGTTTGCCCTTCCTCTCACATGAACATAGCTTGTATGTCATTGCGTTCCACATTGCTACGCTCTGTATTCTCGCCACATTCTGTAAGTCTCTCGGCTCCTCTCCATTTGACAGCTGCTGCTCTCGAGCTTGCATCCTGCCACCTCACTTCAATTTGCCCTAATTTGAGAAGGGGCAGGTGCTGCGCCAAGGCCCCGGAATCTGATTGAAGCTGCGTCCGCATTGACCTCACAAACTCAACATGGACAATACACACACATGCACACATAAACACATACAGTTTATCCCAGATGCTTGAAAAGTCACTTAGCGTTGCTTGAACATCCCCCTAAGGACAAGTATTGACAGGGTTTGTTTAGGCTTTGCCTCCACTCAAATTAATTTTTGTTTTTTCAATAATAAACATGACTTTTGAATTGTTTACTGAACTGTGATTCAACTATTGTGCGTCAATAAGTGGCTTCTCACACAAAGCTGAAATAATTAACACCCTGGCGGCAAAAGCTTACAACCATGTTTGCACAAGAAAAAAGCCGGGCTATCAACATTTTGTTGTTTGTTGGTCTTATGAACATTTAACTAATTGAACCATTTTAACTATTGCCACTAAAACTATTACCTCTGTCAGGAAGAGCCACTGTGCCACTTTGAGCTGATTTACTTTAGGTCCGCAGGATAAACCCATGCATGCAAGAAATCAATCTAAATTTTTTCTATAGTTTCAGAAAAACAGAATATGGAGAAAAATCTAGAATGTAGGACAATCGAGGCATAAGTAATGAGCTTCTGTAATATTAAAGAAGCATCATCATGTATTACAGAATCAAGAGCGGTGTACAGATAGCAAGAATCCTCAGAGCAGTGCAGACTTGAATTTATAATTTTTCAGCCTTAGATGACCACAGGTCTTTCCTTCCTGCTGCTGTCAGACTGTACAATGAGAAGTGCTGAGCCTGTCCATTGCATATGTATAGTAAATCCAGCAATCATGTGTACTTATTGTCCTGTTTGTGCTCTGCCACACTGACATTTCACCCCCGTGGGACAAATAAAAATGATCTTATCTTATACATTTATTCAATCTACTTTAAATTTAACCTAGAAGCTATTTTATATCCCGTTATGTTTCTGCAGTTATTATCCGACCAAACGTCAGTTTTGATTGACGTCTCATGACCGCTCAGACCCAAAGCAGAACCTTGTTTTCTGAGCTGTCTTGGATCAGGAGCAGGATTTGAAAGGTGCACACTAGATAAGAAAAGGGTAGTTCAATCCATGTGAAAGAGATGACAAGATTTGGTGGACAAAAGAAATGTTTTATTTTAAGTATGTTGTTTCATTACCACACCTCTAAGCGTTGATGCATCGACTTTCTGATGGAAAGGCTCTACCTAAAACCATTGACAAAGGCATGAACAATAAAAGCAAAGCTGCAGTCTGCAACAACCACAAAAGAGTTTTCATACTGTATCCTTTTTGTCAAATCAAAACAGAAACATTATTCAGCTGATTTGTTGTCCATAATTACATGCAGTGGCACATCTCTGATAATAACAGGTTGTCCGCAGTGCATTGTTCCTTGTTGAAGTATTGTCATTTGTTGCTACAGTTTTTTTTTGTATCGCAAAACATTAAGTTCTTGACTATAACGATTGGCAATCAGAGACTTACTGTAGCTCGTGTTTCTTGGCCGGGAAAAGCGGTGTTTTGTGCTTGAATTAGTTATCGTATGTGGGTGGGTGCTCTGTTGGACCATAAGTGCATGTTTATATGTCCATATTTCTGTTGATAGATTAGATTTTAAGCGTTGGTGTATGGGGGTGAGAGGAGAAGCTAGTGCCAATGTTGGAGCCATTGCAGTCGCTGATTAACATGACTAGCATCTGCAGCCGCCTTCTTAAGCATCTATGTCTAAATTGGATTTGCATACCAATTTGTGAAGCATATTATGAATACTCAAGTAATGTTCAGGCAGTCAATTTCACATCTATTCAAATACATATGGCTGTACAGAGATGATCAAGTTTAGGCTATAGTAGAGTTTTCACCTGAAAAAGTACTAATCAATTTGATTATGGGAATTATTTAGGACATTTTGGCCATAAACAGAATTATTATCAACCATGTTTGCAGACTTTTGTCTTTTGCACAATCTGAATGATTTTATCCATGTGATATGTAAATCTATCCAGTGTGAGATTAATACATCTTCACTTATCTCTTTTCTTATCAATATTCTGCCATTTCTCAGTTTGACTAGGAACCCCATTTTAAACTTTACACAACATACAGGGGAGTTTTTTACTTTTTTCACAGATGTCACAAAGATATGCTCAAACTTCATTAACAACTGTGAGGCTTTGACGACTAAATTAACATCGAGGCACTATAGTAGCATTGTGTAATTATGTTGGCTGAGTGACATTTTTTTTCAGTCTCGTTATGGCACAATCATACAGCCCACAACTGATGGAATGCGGATACATTTCACATCTGCCATCTGTTGGTGAATGTAAATCAAATAAACACACTGGAGGTGCTTGATACGTCCAGAAGGATATCATATTTTCTTATTCAGAGGCATATTTGCCATGGTCACCACTTTCTATCACAATTTGAGCCAAGTCAAACAAAAAGTGAATTTGAAGGGTGAAAAGCAATAATGTAAATCCACGTGCTATTTATGCCTATATTACTTAACCTGCAGATGACATTGTTAGAGAAACTTAAAGGAACCCATAAAACTTCAATTGGAAATAAATTCTCAAGAAGATTGAGGTTGGCCTGGCGCGTTGAGAGGCCCATCATTGTTAAACATTTCTTACAACGTTTTAAATATTTTTAATCTTAGCCTATAGATGAGTACTGTTGTTCTTCATCACTTTAAAGAACCATCCTGGCATTTGCGTCACAAGGATCCTGGGGGTAAAGTTGCAAATTGAACATTTCAGGTTGGATAATCTGGTTTGCATAACTCACATGTGTAATGCCACTGCAGCAGCTACTGTATACAGCAGAGTTGGCATTTATTCATTTTTGGCCCCCGAGGCAATGTACAAGAGCAGAGCTGTATGGTGACATTAATTCAAAAGTATATGTTTAGCAAAAGTAAGGCATGATTGTGCAATCTGATAAAGGGACCACATAACTTTGAAACTAAAATTGACATATGAAGAATGTTGTCCCAATTTGGTCTTTATTGATTTGTGTGGTGCTTTGAGGGCTCTTTCATACTCCACTTATGTGCGTAAATATGTTCATACGTTTGCCTCGTCTGCCGTCGAGGCATTTGTGCTCCCATGCATTTCAAACGTCAACATGTATGCCATAACAGGAACCACTGGGGGGAGTGATGGCAAGAAACGCTATCGATACCAGCACGGAAAGAAAACGTATCCACAACAAACATGGCACCCCCCCTTGTGGAAGTCATGTGGCACAGGATGGGAACAAAGTGAAGGTTATGTGGATGTACTGGGCAGACATGGCACCCCGAGGCGAGCAGACAGAACACTTGGAGGTGGGAGTTGTGGATAATGAGCTGGGTCGCGGGTAGCTACTGGCCAGTGCCCAAAATTGCTCGGATAATTTACTGCACCGTTGCTATGACTCTACAAACTCTGCAGAGACGGGTCCAACAGCAATTTTCGGCACATGACGGACAAAAGCCTCCACACATTTTTGTATACGTCTGGTATGTGGAGTATGAATGAGCTTCTTCCCTTTATTTTTCAGTAATTAAAATTGAAAAATAAATTATCCATTCACTGAGTTGGTACTTGAGCCGAGACACCAAAGTCCTTTATGCATGGGTTTCAACTTCCTAACCACAAAACTACTAGATCATATTAGGCGGCTCTTATCTGGGGTAGGACTCCACAAGAAAAAAAGAGATCTGGAATCTCAGCGGGACTAAAGCCTAAAGGTCAAATACATTGAATTCAAATTAATCCATGTGTTAATTTACATTGACACAATGAAAAAGCTATGGATAATTTAAACATGTGTGGTATTCCGGAGGGTGTGGTGGATATTATTTTAGCTGGATCCACATTAAATTAACATAAAGGACGTAGGTCCGTTGTGATAACACAGAGGCTGATACCGAGGTTACAAAAAGAAGTACATTTATTAACATGATTCTGTTCACTGTAACATGATTCTGGTCACTGTAACATGATTCTGGTCACTGTAACATGATTCTGGTCACTGTAACATGATTCTGGTCACTGTAACATGATTCTGATCACTGTAACATGATTCTGCTATCAGATGGTTGGTCTGGGACAGCAGGTAACTTTGTCACAGGAATCTAAGGCAAGGCGGCGACAGTGCACCGTTTGGCTCCATGGCGTCAATCTAAAAGTACACGTATCTAAATAAATATAATGAATCACAAATTGTTCTAGAACCTAGCAAGCTCTGCTACGAACCTGGGTTAGCGCGGTAGCCGCTCACACACATGGGCTGGGTTGACAGCCAGAACCGCGGGCAGTACACGGGCCAAGTCACGGGCCACGTCACGGCAACACCCATGGCAGCAGCACTGAGAGTGGGAACAGCGGCGAAAACAACACAACCGGAAGCAGGAGAGTGAGGTCAGAGGACGAGTGAAAGAAGACGCATCCCTTTTATTGGGTGATTGACGGGACAAACAACCAATAGAAAATTAGGATGAGAGAAAGTGGCATAGAGCCCGCCTGGAGGCTGTAATGCCACACATGCTAACTTTCCTGGCCCTAAATAAAGTTTTCACTCAAAGTTTGAACTTGTTGTGATTGATGTAGCAGTCATTGTCAAAGTAATAGTATTAGGTTTTAAATTAATATAAAAGCATGCATGGTCTTGACTTTGATTTTGACTAATATACTAAAATCCTTGAAAATGGTGAGTGTAAAGTAATTGTTTCCTCAACCCCCTCTGTGTTTGCAGATCATTTAACCTGACTAAACACGACCTGCCTCTTTTATCCCGAGCACATCCGACAGCAGTTTTATCTCCTCCGCGGTGGGCCTGCATTATGCCTGTGACAGAATTTATTTTCCTTACAACCAAAATGAGATTAGAGGAAGTCCCAACCCAAAGAGACAAGTAATACCATTAAATGAGATGGAGAGCATTAGTGTTAAACTATTCATCAGCTTAGGCTGTGCAAGGGTGTGGATATACAAAATGTCAAGGGATTCCTCCTTCTCTGTCTCTTGACCCTAAACAGATTTTAAAATTAGACCAGGTTTATATTGAGGAATGGTATGGAAATGAAAGGCCACGAAAAATATATTATTGTCATTAATGAGGAAATGCCGACACAATTGACACTTGGGATAAACTTGGATGTTGATGTAGAAAAGCTGATTTGGTGTCTTAAAAGAGACACAAATAACCTCGTTCACATGCAAACCCCAATCCACACACCACCATAGAGCAGATATCAGGAACTCATGGCTCAGTAACCAAATATGGCACTTTTGATAACTGTGTCTGGCTCTAGGCATTAATGGTACACATTTTTTATTTTATATGTTTTATAAATTTACTCTGTAGAAAAATATTTTGAAACAAATTGATACATTCTGAGACTAATATTACACTCTAAATGTGTCATTTTAAATCTTCGAAATGATCTTGTTTTTTTAGGTTAAGTGAAAAAATATATTCCTCCCACAGAAGTCCATTTTAAAGTATGATAATTAAAGGGGCAACAGTGGCTCTGTTGGTAGAGCATTGGCCTTTGAGCCTGAAATTTGTGGGTTTGAGGCCACCACAAAACGACTCCCACTGATGTCTGCTGTCGTTGTGTCCTTGGGCAAGAGACTTAACCCCGCTTTGCCTGAAGCTCCCGCTGAAATATGAATTGGGTGTAGCTCTGGCCGCCACCCCCTGACCCGGAAATGGACTAAGGGGAAGAAAATGGATGGATGGATGGAGTATGATAATTTAAGGCTGTGTCAGCTAAAAAGGTTCCTGGCCTCTGGTAGAGAATGCAATAGCACAAACTATTAGGCTGTGGGTGTATTTACAATTTTGTCAACGTAAAGATGCTTCACACATCAATCACAGAATATTGTCACTACTTGCCTTTTATTACCCCCACTGGAATTTCCTCAGCATTACATTTACAGTAGTGCCTGCTCTCAGTGGCCATAGAGCACACCACAGTGGTGAATTGAAACACATTTTTCTACTCTCCTCAAAATGTGTCTGAGTGCACGTATTGGTTAAATCAATCAGAAATGTAATATACACATACATTTGTTCCTTATTGATTGGATGCAACAGAAGCACTGGCTGTTGTGATTTTATGTTTCTGCAAAAGCCATAGCTGTCAACATGGTCCATGACTCTCATAAGGTCAAACCAATCGTAGTAGTTTGAAAATTGGATCTGCTCCTTGATGAATTGGTGAAGGTGCATAAATGCAAGAAAAGTCAGACAGAAATTATTTGCAATGAGTCAGCAGCAAAATAATGGGGACCAGCCATACAAACACAAAACAGTTGTAATTTCTTTATAGATATTTGGAGATTACATCATCTCAAAAGATCAATATGATACCAGACATTTTTGCACATACCAATGCCAACCATGGAGTCACAAATATATGACTTAATTGGCTTTATCTTTGCTCAAACTGTGTAAATGGCACATGCACCTGCTAAATGATTTAATAGCCCTGATATTATTCCCTGAAATCCCTCCAAAAGGTCCAGATAATGATGCTTTTGATGTGACTGACAACTGCGATTAAAATCCTAACGAGTGACTGGGTCAGTGTCAATGAGGCAATGGAGCTAAAATGGCCGCTGTGTGACAGTAGTGAGAAATGGAGGGGATCAAAGCGTTACAGAGGGCAACATATGGATGGCCCCAGACAGTGAGTGCACGTGTGTACACATGCTTCAGTCCTGAGGAGTAGGTCAATAGTCAAGCTATTTAGTCTCATTGTGTTCAAATCCATTGGCCTCATTGAGTTGACCTTTAGAGGTTAATGGAAGAGTAGGGAGAGCCTTGCTGGTAATGTACAGGCCCCGAGATATTACGGAAGAAATTCATTGTTAAGCCATTATTGAAATCGTTTGATACAAATCATGTAAAAGTGAAAAAAATAGATTCAAATTAAGCTGATTTTTACATTTGAAATCTAATTAATGTATTTATTTTCTATACTTGCATGTTTAATTACCTTGATGTGTTTGTGCAAATATGAGAAAGGGATTGATGCAAAATTTCCTTTTTTTATCGTTTTTTATCGTTAAAGTTTTTTATCTAACTATCCAAATAAAAAAAATTATTTGAAAGTAAAGCGTCTGGGGACTCCACAGTATAATGTAAAAAAAAAAAAAAGCACATTTCAGTTTTCTTTTTTTGTATTTTTATGCATAAGATGAGCCGATCAGAGGGACTTTAATGTCAAATAAAGGAGAAAATCATTCCCATGACTGGAGCCTGGCCTGAACATGTCCTGAATGGGAATGGGAAAGAGGGAGATGGCTGTTTGATGGATAGACAGATCGAGAGAAGCAGAGACGACCTGAGGCTATGGGTCAGACTCTGCAGAGAGAAAAGACCGCTCTGACCTGGCCTCCCCTTGACACCAACAAACATTTTTGCAGCTAGAAAAAAAAAAAAAAATCCCTTCAAATGTCAAACAGTGATTCAAGTAAGTGTGGCCAACAGAGAGAAAAGAATTTAGTGAAATTATTTTAAAGATGAAGGGAATGGTCCTTCATGACTACCACAAACTCAGATTAAAAAAAGAAAGAACAAAAAGCCTTGAAAAAGCCTTCTTAATACAAATCCAACAAAATACATCATGTCAATTAAAGAATTATAAACATTTCCCTTGTTGGTTGTTAGAGACTAAAAGGTGCTCTCCGTTTGGTGCTTATGCTGTGGCGCCATCCCTGAGTGCACCACCGCTCTTGACAAATTACACAAGACCAAAGGCTAATGTTAAAAAACTTTATTTCCAATTCTGTTTGGCTTAAACCACAAACTGTAAGTGGCTAAATATGTTTGTGTGTGTGTGTGTGTGTCTCTGTGTACGTGTATATGTGTGGGTACTATGGATTTTTGGGTTATCATAGTATGAGGGACATAACAAAACATTGCCTTAGCACTAACCAATGTAGTATTAATGGTATATTCTCAAAACTGTACCATTACACTGTTCAGGTATTTTTTTAGGAATATAATAGAAGCAAAATGTTGTGGCATTAAAAATAAATAAACTTGATAGTGTGTTGCTTTTTTGTTCGGCCAAAAATAGTGGGTGCCAACGTTGATAGACCAAACTGCATGATGCACATTTGTCAATTAAAAAGAGAAAAACATCACCTTATTCACCTTTTTTTTTTTCAAAGTTGTGGAACAAATAAATAAGTGTATAATCCAAGTGAATGTGTTATTAAAATTTTTATTTTTTTTCTTTAAAAAAATAAATGTTGGTGGGAAGCAAAAACTGCCACTCCCCCCCTGGACTGCCACCTTAACGTGGTGGGGGAGTTTGAGTACTCGGATGATCCTGGGAGCTACGCTGTCTGGGGCTTCATGCCCCTGGTAGGGTCTCCCATGGCAGACAGGTCTCAGGTGACGAGTGGCCGGGCCTTAGCCCACGGGGCCCGGCCGGGCTCAGCCCGAATGGACAACGTGGGCAGACCCTCCTGTGGGCCCACCACCCGCAGAGGGGTCCGTGGTGGCGAAGCGGTGCAGAGAGGACTGGGCAGCGGTCGAAGGCGGAGACCTCGGCGACCCAGTCCGCACACACAACAGCTGGCTCTTGGGACGTGGAACGTCACCTCACTGGGGGGGAAGGAGCCCGAGCTTGCGGGGGAGGTTGAGCGATACCGACTAGAGATAGTCGGCCTCACCTCCACACACAGCTTGGGCTCTGGAACCCAACTCCTTGAGAGGGGTTGGACGCTCCACTTCTCTGGAGTTTCCCGCGGGGAGAGGCGGCGAGCTGGGGTGGCCATTCTCATTGCCCCCCATCTCAGCCGCCACGTGTTGGAGTTCTCCCCGGTGAATGAGAGGGTCGCGTCCCTCCGCCTCCGGGTGGGGGACAAGTCTCTCATTGTTGTGACGGCCTACGGGCCTAACAGCAGTGCAGAGTACCCGGCCTTCTTGGAGTCCTTGGGAGGGGTACTGGACGGTGCACCGCCCGGGGACTCCGTTATTCTCCTGGGGGACTTCAACGCCCATGTGGGAAACGCCAGTGACACTTGGAGAGGGGTGATCGGGTAGAACGGCCCCCCTGATCTGAACCCGAGCGGTGTTTAGTTTAGTTTATTAATTTATTTCAACAGGGACAATGTGCAAATACATTAATTAAAGATGCTTTGCACCAGATTTAGCTTGAGCTAGTTTCCATCTGTAGTCCCTGAGCAGGTGAGTCACAACATGTACAATATAAAATATATTTAACCACTCAAATACAAATATTCATTCATACATTCACCCGTTACATCCATCAGTCCACATAAATTCATGCTAAAATTACTACATAAAACATCACTAACGGTCATATTTACATTTACAATTATCAGTGCTGACATGACTGGTTCACCAACAGCACTTTTTTTGTATTACGAGAGAAATCTTTCAGGTCTAAGGAAAGTTTCAGACTCTGTGGGAGTTTGTTCAGTTGTTGGACTTCTGTGCCAGTCACAGTTTGTCCATCACGAACACCATGTTCGAGCACAAGGGTGTCCACCAGTGCACGTGGCACCAGGACACCCTAGGCCGGAGGTCGATGATCGACTTTGTTATCGTATCATCTGACCTTCGACCGCGTGTTTCGGACACTCGGGTAAAGAGAGGGGCGGAGCTGTCAACCGATCATCACCTGGTCGTGAGTTGGATCCGCTGGCAGGGGAAGAAGCCGGTCAGACCTGGCAGACCCAAGCGTATAGTGAGGGTCTGCTGGGAACGTCTCGCTGAGCCCCCTGTCTGACGGACTTTCAACTCATACCTCCGGGAGAGTTTCTCCCAGGTCCCGGCGGAGGAGGGGGACATGGAGTCCGAGTGGACCATGTTCTCTGCCTCAATCGCCGATGCGGCGGCTCGTAGCTGTGGTCGCAAGGTCTCTGGTGCTGGTCCCGGCGGCAACCCCCGAACCCGGTGGTGGACACCGGCAGTAAGGGATGCTGTCAGGCTGAAGAAGGAGTCCTATCGAGCCATGATGGTTCGGGGGACTGAGGCAGCTGTCCAGTACCGGCAGGCCAAGTGTGCCGCGGCCCGGGCTGTTGCAGAGGCAAAAACCCGGGACTGGGAGGAGTTCGGAGAGTCCATGGAGCATGACTATCGGTCGGCCTCGAAGAGATTCTGGCAAACCATCCGGCGCCTCAGGAGGGGGAAGCAGTTCTTTGCCAACACCATGTACGGTGCGGGTGGAGAGCTGCTGACCTCGACTGGGGATATTGTCGGGCGGTTTACTTTGAGGTTCTCCTCTTTGAGGTTCTCCTCAATCCCCCCGTCACGTCCTCTGTTACAGAGGCAGAGGCTGAGGATGTTGGGGCGGATACATCCATCTCCCTGGCTGAGGTCACCAAGGTGGTTGGTAGCCTCCATGGTGGCAAGGCTCCGGGTGTGGATGAGATCCGCCCTGATTATCTAAAGGATGTTGTAGGACTGTCTTGGCTGACACGTCTCTGCAACATCGCGTGGCGATCGGGGGCAGTGCCAATGGAGTGGCAGACCGGGGTGGTGGTCCCTCTCTACAAGAAGGGGGACCGGAGGGTGTGTTCCAATTATCGTGGGATCACACTCCTCAGCCTCCCCGGTAAGGTCTACTCCAAGGTACTGGAGAGGAGGCTACGGCCGATGGTCGAATCTCGGATCCAGGAGGGGCAGTGTGGTTTTCGTCCCGGTCGCGGAACACTGGACCAGCTCTATACTCTCCATCGGATACTCAAGGGTTCATGGGAGTTCGCCCAACCTGTCCACATGTGCTTTGTGGATTTGGAGAAGGCGTTCGACTGTGTTCCCCGGGGTGTCCTTTGGGGGGTTCTCCGGGAGTACGGGGTAGGGGGTCCTCTGCTGAGGGCCATCCGATCCCTGTATGACCGGAGCCAGAGCTGTGTTCGCATTGCCGGCAGTAAGTCAGACCTGTTCCCGGTGAATGTTGGCCTCCGACAGGGCTGCCCTTTGTCACCGGTTCTGTTCACTGTATTTATGGACAGAATATCTAGGCGCAGCCAGGGGTCGGAGGGGGTCCGGTTCGGAGACCACAGGATTTCATCTCTGCTGTTTGCGGACGATGTTGTCCTGTTGGCTCCAACAAACCAGGACCTGCAGCATGCACTGGGGCGGTTTGCAGCCGAGTGTGAAGCGGCTGGGATGAGAATCAGCACCTCCAAATCCGAGGCCATGGTGCTCGACCGGAAAAAGGTGCCTTGCCCTCTGCAGGTGGGTGGAGAGGTCCTTCCTCAAGTGGAGGAGTTCAAGTATCTCGGGGTCTTGTTCACGAGTGAGGGAAGAATGGAGCGTGAGATTGACAGGCGGATCGGTGCAGCGTGCGCAGTGATGCGGTTGCTGTATCGGACCGTTGTGGTAAAGAGGGAGCTGAGCCGAAAGGCAAAGCTCTCGATTTACCGGTCAATCTTCGTTCCCTCCCTCACCTATGGTCATGAGCTTTGGGTAATGACCGAAAGAACAAGATCGCGAATACAAGCGGTCGAAATGAGCTTCCTCCGCAGAGTGGCTGGGCGCTCCCTTAGAGATAGGGTGAGGAGCTCAGTCACACGGGAGGAGCTCGGAGTAGAGCCGCTGCTTCTCCACGTCGAGAGGAACCAGTTGAGGTGGCTCGGGCATCTGTTCCGGATGCCTCCTGGACGCCTCCCTGGGGAGGTGTTCCGGGCACGTCCCACCGGGAGGAGGCCCCGCGGAAGACCTAGGACACGCTGGAGGGACTATGTCTCTCAGCTGGCCTGGGAACGCCTTGGGGTCCCCCCGGACGAGCTGGAGGAAGTGTGTGTGGATAGGGAAGTCTGGGCGTCTCTGCTTAGACTGCTGCCCCCGCGACCCGGCAACGGATAAAGCGGAAGAAAATGGAAAAATGGGAAGCAAAAACTTTTCTGTTTCATGAAACAAGCTACCACAGCTTTATCCATTAATTTGTGATTTATCTTCTTGGGACATTTACAGTGTTCTCAGTAAAGATGACCCCCTCGGAGTCTCAAGGGGCTATTCCTCTTAATAAAAGTGTTAATGTAAAGATGTTGAATGTGACCAGAAAATGTGCTAAAGCAGTTGTTTCGTACATTTCTTTCTTATAAATACCCTCAGTCCTGAGTCCTGCTCTAAAAGACATTTAAGTGACAGTTGGACAGTTGACACAGAACATGCTGCCCCCTTCACAGTGATGCATGGGGCTTTGTGCTTTAACAACATGGAGCTCCCAGAGAAGTGGGGCAATGGTAAATGTGGGTGACTGCTGCGTCGAACAGATCACACAACATCTGAAACAAAAAAACATCAATGGGATAGCCTGTCCTTGTGTCTTATTAAGAGATTATATCAAAAGCCGAGATACTCCAGTCCTTGCTTTCTCCTTTGTAATCCTTATATACATGCGTGGTTTAGAGGGGAAAAGTCCTCGCCAAAGTCATGCCCTAAAGTTAGATAGCCTCATGCAGAACAGTGTCGCCTGCTGGCACTGCCTAAGTATATTTAAAACAGTGTGAGGTGAGCTAACACAAACCAGGCCAAGTTTCCATTACGGCAGCTGATGTAAGAGCAGGGATAAGAGGGTACTTCAGGACAGAAATTGTGTTGAATTTAAATTAGAATATGAAGTGCTATTTGAAGAAAATGCATTGTGTATTTGGATGTATTCCATTGTAGGAAAGCAATTACAGTTGGTATACATTGATGATGAGGATCAGACAGAAGCAGATAAGGAAATACATAAAATCAAGTAAGGATCTACCATTAAGCAGCAAAGAAATCTATCCATCCAGCCGTCCCAAGGCTGAACAGTACATTATAATGGGCATGTATCTATAACCTATAAGGAACTTTTCGCATTGTATAGGGACAGAAATTGCCATAAATGTGGAGCCATAGCTTTAAAACAGTTGGCGAATCTGCATTTTATATTCAAAACAATCAAACAATTAGAACAAAATAAATGCTAGACCAACAACAAACACGTTGAAGTTATTGGTCCATATGGGGAACGCATGTCCATAACTGTTCATAAAAGTCCATAATTATCCTTACATTCCACTGCATCGGCAAGGAACCACTCAAAAACACACAGTGAGAGAGACATACACACCTACAGACGGACAGGCTGTACTTCCAGGACAGAATGGGAGGTGCAGCCTACAAGTCTGGGTTGGGGGCAACTATTTCACTGGTCCAGAACGTGAGAGGTGTCTACAATTGGAAGAACTTAGGTAGCCGAAATAAAGGAGATGGTAACATATGGTGCATGTTCAATGAACTGTACATGGAACATTCCAGCCAGCATGTTCACTTTTGATTATTTTCAGCTTCAAGTTTAAACGATATATTTAGACTGGACCCACAGAAACCTCAGACTTTGCATAGCTTTATCACCACTGTTGATGCTTTAAAGCTGGAGGAAAGGGAAAACCCAGCAGACTGAAGTATTATGTACGTGCTAAATGTGTCCACGCTTTCTCATTTTCTTTAAAAGTGGAAAGTTGTTGCCAAAATATTGGATTACAAGGCACTGGGCCATTTCTGTGTGTTACCAGTTCAGCCGATTGGAGACCCGGATCCCAAAGGCCAGGAGCTGCACATAAACAGATATGAACCAACGGCCCAAATCTGTTCCTTAGCTTTCAGTCTGATAAGAGCCACTGTCACAGGAACCAGGATTCCCAGGTCCATTGGATTTGGGTCCGCCCAACAGGAACAAATCTCACAGGTTACGTGACACAGATGGTCTGGGAAGGAGGCATGACGGGATATGGAGGAGATGGATAACAAGTGAGCTGAAGCCGAAAAGGCACGTGTTTGATTGTGGCAGGGAGCATGCAGTAATAACAACAATTTGTGCTTATCTTTTGGGGTGAACTTGAAAATGTCATGCTTTGAATTCACACACAAGGGCACATGATTGCTCACAACACTTTTACTGAGCTTCGTGCGGGTCAATAGGAAGGCTTAAATCTAAAGGTTTAGGGATATAAAACCATACTATATACTGGTACTTTAAAAGGGGCTACAGGATTCTGGATTAGGCACCATTATACACGTCAATACCACAAAGCCTAGAACATGTTCCTAACAACAAACATAGTAAGTGATAATAATAATAAAAGGCTACATCGTTGGGCTGACCAGTAGAAAAAGTTAGTCAGCACACCATAAGTAAAATACGCACACACAAAAAACAAGCCAACGTCATTTCCCAATTTCATTGGAATTGTTGACTCATTCTCTCCTCAGTTTCCATGATCTTGTTTGAGCAGTCACCTGTCGAGCCCTGCTGTGGCCGGCAGACACATTACTCCACCAGCCATTTGGCACTAAATGAAGAGGAAAAATTAAGCACATTTGTTGTATCTCTGGAGATTTGGATTGCAGAGGTCATCCACACACACAAAAAAAAAACACTGACTTCCAAAGAGTCATCTCATATCCTTCAGGACAGAATGGCCTGATACTATTAATCAGGTTAAAAATGTCATATCTTCCATCTTGGTAAGTATGACTTATTTAACCTGATTATCATTTATGGCAAACTGACATGGATTTTGCTGCATTAATTTAAAGTCATTGCGCTAAAAAAACATCCATCATTGAATGACAGAATTATTAGAAAAGTATTATTAAATTAATATGTTTAATGTTTATGTATCAGGCCAACAACTTATTAGATTGCCACATTGTGCAAATTGGCACTAAACTGGGACTAAATATGGAAAAGTCTTTGCCCATAAATAAATGTGTCCTCTGCAACCCGTAAAGCACGTTAAAAGTGCAAGGAACAAGACTTCGAACAGATTGGTTATAGTTTCACAAATGTTATAAGTTACCATTTCCCACAAACTTGCTACAATTTATGGCAAACTGTTATGGATATCTAAACAAACAGGGCAGTGGTCTGAAGCTGCAAGGGCCTTAAGTTTATTTTCCAACTGAGTAGCCACCTTTATTCTGCCCAACGTCCTGCTCACAGTGATCTATGGAGGATGATTGTTTTGTTGACACTGCAAGAACGGGCCAGTAATTCCAACATGTCTCCAGGGATCTATTATGTTGTTATAATTACCATTGGAAAGAGAAAGGGAAGTGTTTGAGCATTCATCACGGCTCTCCCTGCCTGTGGCCTGCTACCTTCACTCTGTGATGGATGGGAGCATTCACAAATGAATCACTTTGCTAAACCATGCTTTAGTGTAATATGGTAAACTCTATGACATGTTATATTTTGTTTTCATTTTAGTGCTCAATTCATATGGGAAGAATCAGAGAAATGCACTATAACACACACTGTTTAATTTGTATTGGCAAACCCAGTGCAATGTTTAGACGTATGAAATGTTTGAAAATGATTTCAAACTCACACTGTGTGAGTGAATCTCGTAAGAGGAGAACAATGTGTGAGCACTGCGCTCAAATGACATTCACATATTGGATTCTGTGAGCATGGACTATGTACAACAGAAACAAATGTTGTGCTTGTCTCATGACACATGACACACGTGACTGTATCTTTTCAGAAGCTTATGGGAATCTTAATATAACAAACAAACAAACTTGTTTTGTATAAATATTGTGCAAAATGTGACTTCTGAACAAAACCTGTAAGCCCAGGTTTTAAGATAAATATACACTGTAACACATTTCTGTAAAATTACAATGAAATTTCAACATTAAACAAATATTCTGAAAAACAATTCAAACATGCAAATTTAAGTATATATATCGGTTCAAAAACATCCAGTGGCGTTTTATTACCACAATTATAATATGATTACAAAAAAACTTTACAATACCATAAAATCACAATGTGATTAATAATCACATTGTGATTTTATGGTATTATTACCGTAATTTAACATAAACTTGTTGTATTTTTGGAATGCTGGGAAATTTCTGCTAGCGAGCAACCATGAGTGTGTAGGATAAATTAAAATGACCTCTTTCCTCAATCAACGAAATTTTGTTGTATATTGAGACATATTATAACTTCCGTCTCCACTGTGTGTAAATCCTTGTGGTTCAGGTTTTATTGTGGGCAAGAATGTCTTAAGATAAGTGCCATGGCAACACCCTTCCCCCAACGACTCTAAAACAAGGGAAGACAAACCAGTCTGCTTTGGAACCACGGAGGGACGAGACCTCCCTGGGCTCTGCCCTGGGCTCTGCTTAGGCAACCAAGGGGCTTTGGGCCTCTTAGATGGCCTCAAACCTCAGCTCCACGTCTGAGAGGACTTCCACAACCCTTCAATAGCCTCCAGCTTCAACCTGAAGACGTTGCTGAGTTTTGGCACCTAGACTGTGGATCGTGGGAGGACCACATGATGCAGCCGCATGGTCCAGGCCCTGGGGACAAGAAGCCTCCATCCAACACCATCAAGACCCAAGGACTGCTATTCACCAAAAGTATTCTGGTTGTATGATCTGCTCTCTTGCTACACACAGTTGTTGGCTTTATTAAAACCTATACTTCAAAGAATACTTCTCTTACCAAGGCTGAACACATGCAGGCCTCAGCCTATACCAATACATTCATAGACAAAGGTCTTGCTTAGCTCACTTTAGCCTAGCATTTTAACAATGTATCTTGAAATCAACGTTTCCTTCATGTTATTCTTGACAATTTGCATAATTCATATCTAGTCTGTATTGTGTATACTTCATTAAATCTACAAAACCATCTTTGTCTGAAAGTGATATTTGTACTTTTAACTCCAGAAATTGGGTCACTGATTTGTAAAAGAATTCACTATCTTCAGAATCTATTGAAGAGGAGAATTGGACTAATTAGCTAATTAAATAATGAAAGGACTCATGAGATTACTTAATCAATAAATGAGCCAATTAATTGATATTGTGACGTCATATGCACGTTATCAGTTGGGAGTTATTCCCCGGTGCCCCTAAATAAAGCTATTATCAATTATTGTATTTATTACATGGTTGTTTTTGATCCAATTCTCCGTAATCAGGTACATAACTTAAGTTATGTGTGATATCGACATTTTCTCACCCTACAAGTGTAAAAGGTACCGCTTACACATTAGTTAAAATGATGCTTTTGCATTACGCATGTTATAGAAGTAAATATTTCAACAATGTTCTTGTATAAACTGAAGATGTTAAAAAATAAATTAAAAGTTGTGTTCATTAAAGTAAAAAAAAATAAGCTGTGTAGTTTTTTATTCAATGAAAGTATTTAGAATACAGAAACAGTCATATGGTGTAATAATACAAAATTAACATTATAATGCTGTTTTTGTAGTATGTGAATTAACAGGAACACATAGTTAAATCCTGAAATCACAAAGGCATAATGTGATTCAGTGAAACAGTCTTTAAAATTAGCAACGGTAATGCCATGTTTTGAAAACGGTAAATTCCTGGAACCATATTTGCCAGCTATTTATTGTTTTTCTACAAGGAAATTCTTTACAGTGTGCATGTCTTTGACCCACACATGTTCTCCTGACTGCAAACTGGACATGTCATGAGCTCTGTGTCGTTTGCTGTAGTTAAGAGTTTGTTTTAGTCTGTAACTCTGTTCTTTCCTTTTCACTTCTCTTAAAGCTGCAATAACTGACTTTGGGATTTTGAAGCCGCGGACTCGCTGGCCTCGCTCTTTCTGCTCCCCTCCCCACACCCACGAAGCTATCGCCCCCCACACACACCCACTGTTGTTGACGGAGCTAGCATCTCCCATTATGGATAATACAGTACATGGACATGGATTTGCACGTGGATGGCGTGACCATAGAACGATAGAACCGGGAAGAGCAGAGGAACGAGACTATCTTTTGGATGGCTGTCTCGCTGTGTAAGCAGTAACCGGTGACGAAGACGAGGAAATTTCAGGTTAGCTCCGCCGCTTGTTGTGCTAACTCAGCTGTTTGTGCTAACAGGGACCTGTAGATTTCTCACGAAAGTGGGGGCCATTGGTAATTAAGTAATATGTAATCTTTATTTATATACCGCCTTTTCACTGCAGATCTGAGTCTCAAAGCGGTTTACAATTGTTAATTTTGGGCATTTGTCTCTCACTCCACACAGATATGGGAGCGGGGTCGCCAGTACAGGAGGCGCATGCCAGAACTATTGAACATATTTTTAGTGGTAGGGGAAACCGGAGTACCCGGAGGAAACCTACGCAGACATGGTGAGAACATGCAAACTTCACTCAGAAAGACCCAGGTCCGACCAGGATTCCAACCCAGGACCTTCTTGCTGAGAGTGCTATCCACTTAGCCACCGTGCCGCCCAATTGGTCACAATCCGCGACCCAAAACACATTCTCTTCCTTGTTTCATCAAAACTCGATCTAAAAAATAATGTCACGCCAGCACAAACCTGCGCTACATTTTCTTCAAAAGGACGCAGATCCCAATGCACTACATCAGGGGTGGCCAACTAGTCAGAGACTAAGAGCCAATTTTTTTTACTGTGTTACAGCAAAGAGCCACATCATACAAATGTGCACTACATAAACATCACCCCAACCCTTAAGGGGCGTTCACACCGGACTTAACTTCGGCGTCAAAAGCGTCAGGTTTGCATTGAAAGTGAATGGTGAAGCGCGTCAGGTGAAGCCGAGGGGCCCGGCGTCACTTGGCGCGCGTCAAAAGCTTCAAAGGTTGCGCGTAATAGGCGCTCACTTGAAGCTTTTGACGCGCGAAACGCTCGCGTATCAAAACAATCCCTTTGACGCCGAAGTTGAGCAAAGCTGAGCTTTTGAAGCTTTGACGCGGGCTTCAACCAATCAGGAGACGAGGAGCAGCAGCAGCAGAGGGTCTGTCTATGTCATGAAGAGAAGTCATGTATCTGCTGCTGCTGTTTTATTGTCATAATTGTTATTAGTAATATTATATGTATGAGTAGTAACGTTCTGAGTAACAAAAATCATTGTACACATGCTGTGTAGTAAACGTAGTTTATTTAAAATAAGAACAGGCTGACGATGAGTCTGGCTCAGAGCAAGGCAGCTCTGGGCGGGCGAGAGCCGTGGAGAGGCAGGGAGAGGCAGGGAGAGGCAGGGAGAGGCGAGCGAGAGGCGGGGAGAGGCGAGCTCCGGGGTTTGAGAACTCAGACTGGGCGAGTGACATGCGGAAGTACCGCTGAAAGCGAAACTCCTATGTACGCAGCTCCTGGAGTAAATGACGGAACTCTGCAAACACTGCAGCCTCTCAAGTCTGTGGTGAACCCAGAACATGTTTGGTTGAAGCCCTACAACAACATTATTTTGCTTTATATAACAAATAAAGGCTCGCTGCTCATTGAAAAATCCACCGCTGTCCTGACTACAGACAACAGAGAAGCTCCTCCCACCGGCGTCAGGCGCGTCACTCACGTCAAAAGCTTCAAGCACCAAAATGACAGAACTATCCCGGCGTCAGTTGAAGCGCGTCAAAAGCTTTTTGAAGCTTTTGGTCTGAACGCGCTTTTACACACGCACGTACGCACACGAGCAGACACGCACACACACGCGCAACCTGTCTGAGCAGAGAGAGGTGTGCTCTGCTCAGACAGATGTATTGTAAATGTCATCAACATGATAATGACAGAAATTGACTCGTACAGTACTAAAGGGCTGGACTCGACTCTCCCTGGTTTGCGGGCGCTTCTACCGCTCGCTTCAGCCGCTCCCCGGTACTTTTTGTAATGATGTCCGTAAATGTAATCCATTTGGTCAAACCACCTCCAGACTTTTCGGGTCTGCCTCTACTTCTGCTGCTGCGATCTTTCATTTCACGGTTGTCACTTTTAAGCTTTTTAACTTTTCTCTGCATTGTCATGTTTGTGGGAATCATTCTGCTCCGTTCTTAGTGCTAGCTCCACAAACACCTTCTGGTTTCTGGTGGAACCATCGAGCTCACGCTGGTGTCCTCTCCTCAAACTGAGGAAGGTGTTGCCCTCATCCAGCGACCAAGGAATTGTTTTCCGTACGGACGTCATTGGTCGAGGCAACGTGTTGTTTGTTATGATATTTGCAACAGCTGAGGCAGCAGCTGCAGAATGATTGACAGCGCATCTGACCAATCAGAATTGACGTTCGCCGACGTCAGATTGTTTTGGTGGCCTGGCTAGTGGAGTGAAGTCGGCCTTTACTATGGGTCAGAACTACATAGAGAATGAATGGCAGCGCCACCACCAAGCTTGTGGCTTGTCGTGTGAAAGCCAGAGAGCCGCACGGAACCAGCCAAAGAGCCGCATGCGGCTCACGAGCCTCGGGTTGGCCACCCCTGCACTACATGGATATGGATAGCATTTTCGTAATGAATACGAAAATAAAGTCAGTTAGTGCAGCTTTAAGTCAGCACCATTTGGATCAAGCTGAGAAGGAATGACAGGAACAGTAGTATGTATCTTTCGTCCCATGAGCAGTTCAGTAGGACTATACCCGTTAGCTAGAGGTGAAGCACGATAAGCCATTAAAGCTAAATAAGGATCACTAGACTTCTTAAGTAAGTTTTTGATTGTCCTGACTGCACGCTCAGCCTCCCCATTACTTTGTGGGAAGTGGGGACTGGACATGACGTGTGAGAAACCCCACGTGTGTGCAAACTTTTGGAAGGCTTCTGATGCAAATTGCGGCCCATTGTCTGTACGCACTACCTCGGGTCGTGCTCAATAATGGCTTCTTAAGTGGTAGATGTCAGTTTTGTCACCTCAAAGAACCTAGAAAAATAGTCTACCAAAGTCAGATATTGGTTTTTACCATATTGGAACAAATTGGCACCTAAAGTGCACCATGAGCTAGAAGGAAAGTCTGTTGAAATCAAAGTTTCTTTGTTTTACACTCGCTCTTGTGCGCATGTGTCACAATTTTCAATGAGTCGAGTCAATTCCTCACTAAGACCTGGCCACCATACAGATTGTTTTGCTCGTTCTCTGCATTTTGTTATGCCCAAATGGCCCTCATGAAGTCTGTTCAGTATGTCCTCTCTGAGTGATTTAGGTATTACAAGTCTACAACCCATTAACAACAAACCATTCTGGCGACAGTAGCTCAGTTGGTAGAGCATTGGCCTTCAGGCCAGAAGGTTGTGGGTTCATTTCCCACCTCTACACCTTCTCCACCGACTCCCACTGATGACTGCTGTCGTTGTGTCCTTGGGCAAGACACTTAACCCCACTTTGCCCAAAGCCCCCACTGAAAGATCAAGGCTATGCTCACACTCAGAGAGCAGCCGTCCTCCTGTGGACTCACCACCTGCAGAGGGTCAGTGAGGGGCTGGTGCTATGAGACTTGGGTGGCATCTCTGACTGCCACCCCCCTGACCCAGAAATGGATTAAAGGGTAGAAAATGGATGGATGGATGGCATTCTGGACAGTAAGTTCACCTGCAAAGTGTAAATATGGTTGAAACGTTTTGTCTATGTCAAACTTGTTTGGCCAACCACCCACACAGTACTGCTTGAGCTGCTGCAGGATCTCGTCCTTGTCCTGATGCATTTTATCTCTTTGAGTTTATTTTCTGTCGCAGGGAATCTGGCTACAATGGTGTCTACGTAGAGGTCGATTTCATCCTTATGTAGTCGCTCCTCTGAACATATGACTGGTGCTCTTGACAAAACATCTGCAGTCGCGATCTCGTTGCCTGCCACGTGTGAAATTGTGAATGAAAACCTCATGAGCCTCATTTTCAAACGTTGGATACGTGGAGGTAGTTCATCCAAATTTCTCGAGCCTAGCAGCGGGACGAGAGGTTTGTGATCGGTTTGAATGTGAAAGTCTTTTCCAATCAAAAACTCTGCAAATCTCTCAAGCCCACGTTATGGCTAGTGCTTCTTTTTCGATTTGTGCATAACGCTGCTCCGTAGTGCTAAGCGCGCGTGATGCATATGCGACTACTCTCCAGTTTGTTTCGCCAGTTTTCTGAAGTAGAACAGCACCCAGTCCATATGAAGATGAATCCGCTGCAGAAGGATCATATAGCGCCAGTCCAGGTGGTGTTGTTAAGTCTTGCTTGATGCTTTCAAAAGCCCTCATTTTTTTAGGACCCCAACTCCACTTATTTGTCTTTTTCAAAAGCTCTCTGAGTGGACATGTTTTTTCAGCCAAATGTGGCAGAAACTTTCCCAGGTGGTTTGCCATGCCCAGGAAACGCCTTAACTCAGAAATGTTGCATTGACTTTTTCTGGGTCTAGACTGACCCCTGAGGACTCAATGATTTGACCCAAGAACTTTATCTTTGTCTTTGAAAATTCACACTTTTCATTAAGTGTCACACCTGCCTCTCGCAATCGTGTGAGGGCTCTCCTAAGCCTGGCGTCATGTTCCTTTTGATCTGCTCCCCAGATTAATACATCGTCCATTTGACATACAACTCCTTCCTTCCGCGCTTCTGGAAGTGTTCTGGGGCAGAAGAAAGTCCAAAGCACAGTCGATTGTAGCAATATCGATTATAGGGAGTGATAAAGGTGGTGAGCAGAGATTACTCTTTAGAAAGAGGAATCTGCCAGATTCCAGCATTGGCGTCCAGCTTTGAAAATACCTTTCCCCTGGAAAGCTGTCTTAGTGTATTTTCTACAGAAGGTAGCTGATGTCTCTCTCTTAAAACTGATTTATTCAGTTGAGTGAGGTCTGAACATATTCTCACCCGGTCACGTGTGCGTTTGGGTACCACCACCATAGGCGCGCACCATTCTGTGGGTTGCTCCACCTTGGAGATGACACCTTGACATTCCTCAGTTCCTCTTTTACTTTTGGCAGTAGAGGGAGAGAGATGCGACGGGGTGTTGAAACAGAGAAAGGTTGTGCTCCTGGTTTGAGTACAATGCCATATTCTTCTTTCATTGAGCCAAGTCCGGAAAAGAGCTCTGGAAACTCATCTTTGATTGTTTCTTTAGAGTCCAATGTCGCTGTATCAAGCCTAGCTACCAGTTGTAGTGCTGTGGCTGCATGCCTTCTAAGTAAAGGTGTATTTTCAACCACATAAATATACTCTTCTATGTGTTTTTCTTTTCTCTTAAGAGTAGCAGTAAACTTGCCTTTGACCTTAAGTGGTGACCTGCCTGGTCCCATCAGCACTTTCTTTGTTGGCTTTAGGTCATTGTATTGTCCTTGTCCATACATGTTTGTTGGTACTGCTGTTACTTCAGCACCTGTGTCAATTTTAAACACTGCCTTATTATTGTCCATTTCTATTTCTGTCATCCATGGCTATCTGGAGTGTTACCTGTTAAGGAGCCTAAAAATGCAATGTCATCTCTTCTGTTATAATTTCAACATTCAACTCATGCATTTTCTTAGACTTGCACACTCTGGCAAAATGTCCTTTCTTTTTGCATTTATTGCATATTACCTCTTTCGCTGGACATTGTTGATATGTGTGACCTGTGATGTCTCCACACCTGGTACAGGGTTTGGCTTTGAAAAACGACTGCTTTGGCTGCACTTTCACAAGCTTGGTTTTGGCGCCCCCTTGTGGCTTTGAATACACACTGTCAAGTTGAGTGTTAATAACGTCTCCTTTGAAATTCGTCTATTTCTTGTTGTCTCTTGACCAGTTCACTTTGTTCAACTTTAGTTACAGCTTTTGCAAGAGTCAGTTCAGGATCCATTTGTAGTTGTTCAGATAAACGTCTGTCTTTGAGTCCAACCACAAGCCTGTCTCTGACCATCTCATCATGAAGTGGACCGTATCTACAGTGCTCAGCTAAGCAATGCAGCGCGGTGATACTGTACAGCTGTCGGCCGACTCGCCCATCTCTTGCTGCCGCTGATTAAACTTGGCTCTTTCAATAATCTAATTTCTCCGAGCCACAAAGTGAACGTCAAGTTTCTGTTTGACTGTTTCATATTCACTCGCTTCCTCCGGACTGAGATGGAGTGAAACCAAAATGTCCCATGTCTCCCATGCTGTAAATGAGAGCATTAACTTGATTTTCGTCGGCTTGTGTTTCCAGACCTGACGCAATCCGAAACCTCTCAAAGCGTTTCATCCACTTTGTTCAGTCTTCTGGCTTGAATGAAAACTTTTCTGGCGGTTTTACCTGGTATTGTGGCCTTTTTTTCTGTTACTACGGTGCTATTAGCAGTTAGTTAGCCGTTAGCTCCCGCCGACTGTTGCTATCACGCTGCCCCGGACACAAGCTATTTTTAGCTTTTTCCGTCAGCCGTTGCTATTTACTTGCCTTTACGCTCGTCGTCCACAAATGTCACGCACCACTTCTGACACCATGTCCTAAGGTTTATGGGTACTTAGAGACCCTTATGAGAGAGACGAGGCACAGCCATGTTCAAGGGAGACCTGAACACTTTATTAGTCGTCCTCAGGAAACATACAGTGATAAAGGTTCCTACCCAGCATATCACTACAGGTGACTGTTTGGGACCTGAGACCCAGCAGTGTCTCCCTGGTGAGTACCAATGTAGCTGGGCATCTTGTGCTACCACAGACTCATCTGGTATGGGCCTTTAACTTGTGGGCAGATCTACCTTGGGATGTACCTAAACTTCAGAGTGTTCTTGCTTCAACTAATCTGACTCCGTCACTTAACGAAAAACGTTGCCTGGCCTCATCTCATAACAAGAGGGACTTAAAATGTGTTGTGAAACAAAGGCTGATGATTGTTTTACTCTTACTTCTATCTGGAAATGTGAAACCAAACCCTGGACCTGAGCTGCAATGTACCCAGACTCCTGCTGATTTCAAATTGATGTCTGGTCTCAAATTTGTTCATCTTAATGTGCGCAGCTTACTGCCCAAGATGGACATGGTCAACATTTAGACTAAATCTACAGATGCCGACATTGTCATCATTTCAGAAACTTGGCTGACTAAATCTATCACAAATGAACATATTTGGATACAATGACAGGCCTAAGAAAGGGGGTGGTGTAGCAGTTTATGTTAAATCAAGATTTGACACATCAATTGTTTTGTCTGAGTCTATTTGTACAAACAAATAGAGTTTCTAGCTTTGAATGTAGAAATAGCTAAATCCCACTCTGTAACTGTTGTAGGATGCTATAGGCCTCCATCTGCCACCAAGGAGACATTGGGCCTCCTTCACGAATAACTTCGTAAGAAACTTCTTAAATTTCTTCTCAAGTCGTTCTTCAGTAGATTTTTAAGAAGAGCCTACGTGGGATTCATCAACGCGCTCTTAAGCCGCTGAATTGTTCGCAGCTGTTCTCTCAGATTGATGAATGCCAACTCCTCGTAAGTAGAGCGCGCGTGCCCGGTGATTCATTAGCATAGGTACTTAGCATAGGTAACCGCCCACTAATGCCCATATAAGGGACTGCAGGGCCGTGTGCAGACGGCAGAGGAAACGGCAATAGGCCTAAAGCAAAGAGTTACACGGAGCAAAAGAGTCACCCTTTTTTCTTCTTTTGCCAGGCTGAGAATAAAGTTATAAAATGTTGACTTAAAAGTCAAAATATTATGAGAATAAAGTCGAACTAGCAAAATTATGAGATTAATCTAAGAATATGATGAGATGAATCTCAAAATGTTATGAGCTTAATTTAAAAATATATTATGTATTATTTTAAAGATGAATCTCAAAATGTTTTGAGATTAATCTCAAAATATTTTGGACCCTGGGAGGAGATCCAGCGCGGACCAGCGCTGAGACCAATGCAGACCCGAGGAGAGACTGGAGTGACCAGCGCGGACAGGAGAGACCGCATAGACTGGAGTGACCTGACTGGAGAGACCGGTGCGCAGAGACCAGCGCGGACCGAAAAGAGACCGCATAGACTGGAGTGACCTGACTGGAGAGACCGGTGCGCAGAGACCAGCGCGGACCGAAGAGAGACCGCATAGACCAGACTTGAGAGACCAGCGCGGACCCGTATGGATCCAGGAGCATGCAGCACGGACCCGTATGGAGAGACCAGTGCAGACCCGTCTAGAGCCATGGGAGAGACCAGTGCAGACCCGTATAGATCCATGGGAGAGACCAGTGCAGACCCGTATAGATCCATAGGAGAGACCAGTGCAGAGACTCAGCGCGGACCCCGCAGCCTCCTGCAGCAGCAGTATATATGCCGTTGTTCTGTGGCCCGTGGATAAAGAAATGCCCCCTATAAATAGGAAGGGGTCACTAATACACGGCAAGATTTCCAATGTATTTTGAAAAGCGTTGGCACATTTAATTTGAAAATGAATATGAAAAATAATATGTAACCACAAAAATGAAATAATAGATTAAATACATACATCAATATGACGGACATATCACTGGAATGTTGTATTTTTATTAAACTTCACCAAAGAGGACAACCCCGGCGTGTGAACATGTCGGCACTGAATGCGTACGAGTGCTCCTGTGGACTCGTAGGATTTATACTTGCCCAAGAGAAATTCTGGTTACGAGAAAAATTTGTGAATGCCACTTTCTTCGTAAAAACCTCGTAAGTAGGATTTACGTACAAATCTGTTCCTAAGAACCGTTCGTGAATGAGGCCCATTGTCGTCTTTAAAGCATCATTTGTCTAAATTGAATTACAATGAAACCTTATTGGCTGGTGATTTGAATTGGGGACTGGTTCAATGTTGTTTCTGATGATTTTAAATCCTTTTGTGACTCTATTAATCTTAGCCAGCTGGTTAACCTACCCACAAGGCCCAATCTCAAAAATCCTTATAAGTCAACCTTGATTGATTTAATTCTAACAAATGCTCCTCATAGATTTTCATCTTTGCAACGACCTAAGTGATCACTGTGTTGTTGCTACTTGCAGGAGCACTAAAATCCCCAAATGCAAACCACACACTATTTACAAAAGAAACTTAAAACAATTTAATGAACAAGCCTTTCACCACGACCTGTCTCTGGTTATTTGGGGACAAATATATGTGAAGAAGATGACAAAGTCTGGGATCGTGTCTTAAATTCCGACAGAAGACATGTTTTATTGTCAATGGTAGAAACAGCACGAACAACACGAACAACAGAATGCAAGTGTATTATACAGAGCGGAGGCATGGAGACCTCCAATCAGCAGCTGCCACGGTGCCATGTAGCTTGGCCTTCAGATAGACAAAACAAGGGAAAAGTACTGGCTTCTGCACATTGATAGAATGATGAGTTTAACTTTAACAAAAGTTGCTCAAAAGTGTTATGAAATCTCTACATATGTATTGCCAGTGGTTGAGCTAGCTTGGACGTTCTTTAAGGAAACTTTTGAGAAAATTGTAAACAAACATGCTCCTATAAGAACATTCAGAGTAAAGGGTCGTGAAAACCCCTGGTTTTCACCAGAGTTATCAAAAACTATTCATCAGCGTAATGTAGCATGGGCCAAGGCCAGAAAAACGGATTCTGCCTCTGATTGGTCAGTCTTTAGACAACTGAGAAATAAATGCACCTCTCTTATCAAAAGGGCTAAATCAGAATACTATACCTGTCAATCACAACCAAGAACCTCAATAATCCACAACAATTTTGGAAAGTAATTAAGTCTTGATCTGTAAGTAAAAGTCCTCAGACTCTGCCCCAGTCTATGCAAAAAGTGAGATCTTAAATTGCTTTAATAAGCATTTTGCATAATCTGGTTCTCTGTTTAACAGTACAGGAACAGCCACTGTGACACCCCTCACTGACCCTCCAATGTTTCCTGGAGACCCTTTCAACTTTGTTCCGTTTGATGTGCAGCAGGTGCATACAATTCTCAAAACATTAGATTACAGGAAACCTCCTGGACCAGATTTGATGGAACCCTAGTTTTTTGAAAATGGCAGCTGATTTTGTAGCCCAGCTTCAAACTTTTCAATCTCTCAATCAAAAACAAAGAAATACCATCAGTTTGGAAATCAGCTTTTGTTATGCCTCTGTTAAAAGGCGGAATCCAGCAGTTTTAACGAATTATAGACCAGTATCACATTTGTGTGTCCTGTCAAAAATTATGGAATCCCTTGTATCTGACCAACTAAAAGATTTTCTATACTCAAATGAACTTCTCTCCAAGTTACAATCATACTTCAGGAAAAAGCACAGCACCATCACTGCGGCTACAAAAGTCATAAATGATATACTTGTTGCTCTTGACAAAAAACAGTACTGTGCGTCACTTTTTATTGATCTGTCAAAAGCTTTTGACATGGTGGACCATGTCGTTTAAAAGCATAGGCTTCTTTGTTTGGGACTGTCAGATCACGTAGTCTCCTGGTTCACAAATTATTTGAATGACAGGACCCAGTGCATAAAATGTGATGGTCAGTGTTCTGACTTTGTGACTGTCCACAAGGGGGTGCCACAGGGCTCAATATTAGGACCCCCCCTGTTCATAATGTATATGAATGAAATGGGACAAAATGTGTCAGATGCTAATTTACATTTTTATGCTGATGACACAATTATTTACAGTTTTGGAATGACTCCAGCCAAAGCTGCTGAATCTCTGCAGATTGTTTTCAAACACTAAAAAAGGACCTCAATCTGTTCCTGCGTTATCCACATTGGAGGGAAATGTCATAGAGATTGTTCATACGTACAAATACCTTGGGTATCGTGCTTGATGACACCCTCACTTTCAAACCCCATATCCAGAATCTTGCAAAGAAGCTCAAACATAAATTGGGCTTCTTTTTCAGAAACAAATTTTGTTTTTCTTTTAATGTGAAAAAGCGGCTTGTTACTGCAACATTTTTATCTATTTTAGATTATGGAGACCTGATATATATGAATGCCTCAACTCAAAGTCTCCGTCAGATTGACACTTTGTATCATTCTTCTCTGAGGTTCATTACGAACTGCAAAGCCTTGACTCACCACTGTGAAGTATATTCTGGGGTGGGATGGCCTTCTTTGTCCAGCAGAAGGTTTGGACACTGGTGCACTTTTATTTATAAGGCTATGCTTGGTCTGCTGCCCTCTTACATCTGCCATTTACTCACACAAAGAGAGGTTGGTTCATATGGTTTGCGATCAAATGATCTTTTGTTGCTCTCTGTTCCTTTTGCCCGCACAGAACTGGGGAAAAAGGCTTTCGTATTTGCTGCTCCTTCTACATGGAACGTGTTGCAAAAAGACTGGAAATTATCTGAATTTATTTCATTGAATTCTTTTAAATCCAGATTGAGAGAACTTGAGACGTCCTCATTGAAATGTGACTGTTTTTATAATCCGTAATTTTATGAAATTGTATGTAACTGTTTCATAATATGTATGTATGTAACTGTTTTATAATATGTATGTATGTAACTGTATGTAACTTTTGGCCAGGACTCCCTTGAAAAAGAGGTTCTTAATCTCAATGGGACTTTCCTGGTTAAATAAAGGTGAAATAAATGAAAACAATTATAATACCAAACACATTTTGTGATTAAAAACACATGTTTACTCATTTTATTTTATTCTTCTCTTAATTTTATTGTCTATTATCTTAAATAATAGACTATTTGATGTGTGCAATCTGAGTGCTCTTATTTCCTTTCTCTGCTGTAATGTGTGCAACGATGACACTGAAATTTCTCCACTGTGAGACTAATAAAGGTCTTATCTTATCTTATCTTATCAAACACCCATCAGCCAGGAAAAGAGGCAGGAAGAGCTTGAGGAAGAGGAAAACAAGGAAAGAGGAGGAGGACATGGTTGAAGACACTATAAATATATTAGAACTATATTATTATTAAACAATATTTCTGATGACCTAAGAGCAATTTTGGTGGATCATGTGATCAATCATACCCTCACAATAAGGGAAGCAGAGAGTCCAGCCACAGCTCCGACATAAGGAGCGTCAACTCTCTACTCCATACTGTATATACAGTATTTACAGTAATTTACTGTATCACATGTACTGTAGACTGTATCTACAGTACATGTGATACAGTACTGTGCTGTATTGCGAGTTAGCTATTGCTCCTTTTGAAAAATGTACAGTTTTTTCCTATTGATTGAACACTATAGACAAACGCTTAGACCAATGTTAAAGAACCTGAAGCTTTTGACAAAATTAAAGCACATGAATGTCATTAAATCACTACATTTGGCTGTAGGATATCATAACGGTCAGGACGAGTGGATTGCCTTTCACAGCCAGCGCATGAATCACCTCACTGTACGTCTTATTGAAGTCGACTCGTTTGGGAATCGCAGCTCTAGCCACTATAAGGGAACTCTCCAGCTGTACAGGCTTCCCAGGGCTGAGCTGGATGGAGCTGGTTCAGGTTCTGGAAACAAGAAACCCCTGGGAGATCCCATCTGCAGGCTGCCCCTCACATTACCCAAGGTGCAGCAGAATCTACCTGTAATTCAAATTTTTGGTGCATTAACTTTGTTTTATTTTGGTTTCAGAAAGCACGGCCTATTGAATGAGCAACGTGTTTTTTTAATTATAGACTGTGGAAAGGGTGGGCAATCTGAGCACTGACATCACACATGGCGCTTTTCCTGGAAGAAGCCAAATAGAAATTACTTAAACATGAGCAGGAATCTGGACCTAAATTCTTTTCTTGGTCAGTGATTCAGATATGGTTGAGATATCTTTCATTATGCTTGGATCTGTAAAGAGCAATAGGTATTATATTGGTCTGGCATGACAACGATTCCAAACACTCAAAGGAGGGGTTTTGCAAAAAGCATTTGAAGCCCCTGGGGTAGTAACTAGTCTCTGGATTGCAACACTAAAGAACATTTTTCAAGGGAGGGGAAAGTCAGTGTTGCCCAGCGACATTCTTAAAACAGCACCGCTCTAGACGAGGTCTGCATGAAGGATTGACAAAGATACCAGCAACAGTGTTTGTAAACCTTGTGAAGACGGAAAACGTTTCACCTCTGTCGTTGCCAACAAATGGACTAAAACAAATGATAGAGATGGACTTGACTAAATACTTATTTTCTACCATCATTTGATAACAAATTCTACCTCAGAGATGGTATCTCTCATCTTTTTAAGTTTGAGGACTTGCACATTTGGTAGCTGACTACACTAGCCCCACTGTGTTCTCTATTAGTGAATGCATTGAATTGCATAAAATTGCAAGAACGTCGATTCCAACTCCGAACAGTGGCTTTCTGTGTTGAGTTTGCATGTTCTCCCAGTATCTGCGTAGGTTTCCTCTGGGTGCTCCGGTTTCCCCTACCCCTTAAAACATGTACAATTGGTCTGGCATGTGCCACCTGTAGAGCACCTCTCCCATCTCTTGCCTTGCCTTGCCTTGGAGTGAGAGGACAAATATCCACAGCAATTGTAAAGTTCTTTGTGACTCTGGTCTGTAAATAAAGATGTTTTACCAGTTGCAAGCACTCTTGGTTACCCTAGCAACACCCTGCCACTCCCCCATTCTTTTGCTAAGCGAGTTGTAAAGGTATTATGTAAAAAGTCAGCTCTGTGATATTGTCATTTTTTTGAGTAATTTACTTGAAAATAATTAGTTGAACTTGTTATATTTTAATCCCAACTCTAACCCCTCCCTTTTTATTTGTTTTGTTAAAAGGCAAGGTGCCCTTTTGACCCAGACAGGGCAATTGATAATGCTGGTGTATCTTATTATGATAAAATCATGTACTCAACATCTGAGACATAGAACAAAGAGGCATTTGTGTCTTGCAGAAGGATTTGACTGTGGGAGCAATGCACAATGGGGAAAAAGACAGACCCCTTCATGCAATTATATAACATAGATTACGAGAACTTTGCTAGTTAGAAGATATAGAACAAATACACAGGTCAGTGATTCATATATGCTTAAAATCTTTTATTATGCTTAGATCAGTTCAGAGAAAGAAAAAAGTAAATCACAAGTAATCACAAGTCAATGTTATTTTAACCAACCACCTCATAATTCATTTTAAGTAACACTTAACATACTTCTACTAAAAATATCTAGTATACTCTTAAAACTGCCTTCTATTTCTCCTTGAAATCTTTCTTTCGCCAAAGTAGCAGAATTGCTACCCTAACTCCTGAATCCAGGAACATTCCTAAACATTATAGTTTTTAATTCTTTTCTGCATTTATTTTTTTCTCTACTTCATCTTATTCTTGTATTTTTTTTCAGTTCTATTGTAGTAGTCCTCTGTGGCTAATGTTAAAAGATATGTAATTGAAGATATCCTGTCTGAAAAGTTGTCAAGTGTTGCCCCCCATATTATAACACAATTTAAAAAAGGATTAGACATTGATTAAAAATTGATTATACAAATGAATATGTCTGATTTAAGAGAAGAATAGGAAAATAAACTTTTTAGGCCCCAGATAAACACAGTTATTATTTTTATGTTGTCAAATAAGTTGATAATATGTGCATTTGTCAGAGGGCCACAAAACTCCTACAGGGGAAGAATTTACATTGGAACTAACATGTTTCTGCTTGGAGTTCCTGCTAGTGCTAAGATGTTAAGTTAGCATCATATTGACGTGGCTGCCACAGTAGATGGTCCTAAACTTAAGGCAGACACAGATTCTTTCACACTGTAAGGAGGGTCAAAATCCAGGTTTTCCAAAGTCCAAATCCATTGCAGGGGTCTGAAGCCGGTGGGTTGTCATGGTCACAACCTGACGAGGACATGTGCATATTAATGGCTCAAAAGTCATAGTATCTCATTTCTATTTTGGCTGCACTTCAACATAAATTGCCAACATAAATTGCCAAGGATTTCATAATCGTATATATTACATTGTCCTTACTTTGTTGAGAATGTGACCCGGGTTATCTCTTTCAGGCACTTCGGCAGTCCTGAAAAAAAAAAAAAAACAATTGTTTTTAAGTAATGCAGATAATAAACATATATTGAGCTTAGTGAATCCATTGATCAGTGTCTTATTATTTGTTAAGTATTGCATTTACTAGATTTTACTAGCCCTATGTGTTATTTACCCCAGTTATTTTTGTATGAGTGTAAGCTACACACACATATGTATATAAAATGCACACAACAGGAAGACTTGTGATTTGGGGAAAGAAGCAGAAATGGTTACCGGTTCACATTTGCCGTCAGCTTCAACGCACAGACTGACAACGGCGTGCAAGAACAAGTCACTTGTAGGGACGTCAATGTAGTCATAGGTATTAAATGCATAAGCTGCATAGGCGTCAGTCCCAGAGGTAGTGATCACAACAGTTCCGTCAGTGGGAGATGGACAGCTGTGAAGGAGGGACACAATAAAACACGTTCATATCTTCACATTGCAAAGTAAATTGCACAAAGTGAAAATATTATTTATGCAAAAAACAACTTGAATAAACACACTTACTTGGCGTCGATGAGGCTATATACATTTGCACCTTCTGGGTCATTATCAGTTGTGGTGAAGCACTTATTAATGACCAGTACCAGGCCACTGTCACCCAGATCCGTAGCTTCCAGCTTCACGTACACCTTCTGGTTTATTTCCAGTTGAGCGTCTGCGGTCAGTTGTTCGGTCATGGCTGCATCACTGTATACGGAGATGGTCAGAGGGAAGGTGTAGTCTCCTGCTGTGTATTCCTGAGTAATAGAGCTGCAACACAGACAAAGTTTAGGATCCTGACCAATTCAATTTTACAAAATCATTTACAAGTTGTGTTTTTAGGGTAACATACCTTGTTTTCTTAAATTATTTAAAACCATTTTACTGAACAGGTGAGCCCTGCAGAGTAGTTGTTTATGACAGTATTTTTCAACCACTGTGGCACGGGGCAGACTAGTGTGCTGTATGATATTGTCTGGTGTGCTGTGAGAAATTCGCCTACTTTGTCTAATGATAAATGCATCCAGCGTTGGCGAGTGCTGCTTTGCTTTGAACTGTGGAGTATCCACGTAATACTTTTTCAAATCAGTAGGTGGCAGCAGATAGCTAAGTACTTTGAAATGTAAGAATTGGACATAAACAACAAATATAACAGATAGCGGGAGAATTTTGGCGAGTGAAAAGTGAAAGTGATTAGGACGTTTTTGAAAAGGAATTATGCCATTTCTGAACAAGATTCACATCCTCCGCTCTGACCCCGAGGCATCTGTGGCTGCGTTGTACTAACAGCCGCTTTAACAACAGCTCAGCGAACCTTAGACGTGCAGACAGAACCATGGACTCGTGGACAGAACCATGGACGCGCGGACAGAAACTAAAGCCTAGTGTACATCGACAGAGTAACTGGAGACAACTAGTTGCAAGGCGGCTTTTGGCAACTGAGAGTAGATGATGGGAGATGATCAGTTGCCAAAATCGGTCGATGTGAGCGCTCTTACAACTGGAGATAAACAGTCGATCTCCGGATTCAGTCAGTTGTTCTACTTTTCGGCAACTAGTTGTCCTCAGATCCGGAGATATCACCTGATGTGCATGTTATTTATGCACTAAAGTAAAATGTTGTGAACAAATCAAACAGAACACACAGCAGAACATTTTCTTAATTATCATTTTTCACACATAAGAGCCCTGTGAGTCATTATTTGACTTTTTGGGCTGAGAGAGGATTTTTAAAATATGTTTTGCCACTTTATTCCTAAACTCTTGTTAATTATTTGTTTGGCTCAAAAAAACACTGTTTTATGATGTATTCATTTTTGAAGAATGCTGCTCTAAAATCAAGATGTATAAATCCCTTGGAGAAAATGTACCCGTCTTTAATCTGGAAGCTGAAAGCTGTGGTGGAGTCCAACTCCTTCTCAAACGAGCATGAAAATTTGATATTCACACTGTTTTCACGAGTGATCTGGCCGTCCATGGTGTTCTGGATTGCGTTATCAAATTGGATTTTATCGCCTGCAACCTAAAAAGAAGAATCAAAGGCAATATGGTCATTTTAAACTAAAGTTTAACAAATTAAAAGCATAACCTGCTTCTTTTATTTTGCACGTTTGGTGTTTTCAACAAATATACTTGTTTATTGTATAATATTAGACAAAAGAAAGTATGTACCGTAGAAGTTGCACCACATGGGTTCTGGGTGTCAAATGTAAACTGCAAAATATTTCCATTTGACTGTCCAGTGCAGGTGTCATCTTTCAGATGTAGATCATCAAGGTTAACGTCCTCTTCCACCAATAAACAGCCAATCAGGCTTACAGAGGCGGTGCCATCATCACAAGTGGCATCAGGTCCTTTAAAACAACAACAAAAATTTTCAGTTTGATCATAGGATCAACACAATATGAGTCTCTTCACATGAGTGAGGATTTGTGCAATGAATATTTGAACATTCAATTTCTATGTTGACATTTATTCACAGTGTCACAAGCATTGCTTTTTGTAATGAAAAACATAGTGTTGAACTTGTACCATATGTGCCGTCATCTCGAAACCCGTTTACTGTTTCGTTTAGACTTCTGCAGAAACAGGCAGCATCTCCACTGAGCGCCACGGCACAGAACTCATGAGATGCACACTCATGATACAAACAAACTGAGGCAGCTGAAAAAGAAACACATAGTTCTCATCTCCACCACTACACTACAGTCTGTATACACAAATAAGCTGCCTGGCAAATATACAAATAATGTGAAAGTGTAAAACATTAGTCAGGGCTGGAGGGCTTTTTAGATTTTAAAAAAGTGGACTTTTGGAAAAACAAGTGAAAAAATAATTTTCATGGCCTTTTTCAGGGAATGACAAATAAAAATATATAAAAAATATAAAACCAGTTTGGTCAGTGCATCTAAACTACAAATTTGAGAACAAATCCAAATCTGCTGAAATGAAATGACCTGATTCAAGTATTTTTAACTCATTCAGATGAAATCGCATGTGAAAATAAAACGTACAGCAATCGTAGGAGTCGAGGTCGGCGGTGCGGGCGTAGGCTTGCTTAAAGCGGCAGTAGAGATCGTCGCCGTCATGATAGCCACACAGCAGGTTGTCAGCGCAGGCTTTGACGTAGGGGGCTATGTCGACAGAATCCACCTTCACAGAGTTCAATTCATCAGTGCATCTGTGAAACAAGACAAATAATCATGAGAATACAATGAACTTACAGTATACGACATTCAAAACTCTTTATTTATACTTTATACATTCACACTGTTTGTTTCATAGACTGTATATATTGACGGACGTAGTCACGCCTATCTCCGCCGTTCTAACTAAGGGGCCAAAAATAGTGCTCTACTGGAGCAATCCAAAATGGCCGCGAGTGGTCCCGCCCACAAGAAAATTGTGAAAAAACGCATCTGCACAAGCTTCAGCCGGCGCAGCTCCATTCATTTGAACGAGAGACTTCAAAAATTCACACCAAGTAAACTAGAGTGGTCCAAAAAAATTCCCCCCCCCCCTCAGCATTGACACACATGTGGAACGGAGCTTTGAGCCAAGAGCCAACTTTTGGACCATCCTGTAAAGACGTTTTCGAGAGGTCTGCCAATGCTTTATGTTAGCGTTGGCTAATTCTTCTTCTGGGTCCACCCCCATCGGCCCGGGGTGGTATTGCAAGCATGTCAGCGCACGTCATTTTGGCCACTTTTGAGCTGGGACCTGCCCCCACTGGTTTGTTTAGACTAAACTGAAGACACAGCTGCCCTGGGGTAGATAAAAGCAAGTCTGCCAAGCTACTGCATAAGACTCGCAAACAACCACCAATCATTCACAATTGTGTCACATTCAAGCTCATCACGATTCTATTTTTTAACCATGATAAATATTCTTAACTTTTGTCTTTGGTTTTTCAGTTTTTGTTGAGAACGCACTAGAAAGTTACCCAGAAGTGACGATGTGCGGCCCACTGTTATAATAGTGCTGTTCAGAACTCTCTAATATAATGTTATAATGTTGGCTCACCGGGTTTGTTTGTCGGAGCAGGTAATCCCATCACCTCGAGAGTCCGAAACGATGGTGTCACAACTAGAGGAAAATTGAGAACAAAAATTAAGGGAGGACACACAGTAACGTAAACTTTTTGACCATGATATTGTTTTCTTGTGTCATGCACACACAAAGCTGCTTTTAGCAACACATGTATGAAGTTCATTATGTCTCCACAGGTTTAAGGCTTAGAAGTTTCTTATGATGAGACAAAGGCATAAAGAATGTAGTTCTGCTTAATTGTCTGACATGTTTCCATCTGCTGTTAGCAACATTCACACATGTTCGAGAGAAGTTGTACTGTATCCCTCGAAACGCCGTCGCTCCCCACTCTCCTCTGACCTCCGCAAACCTAGTTCCTCCCCTGGGTTTTTACTTTCTTTGGCAGTTATCTTTTCTGGTTCTGTGGTGTGTGGAGGATTCATCTGCCTTAAGTGGTCAAAGTGGATAAATGTAATGATGTTGGAGCTCAATGTTCAGATTTCATATGAACTCATGTTTAAAAATCTTCCACTGGAGGCATCATATATAGAAGATGGAATAGTATTATGTCAACTTTAAACACACTTTTAAACAAAGCATTCAAATATATATGTTTATGTTTCATATTTGGCTCTGAATGTGAAGCATTTTCCTTTTGTTTAGGTTGTGTCATGTCCTGGGGTTAGGTGTTAAAGACTTCAAACTTACCTGGATGAAGAGTAGGTGTTGACCTTCTCACCAGTGATATCAGTGGCATCAAAACACACACCACCTGTGTATGCAGTTTTTCCACTTGGCACTGTGGGGTAAAAAGTAGTTTCAGACTACATTATTAAAAAACCTTTTTTGTTTACTATTTGTCTTTATTATTATTATTATGGTTTTACGACGGTTTTCCTTCAGTTACATTCCGTCATGTTTCAAGTTTATGAAGTTCACGTTTCTACCACTAGAGGAGGCTGTTTCACTACTTAAGATAATTTAATAAATCATGTGTCCATTATCATGTTCTAAAAGAGGAAATGTTACATAGTCAAAAAACAATACAGAGTGTTTTCCTGATGAACGGCTGGAATAAGCACCTGTATGTTTCACATGCAGTAAGGTGCCCTCAAAGAAAATCTCAGTGATGATGCCGTCGCTGTCAGTAAAAGAGGCCAATGGTCCATTGCCGTGGTCGTACAGGCTTAAGCCTATCTGGGTTTTTACAGTCGAGCTGAGGGTCAAATCTGTAGTCCCAGTAGACTCCTGTTCAATCAAATAATAACATTCTGTTACACACATCTGAGGAAAATGCATGAGAAAATTAATGCACTAAGCATGTATTATTCAATCAAAATATAATGAGAAAGATGTTCTGTTAAAAATCTTTTTTTCCATTCTAACTGAATTTTGGGTTTAACTTTTTATCTTTGCTGAAACACGACTACTATTAGCTTTACCCAACACAATACTGCTACAATAAAGCAATAGCAAAGACAATTTCAAACAGTTGAATAATGGGCAATGGTCATTTTGATTCCTCATCTGCCAATTATACAATTTAAAGAATGATAGAACGGCTTCATCAAAAGGTTAAACACACCTTCAGTTCTGCTTTTCCTCCCTGGAGCAGAGTAACAATGTCTGTTCCTCCAGAGGTTGTACTGATCTTTACTGAGTCCACGAAGGGGGTGTCTTTGTAGCGGCGCTCTCTGAGTATTGCGGTTACGACCAATCCACCTCCTGAGACGATGTCATAGGCACAAAAATCAGGAATAACAGCAGTTGCACCGCTTACAGCCACCACGCTGTTGGCCACAATGGAGCAGGAGTGTTCACTGCCACATCTGAGAGAAGTCAAGGGGGAAAATCAACACAAATCACTCACAAAAACGTCAACAAATGAGTTGAATTTGATTTGTTTTATTGATAATCAATCATTGGGAATTTTTAAACAGAGATCACAAATAATCACAAGTAAGTGACACAAGCTGAAATAGGTTTGAAAAATCTGCATATTATACTTACACATCGTTGCCCATACAGACTTGATTTGTGGCACAATTGCTTCTGGATTGAAAATCACCAGAGCCTAAACACGTCTTGATGCTGCAGGTGTCAGAGTCACGTCTCACCTCCTCATCAACCTTATAGCTTTTACCTAAGCCTATATAAAGACATTTGATTACAATTATGAGAGTAAATTCAGTAAATCAACGTACAAGGATTATAGGAAACTTCATCTCAAAGAAGACAAAATGAATGCAGAATAAGAATAAACGAATCAGTAGTGAGGCATGCAAGGAAGTGAGACTGAAAGACTTACCCGCTCTGCAACGAGTGAGGTCCTGAGAGTCTGTCTGAGCTCCAGCTGTTCCTGATGATGCCGTGGTCACAGTTCCACCACCATTGAAATAAAAGATAAACACCTACAATGAAAGACACAGTAATAAGGGCTGTGTGAGAATAATGGACTAAACCAGGAGTCTCCAACCTTTTTCAATCAGAGAGCTAGTTTTAAACAACAGAAGAGACAGAAAGCTACTCCTTAATCACAGCAAGAGAGAACACACATGGAGAATATGTGTCATGCAAAATATACTCTTATAATGAATAACTCTATATTCATACCATACGTAACGACTCAAAACGTAGTCATTTAAGAACATGTCTTAAGTTCTGCATCCTTTAAAGGAGTTGGTAAACAACTGGTAGCTCCCGAGCCACAGGTTGGAGACAACTATCAATCATTGATTCAATGTTATAAATTGCTATTATTCTCTGGGAAGACTTGAGGACCATAATATACCTGGATATAACCACAAAAAATTCAAAGGGTTTGACAACGACACAAACATGATTCTTTATAAAAAAGGATAATTTATATATTAAAGTAAACCTCACACACAAAAACTTGAAAAATTATACTGTACATAAAAAATTACTTACACCATCCCCTTCAAGATCAGCAGACATATATGCAGCTGCCTGATCTGTCCCAGCTATTTTATAGCTGACGATCAATAACTCCTGTACACAAGAATATATCATTTACCAGGGCTCAGATTAGAGTGGGCTAAACCAAACTAGGACTCCACCATAGACTGTGATCTGAGGACTAAACCAGAATCCTTCTTTAACTTTCTGATATAAACCCCCCTCATAAATACTATTTTATTTCTACAGTGCAATTCTGGTTTGAATGTCTTCTGAAACTGAAATGATCATTTATTTATCCAAAGGTGTATTGTAAAAACCTTCAGTCTAATGAAAAGATGCTTTGTGTAACCTATTGTTAGCATAAATAAATGAATGAAGGAATGCTGCATATTTTAAACCCAGAGAGGAGCAGCACTATCCTTCCTTGGTTAGCTGTTTGTTATTTAAAGTATTTCCTTATGGTTTACTCGGTCAAATAAATGCATATCGATGACTACTCCATCTCCAAGGATGTATTTTAGCTTTGAATAAAAACAGCGTAAGACATAAACAAAAGTGAAGAGACAAAGTATAAACCACAACATTATTATTGTCCATGTGTTGTGTTAAAATACTTACACCTGCTCCTCTGAATGTGCCGCTGAATTTAATGGCGCACACAGCAGAAGCAGCAGGAAGACGGCTGCTCTTTCCCTCAAGCGTTGCCAAAACAGCGGCCAACCTCGCATCAGTGAAATCAGTGACAATTTCATAATCAAGTGACAGAGGTACAGCGATAGGTGGTGAATAAATTATATCGTTTATTGCTGTGTTGAAAGTAATTAAGAACTGTCCGGGGCCAGTGTCTTGAGTGAGAAATGTTACCTGTGTCATAGGAAACCACACAAATGAAAGATTATTACAGAACAGAGAATGAGCGACAAGAGCAGGCTCAGCACTAGTGATACTTGTAATTCTTATACTTACATCAAAAGAAGAATATGGCCCAGCACCAAAGTACTTGATGGGACAAGCTGAGATGTCAATATCCGTATTTGTCGTGTCTGTTGACAACGTCACAGCCCCTAAACAGACACACAATGTCAATCTTTCATGAAAACAAACCGAAATAAAACTATTCATAAGAAACTGATGATTAACATTTTGAAATTTTTCATAAAATATGTCATATTTAGGTATAGCCGATTTCAATTTAAAACAATTGAATGTATTATTTGATATTATTTGACAACAGTAGTCATGGTCGATTTCCTTTCATAGAGTTGGAAATTAATTTTATTAAGTGGGACAATAAATACTTGGATGTTGGGATTCATTTACGAAACAAGAATACAATGATGTTATTTATTATTAGAATATAATTATTGTAAAGATATCATTTATTCTTGTATATGTGTGGTATCGTCCACCAAAAAAGCACCCAGACTTTATCAAGGAAATCCATGATTTCCTTTCAACCATCTGCACTTCCTCATCAAATGTTTTGATACTTGGTGATCTACACATACATTTTGACACTCCCTCAGACCACTTTGCAGCAGAATTTCTGGACCTTAGCATCCCGTAGCAAAGGCCATATTTTGGATCTTGTCATCACAGACTCAGTTCTCATTTCAAAACCCCACGTTTATGACATTGCTGTCTCTGATCACAAGGTTATTTCCATTGATCTCCCCCCACACAACCTCTGTAAGCCACAGCACTGTTTAACATTCAGGAACCTGAAAAACATCAATCAAACAGACCTCAACCTGGACATAATTAACCTAGTTAGTAATGCACAAAACTCCTCCATTAATGACTCTATTCTAATCACTACAATACAGCACTTCAGAACCTTCTGAATGTTCACGCCCCTGTCAAATCAAGAACGGTCACCTTCACAAAATCAGCACCGGGGTTTACCAATGAGTTTCGGCAGTTGAAAACAGCAGGCTGTGCTCTTGAGCGACGTGCTGTGAAAAGCAAAATCCATGGATGGATGGATGGACAATCTGGCATATAGGGACCATCAAAAACTCTATTCAAGAGCACTAACCACTGCCAGATCACAATACTGTTCAAACGCCTATTGAATAGAACACCTCAATACTATTAAACAACAACCCTGGAAATTCAAAACAACTTTTCTCCATAGTAAACAAACTCATCAAACCAAAGACCAATGCATGCAATAACCAATCAGAACACGAGTGTAATAAATTCATGGCACATTTCATTTTAAAGACAGACCCGTACCTCACTCTCTGCTACTGGCAACCTCAGATGAAGTTGCCAGTAGCAGACTCAGAAGTTGGCTTCTCTCAGTTCACCGCTGCTACTGAGAGAGAAGTTGAGGGAATTGACCCCCTTGACCCCCTTCCCACTCCTCTGGTCAAATCCAATGCCTCTGCAATAAGCCCACTTATCACTGCCATAATAAACCAGTCTCTTCAGAGCGGCCACATCCCACCCACACTAAAAAGAAGCCATCATTTGTCCTCATCTTAAAAAACCATCTCTGGACAACATGTCCTGTTTCCATCAGTGGGACCAATTAGAGGGAATAGGCAAAAAAGCAGATGTGCAGTCTCTATGTATTGTATAACATCAGTTTGAAAAGCTCTCCATTGGCTCTTCAATGGATTATTATTAATTATTGATTTTAACAACATCAGAGCTGGTGCTCTGTGTACTGGGTGCAGCTCTGGCCACCCCCCTGACCCAGAAATGGATTAAGGGGAAGAAAATGGATGGATGGATGGATGGATTTTAACAACATTCTGCCGGTATATATAAGCCTTCAAAATGTCCGTATACATGTCTGTACAAATAAATGGTTGCTAAATAGTGTGTGGATATGAATAAATTATATCATATAAACGTAATGCAAAACCTAATGAAACCCGTGATTTGGAATAATGTGAAACTTCAGGCTTGTGTGCAGTGTATGTTCCCACTCACCGGCCAGAGGTGCCAGGGCCGAGAGACACAGCAGGAGGCTGAGCATGATGAAGGAGCTCCACCTGTGCAGCTGAGGCAGGAACAGAAACAAACACAATGTTTACTGTTGTTTATTTCAGTCATAAAAAAGAAGCTATACCCGATTTATTTTCTAATGAGTTCATAAAAATTCTTATTACTACATACAAGTTGTATTATAAACTGTAATTTAATTGAAAACTTGAGCTCAATGATTCAGTGGTGTATGAATTCAGGCCTTATAAAAGTGCTGAGTAGAGACTCTCCTCCAATCACAGAACGAGGCAGCGTCCTCTAACCTCTACAGCGCTGCTAAAAACAGTAACATGTTAGCAGAATTGGCTATAACTCTTCTTGCTGTAACTGCAGACACAGAAAATCAGCCCAAACGACACAACAGTGAGGAAGAGAAGAGGGAACTAAAGCGAAAAAATGATCAAAGAAGAAATCAAGCCCGGGTGAACATGGCTAGCTTACATTGTATCCTCTGGAGAGACTTGTCTATGGGAGAGACCTGCGGGACCGCCTCGGACTATCTATGCTCGGACTATCTGTGCTCGGACTATCTGTGCTCGGACTATCTATGCTGGGACTATCTGTGCTCGGACTATCTGTGCTCGGACTATCTGTGCTCGGACTATCTATGCTCGGATTACATTCGGACGCGGAACTAGCGGTAATCTTTCAGTTATATATTGTGTTAGCAGTGTTTTGCTTTTGTACCATTTCATCAGTGATTGTTGTACAGCTTAAGTTGCGCTTATGCTAGAAGAAGCATGAATCAGAAGATGTTAGAATCAGATCGCAAATACAACTAGATGGCTTTGTGGGATGAGAGCGTAGGGGAAATGAGAAGGCTCTGAGCGAGTTGGGAGGCGGTGCTAAACACTCAAACCTTGCAGAAACGGGTAAAGCTCCTTTAACTCCTTTAAGCTACTTTAAGCTACCTAAGAAAGAGCAGATAATCTATAATCTTCACTTTGAAATAATTTAGACCTACTTGATAAAGATAACATACAATTTAAACCTAGAATTAAAACAAAAGATGGAACTATAAACCATGAACTAATCACCTGTCGGGCGTTGAGAGGAGGCTGAAGATTCGAAGGCTGAGGTTTCAAAGACTGAACAGAGGATTTCTCTGAAGATCTGTGACTCAATGATGCTGAGCTGTTCCCTTTTATGTTGATTCAGGTGTAGAAAAGGTGTGGCCACCTGTCCATACATGGCAGGTCGAGGCGTGGTCATAAACCTGTCCTGCAAGATGGAGCGAGGTATTAGCAATAGCTTTATTACTGTAAATATCCTCGACTTTATTTGGGGATGATAAAACACCTGTACTTCACAAATTTTATAGGATTTACAACAAGTCAGCCTGCAACGTTAGGTGCTCTGGGGCCATTAAGGTCACATATTAATAAACAAGTTTATCTGTATGATCACAATGTACTATAGAAACAGGTACAGAAGATCTGCAAGTATGTTTTACCCTATACCCTATGGTATTTTTTCTCAAAAAGAGGTACGGAGCTCCCTTGGGGCCTCAGGGGCACCATCTCCTCCTGCAGCCTTGCATCGCAACAGAGTGGAGCGCAGCAGATAGTGAGAGTTGAGGTTTATGGGAGCAGTTAGTGGTAGTCGAAAACATTCCTCAGGCTCAACTAATTTTGCCTGTTCCCTCTCGAATTATGATACCCAAATGGAAATGCTTATTGTGTGGACATCTTGTGTCTGATGTTGTTGATGTTATGATGCCTCATTTGAAAGGTATCACACACAAGTGAATACTAATACTGATGCTGTTAAATTAAAAATATTTGAATCCATCTGAATATCTAAATGAAAATAAATGAATGAATGAATGAATCCTGTATAGGGAGAGTGATTCTTAAAGGGTTGAATTCTGTGTTGCTAATTTCTTACATTATTATTGAGATAATCGTACAGGATAAATGACTTGGAGCTTCCCTGTCTCATTAAAAGGCCACTTTTGAAACAGAAGGAAGGACAATGAAGGAGAAGGCAGCTCGGGGCTGAGATCAACATGATGTAATGCACACCAATGTATTTCAGCCTCACATATCTTGGTCAGCAAACAGATACAATATGATGATTTTTCATTTTTTCTAAACAAGAGTGCCTTGGACTAGCCCAAGGCAGTCCTCTTGAAAACTGCCTTCAATTTTCCATGTCTTAAGTATGTCCTGAAACAAATTAACGCACCTGACGTCTCTCTGCAGCTCGCAGTGGCTGTCATCAATGATCTACTCTCTTTCTGAAGACACAAGATGTATGATGAGAAGGTATGCATGCGTGTTTAGGTAATTGGTCCTTAAACAATGGGTGGAATGTTTTGTAATTTCAGTAACAGTGACGCCACAGTTGTCATACTTGACTTATTACTGACACATTCTTGTTTAAAGTTCATGTAGTTTCTATCAATTAACCACTAAAATTCCTTTCTTTCAATGACATGGACCATCTCTGTGTGGAGCGAGAGGACAAATGCCCACAATTGTAAACCGCTTTGTGACTCTGGTCTGTGAAAGGCGGTATTTAAATAAAGATTACTTATCTGCTTACTTTCTTAGACGCTAATGAGCAGGAGCAGTTACTCTCTAGTTTCTTAAATACCCAATAATGTGTGCTACTGCTATGAACATCTAAGCACAACAGATACAGGAGCTTATGTTGGCAGGCATTCACTTACACGTATTGGAGTAGGGTGCATCAGAGAGTTCTGAGTTAAGTTATACTTCATTGTCCCTGTAGGGAAATTTGTACTCTGCATTTGACCTATCCTGAATGCAAATATTAAAATAAGATCAAATAGAATCTTTATTGATCTCACAATGGAGACATTTACATGAAAGAGGTAAATTGTAGTTGGAGATTCTCTTAAACAGTGAGGTCCCCGTTTATTTATAGAGAACCAAAGCCTGTGAAGCATGGCTCACCAGGTAACACACATGTGCACTAGTGTAATACTAAAAAATCCTTTACATTACATTTGGCATCAATAGGATCACTTCGGAGCGGTGACCTGGAGCAAATACACAAACAGATACACTTCAATGATTTTTCACTATTTCTAAAAAACAGAGGGCCTTGGGTTTTACATCTATACATTCACCTAACATTGGCCCAATGCAGTCCTCGTGAAAACCGCCTTCAACTTTTCACGTCTTAAGTATGTCCTGAAACAAAAGAACGCACCTGCTTCCCTCTCATCCAACAAACATCTTCCTTCCAGGGACCTCTTGAAAATAGGAACCAGCCCCTCCAACAGAGGTGACCCCTGCCAAAGCAACTAATAACTGTAAAGGCCAAGGTGGCTGCCCCTGGTAACAGCGGCTCTCTTTGCAGTCCACAGTGGTTGTCAGTGTTGGGAGTAGTGTATTACAAAAGTAATGTAATTACTGTAATGTATTACTGTTTGCCGTAACGCAGTAATGTAAGGCATTACAAATCAAAAACTGGGTAATATTTACTCGGTACAAAGTTTAGTAAGTTGAGTTACTTTGCATTTTAACTCCACTCCTTTGCTCAGTGCTTGGTGACATAAGAGACATAGAGCCTATGTGATAGATGAGTGGCTAAGCTCTGGTTTGATCTTTAAAGCGTCCAAAAAGAGTCCGTATTCACATTCAAATATGGGTTATTTCCAAATAAAATGAAACATGCTAAAGTAATACTTATCCATAAAAATGGTAATGGTACTAATTTTCACAAACTGCAGACCAGTCTCACTTTTGCCCCAATTTTCTAAAATTCTGGAAAAATTGTTTTATAGCAGGCTTGAAACGATCTTCGATAAACACAACATAATCCATGAAAGTCAGTACGGGTTTAGGAGGAATAGATCATCAACAATGGCTATAATTGAAGCAGTGGAGGATGTTACACAAGCCTTAGACAAGGAGAAATATGCAGCAGGGATATTCATAGATCTCAAGAAAGCTTTCGACACATTAGATTATACTATACTACTCAATAAACTTGAATTATATGGAATAAGAGGAGTTGCCCACAATTGGATCAAAAGCTACCTGACAGACAGAATGCAGTTTGTGAAAATGGGAAACTACACTTCTGGATACTTGAGCATTGCTTGTGGTGTTCCTCAAGGGTCAATATTAGGACCAAAATTGTTTAATGTATATATTAATGACATGTTTAACATTTCCAGTTAATTTAAGATGATCTTGTTTGCAGATGATACCAATATTTTTTATTCAAATGAGAACTATACAAATGTTGTTAATAAAATTAACTCGGAGCTAGCCGAATTAAAATCATGGATGGATGCCAACAAGCTCTCACTGAATCTAACCAAAACGAAAGTTGTGATGTTTGGCAACTGCAAAATCAAATCAGAATTATTGATAAACATAGATGGTGTCAAAATTGATAGGGTATCTGAAAACAAATTTCTAGGTATAATAATGGATGACAAATTGAACTGGAAACCCCACATCAGACACGTACAGACCAAGATCTTAAAATGCATTGCAATAATAAATAAAACCAAATATATCCTTGACTATAATGCTTTGAATTTATTGTATTGTTCGCTTGTACTACCCTACTTAAACTTTGGTATTGAGGTGTGGGGAAACAACTATAAAAGTTTACTACATTCCCTCAAGATATTACAGAAACGTGCAATAAGAACAATAAACAAAGTGGGCTATCTCGATCACACTAATGTTTTATTTTTGAAATCAAAGCTCTTAATATTGGAAGACCTGGTTAATCTTAACACTGCAGAGTTGATGTTTAAAGCTAATGCAAAAATTCTACCAGCCAATATTCAAAAGACATTTATCAAAAAGGAATATGAGCATAACTTGAGAGGATGTAGTAACTTTAAACTCCCAGCCGTCAGGACCACAAGGAGGAGTTGGTGTGTATCTGTCTGTGGGGTGAAGCTCTGGAACAGCCTGAGCCAGGAGCTGAAGCAGTGCTCAAGTATCCAGCAATTCAAATCACATTCTAAAAAGATGATATGGACAAAATATGAGAGAGAAAAATACTAATAAATCACTACAGGGTCAATAGTTATTGTTTTGGTTATTACCAGTATGGGTATAAGAACACTCATGATCACTGTAAAATAAAATCAATAAACAACAGGGTTACATATGTAGTTATGTATGTGAAAACAGGTGTATGTATGCTTGTGTGTGTATATATCTGTATAGATGATATTTAATATGTCTTGTGTAGTTATGTATGTGAAAACATGTGAATGTATGCTTGTGTTTATATTTGTCTGTATAGAGAACATTTAATATTTCATACATTGGTGTATTGAGTGTAGAATACAGGTGCAGCAGTGATTGGTGTTGCTTTGATGGGCATTGGTGCAGTCTCTTAGGCTGGTTCTGTGTCTCTGGAGGTGGTTTCTGTGGCGGTGGCTGGTGGTGTGGAGGGGCAGTGGGCCTATGTCATGGTGGTGCTCTGTGGAAACGCAGTGTGGAATGACCTCACTGTCTATATTGCATTTGGACATACATTCAGGACACACACTCACGCCGAGGCATCTTTCCAGCACTACGGCCCCCGTCTCTGGAACAGTCTGCCGGAGGAGCTCAGGGCCGCAGAGAACGTTCATATTTTTAAGAGTAGACTCAAGACACACCTTTTTAGAGTAGCTTTTGATTAGTATTTATTATTTATTATTGCTTTTAGTACATCTATTTATGTTTTTAGACACATTCTATTTTTATTTTTTTTTTTATTATTTACTATTTTTAATTATTTATTGTATCTACCCATTTACTATTGTAAGTAAGTAAGTAAGTTTTTATTTATATACCGCCTTTTCACTGCAGATCTGAGTCTCAAAGCGGTTTACAATTGTTAATTTTGGGCATTTGTCTCTCACTCCACACAGAGATGGGAGCGGGGCCAGTACAGGAGGCGCATGCTAGAACTATTGGACATATTTTTAGTGGTAGGGGAAACCGGAGCACCCGGAGGAAACCTACGCAGACACGGGGAGAACATGCAAACTCCACTCAGAAAGGCCCTGGTCCGGCCGGGATTTGAACCCAGGACCTTCTTGCTGAGAGGCGAGAGTGCTATCCACTCAGCCACCGTGCCGCCCAACTATTGTTATTATCAATATTAGGCAGCTGCCATTTTTCTTTCTAGTGTCTCATTTTATTGTTCTAATTGTTTTGTTTTATTGTTCTAATTATTGTATTGTTTTAGTGTCCCCAGTGTTTCCTCTGGAGGAGCCCTCTGCACTGGGAGCTGGGGTCTGCTGTGGCTTTGGGGGTCTTGCTCTTGGATCCGGTGGGGGTCTGGGGCCTCCTCTCTCCTCTGGGTCCTATGGGGTCTGAGTCCTGGGCCTGGTGGGGTCTGGGGCCCCTCTCTCCTCTGGGTCCTGTGTCGTTCCCTGTGGCTGCAGCCGGCTCTCTGCTCCTGGTGCAGATGGCTCCTTGGATGGCGCTTCTTCAGCCGGTTACATCTGCTCCCAGCCCCATTTCTTTTTATTGTTTTACCTATTGTACCTGATGTGACTTTATACTTGTATGTGTGTGTCTGTGTGTGTGTGTGTGTATATGTGTGTGTGTGTGTATATATAATTATAAATGTGGTTTTAGGGGGGTCTGTGGGGAGGAGGGTTTAGGGCTGGGCATGTTGGATTGTGTTTAACTAAACTGTAAAGCACTTTGTGTTACACTTTTTGTATGAAAAACACTTTATAAATAAAATTTGATTTATTGATTGATTGATACAAAAGAGTAAAAACAAAACAAGAATAAATATATATATATATATATATATTAAATTCCTTTTCATCTGAAAGAACAAAACAATGATTTGAATGACCAGTGAGGTGGTTGCTCATGGTGTTGTTGGAGCCTGCTGTGTGTTGGACAAAGGTCCTCTGCATGACTGGTCTACTGCTGTGGCGGCTGCTTCTTGTGACTAGAGCTGGCCTGAGTTGGGGCGCTGGGCCTTGCTGGGGCACAGTGATTATTGTTTCAGATTTAGCTTTATTGAAGTATTAAATCGCACTGAACATGACAAATTATTATTAAGGTATTATTTATTCAATACTAAACAACAACATTCTTGCATGTATTGGAATTATGTTTATGGGGTGGGAGTCGACAAGTTTTTACTTCCTTCCCACTTCATTTCGAGCTGACAAATTCTAAATAGAGGTTCATTTGTAAATACATATTAATATTGATATTGTAGATATACATCACATGGTGAAACTAGAGAAACCTTTGCTTGATTGTATAGTTATGTTTATATATTTCCATGTATAAGTATATACTGTAAGTACAGCAGGCAACATGTATATAGAGTCATGTAAACTAAGGAATGTAAATATTGTAAATACTTGTGATTGTAAAATTTCTGCTCGAATGAATAAAATCAATCAATCAATCAATCAAATACTCGCGCAATGAGCGGCCATGCGGCACATTTTAAAACGGCTGCAAAAATGATGCACTTCCATCACGTTTAGTAAATAAAGAGCTTTTTAACCAGTTTACAAGAAGTTTAACAAGAATCAGCAATAGTGACAATGAAATAAGAATAAATAACAACACCTTTGATTATTAGACTGAAATTAATGGATAATAATTGAACTTGAGATGTTTAAATCCTAATCCATGTTAAAGTAACTTAAAAGTAATGCAGTAGTAGTGTAATGCATTACATTTCAGAAACAGTATTATTATTTTGAAATAACAGTAATAAGTCATGCATAATGTATTTCATTTTTTAAGTTACCTGCTCAACACTGGTGGCTGTCATCAATGATCTAAAAGTCCCCATTTGTGCTGCAGATCATTTGAAAATGTTTACTAACTTTAGTACTGCTTTACTTTTGTGCAGTTAAAACTCTCATTCTAATTGTCATGACTCTTGGTGGAAGTCTGCACCCTTTGAGTTTTTTATGTTTTATGGATTACAATCAAATGGTTGATTTCTATATAGTTTGCAGTGTTAAATAATTCACATTTTGGCGAGTTTAATAGACGTTTGAGACAGTTTCAAACTACAAACAGAAGACATTGCAGTGAGACAAAAAAGTAGATAACATTAAAAACCCACTAAAATATAAAGTTTCAAAGTAAGAAGTAGCTTTACTGTTCTTGTTGATCATTTCAATGTTCAAATGTGTGTCAGAATGTTTGTGTTTTCAGGAGGCTCATGGGAATGTTGCTTTGACTGATGACTTCACCAGAATGATATTTAATCACATTATTCTGAAGTTTTAAACCAAAAAATAATATTGTTTTGGACTTAATTTTTGAAACAGGGAGAAAAAGATCACGAGAGTGATTTACTTGTTTTCCTCATGCGTGACTTTAATGCAATCGAGTCAAGAATAACAGCATCTACATTTTCAATGTAAAACAACAAAACAACAAAAATGCGGCTCAAAATGCCTTTTTTTTTTTAAAGCATTGTTAGAGCATGTTTAGATTGAAGACCAAGACTATAATACATAAACATACGAGATTTAAGTTGTAAAAGTCTGTAATTGTGAATTAATTACAAAGAATTATTCGTAATTTTCCTTTAAATCCTAATAGCTGGTTGTGTGTACAATATATGGGGGGCTCTCCTGCAGTACGTCTGAGGCCCGGACCCCCTTGGAGAAGCACTGGTTCAGAACACTGTGTACTCCTTACGGGCCACTGTTACGCTACATCACCTGTGACAGTCTGACAGCATAGTAGAGTTTGTGAGTTTACTGTATGATGAGAAAGTATGCATGCGTGTTTAGGTAATTGGTTCTTAAACACCGGGTGGAATGTTCTTGGTCCGACTTCAGTAACAGCGACGCCGCAGTTGTCTTACTTGACATGTTAATGACACATTCTTGTTTAAAGTTCATGTAGTTCCTATAGATTAACCACTAAAATTCTTGCGACATTGCAGTTTTTTCCTATTGCTTCTACACTATAGACACACGCTTAGACCAACATTACAGAACCTGAAGCCATTCATTTTCTACCCCGTAATCCATTTCTGGGTCACGGGGGTGGAAGTCAGAGATGCCACCCTAGTCACATAACACCAGCCCCTCACTGATCCTCCCGCAGGTGGTGAGTTTACAGGAGGACGGCTGCTCTGTCAGTGCTGACACAGCCTTGATCTTTCAGCGGGGGCTTCAGGCAAAGTGGGGTTAAGTGTCTTGCCCAAGGAAACAATGACAGCAGACCTCAGTGGGAGTCGGTGGAGAAGGTCTCGTGGTGAGCTCGAACCCACGACCTTCAGGCTCAAAGGCTCTACCAACTGAACCACTGTCGCCCCAAGAACCTGAAGCTTTTGTACTAAACCTAAAACACAGTCTTTCCATTCCTTAAAAACATTTTCTGCTTTGCACTTTACTTTCATTTCTGCAACACACTTGCTCTTTCTGTAACACACTTTCTCCTGCTCACTACACACTTCTTTATACATAAGACACGTTTTTCATAAATAATCCTAAATTATCATCTGGAATACACATCTATTTAAAATACCAAACATATTGTGTGATTGAAAACACTTAGACACACTTGAAAACACGTGTTTACAAAACGCGACACACATCAGCCAGGAAAGAGGCAGGAAGAGCTTGAGGAAGAGGAAGACAAGGAAAGAGGAGGAGGACATGATAGAAGAGACCATGGGCAAAACTATATTTCTGATGACATTAGACCAACTTTGGTGGATCATGTGATCAATCATACCCTCACAATGAGGGAAGCAGAGAGTCCAGCCACAGCTCCGTCAAATGGAACGTCAACTCTATACTGCACACTGTATATACAGTAATTACTGTACAGTACTGTATCACACTATATCTAGATGTAATACAGAACTGTACTGTATTGCAAGTTGGCTATTGCTCCTTTTGAAAAATTTAAACATATTGCGACATACAGTAAAGTACATAGTAGTGTACCATTGGGATATCACAGTATAGTATACATTGCTGTAAAAAAGAATTAAATCTATAGCAACAATTTGTGGTTGCATATTTATGGAGAATGACTAGAAGAAGGTGGTCGGCAACTGTGTAGGAAGTAGAACAACAGCAGGAATCATGATCTATAATCCACCCACGCACAATTGCCTAGTTTTACATTAGAGTTTTTGTGTGTTACTGCATTGACTGTGATGTAAAGTATTGAGTTGATATTATTTGTAACCTTTCCATACTTCCTGGTTGGATAGTACTTGCGCAATGAGTACTTGCGCAATGAGCGGCCATGCGGCACATTTTAAAACGGCTGCAAAAATGATGCACTTCCATCACGTTTAGTAAATAAAGAGCTTTTTAACCAGTTTACAAGAAGTTTAACAAGAATCAGCAATAGTGACAATGAAATAAGAGTAAATAACAACACCTTTGATTATTAGACTGAAATTAATGGATAATAATTGAACTTGAGATGTTTAAATCCTAATCCATGTTAAAGTAACTTAAAAGTAATGCAGTAGTAGTGTAATGCATTACATTTCAGAAACAGTATTATTATTTTGAAATAACAGTAATAAGTCATGCATAATGTATTTCATTTTTTAAGTTACCTGCTCAACACTGGTGGCTGTCATCAATGATCTAAAAGTCCCCATTTGTGCTGCAGATCATTTGAAAATGTTTACTAACTTTAGTACTGCTTTACTTTTGTGCAGTTAAAACTCTCATTCTAATTGTCATGACTCTTGGTGGAAGTCTCCACCCTTTGAGTTTTTTTTTATGTTTTATGGATTACAATCAAATGGTTGATTTCTATATAGTTTGCAGTGTTAAATAATTCACATTTTGGCGAGTTTAATAGACGTTTGAGACAGTTTCAAACTACAAACAGAAGACACGGTGGCTGAGTGGATAGCACTCTCGCCTCTCAACAAGAAGGTCCTAGGTTCGAATCCCGGTTGGACCAGGGCCTTTCTGAGTGGAGTTTGCATGTTCTCCCCGTGTCTGCGTAGGTTTCCTCCGGGTGCTCCGGTTTCCCCTACCACTAAAAATATGTACAATAGGTCTGGCATGTGCCTCCTGTGCTGGCACCCCCACTCCCAAAAATAACAATTGTAAACCGCTTTGAGACTCCGATGTGCAGTGAAAAGGCGGTATATAAATAAAGATTACTACTACTTACTACTACTACTACTACATTGCAGTGAGACAAAAAATTAGTTAACATAAAAAACCCAGTAAAATATAAAGTTTCAAAGTAAGAAGTAGCTTTACTGTTCTTGTTGATCATTTCAATGTTCAAATGTGTGTCAGAATGTTTGTGTTTTCAGGAGGCTCATGGGAATGTTGCTTTGACTGATGACTTCACCAGAATGATATTTAATCACATTATTCTGAAGTTTTAAACCAAAAAATAATATTGTTTTGGACTTAATTTTGTTAGATGTGTTTGGTGCAACAAATAATCCCTTGCATGAAGAAAACAAAATAACAAAGAAACAAAACAGCTGTATCACTAAAGGTTGTTCAATCTGGTTTTTAATGTGGGAGCTTTTGTTGCACCCCTGAAACAGGGAGAAAAAGATCACGAGAGTGATTTACTTGTTTTCCTCATGCGTGACTTTAATGCAATCAAGTCAAGAATAACAGTATTTACATTTTCACTCTTCTCAAAACAACAAAAATGCGGCTCACAATGCCTTTTTTTTTAAAGCATTGTTAGAGCATGTTTAGATTGAAGACCAAGACTATAATACATAAACATACGAGATTGAAGTTGTAAAAGTCTGTAATTGTGAATTAATTACAAAGAGTTATCCGTAATTTTCCTTTAAATCCTAATAGCTGGTTGTGTGTACAATATATGGGGGGCTCTCCTCATTCAGATTCAGTTTATTTGCCATTTGCAGTAAAAAAAACACATTGGCATACATTAGAAACAAGTCACCAGTGTGCACAGACAAATACAGACATAAAACAACATTAAAAGACAGAAATAAAACAAATAAAACAGTAAACAAATGTCACTGTGAAATCGATCGACTAAAACAGTTTCAAAACAAGTGCAAATCATTAAAGTGCTCTGTTCACACTGATAACAGCTTGTGGATAAAAACTGTTAGAGTAACGAGATGTCCTGCATCTCAGAGAGTGATATCTTCTAACAGAGGGAAGAAGCTGGAACATGGCTTTCCCAGGGTGGCCAGAAGAGTCAGTGACAATCCTAAGAGCTTTGTTTAAAAGTCTGGATTCATAAAGAACCTCCAGAACAGGAAGCTCACAGCCCACGGTCCTCTTTGCAGAGCGGAGCACCTTGTTTAAAGCTCTCTTTTCTTTATATGTGATGTTTCCAAACCACACAGACACAGAACCAACAAGTAAACTCTCAATGGTGCAGCGATAAAAGTTAAGCAGAATCTTGGAGTTAGTGGTGAATTCTCTAAGTTTACGCAGAAAGTAGAGACGCTGACGAGCTTTCTTAACGACTCGGTCAGTGTTTTTAACCCATTTCAATTGCATTTCTCCTGCAGTACGTCTGAGGCCTGGACCCCCTTGGAGAAGCACTGGTTCAGAACACTGTGTACTCCTTACGGGCCACTGTTACGCCACATCACCTGTGACAGTCTGACAGCATAGTAGAGTTTGTGAGTTTACTGTGTGATGAGAAAGTATGCATGCGTGTTTAGGTAATTGGTCCTTAAACACCGGGTGGAATGTTCTTGGTCCGACTTCAGTAACAGCGACGCCGCAGTTGTCTTACTTGACATGTTAATGACACATTCTTGTTTAAAGTTCATGTAGTTCCTATAGATTAACCACTAAAATTCTTGCGACATTGCAGTTTTTTCCTATTGCTTCTACACTATAGACACACGCTTAGACCAACATTACAGAACCTGAAGCCATCCATCCATTTTCTACCCCGTAATCCATTTCTGGGTCAGGGGGGTGGCAGTCAGAGATGCCACCCTAGTCACATAACACCAGTCTTTCCATTCCTTAAAAAAATGTTCTGCTTTGCACTTGTTGTGGCAGTTTCTATCCATAAAGGTATTTGTCTTAAATCAAAGATGTAAACACATTTATTTTACACATATATATGCGGAGAGCCAACATACAGTCTTGCATCGTGAGCTCTGCCGGGACACAGCTCCTGTACCGATACATATATTCAGGAGGCGCACAGCATGGCCCCAAAGCCGTGACGTCACATGGGCTGAGATTATCATGCAAACATCACCTTTTGTTTTAGCGCAAGACACAGGAAGGCCTTTGTCTTAGGTGTGAAAGGAGCAGACAGCAGAGGCCTTTGCAAACTCAGCATGGCGTCAGACGGCCGTCTCTGCATTGATTAAAGGCCCAGTCGTCCGTGTATTTGCTGCGACTGGTTCTAATTTAATTACTCTAAAAACTGTCATCACACTCCCCTCTTTTGATAATTCAAAACCATTTTTGCATTAATCAGTTAAATACCAGAGGCATCGTAATCACATCACCTTCAAGCTTGAAACACTTAAATTATTGCTGTCCAAAGTGGACAAGAAAAGAAACATGTTTGTCAATAAAAGAAAGAGCACATTATAATAACACAATGGATCCGGACAGCGATAAGAGTGCGGACAGTGTGTCCAACATAATATGCCACGGGCCCATGCCGGTATTAGCCTGCTACGCGGGGGTTCTGTAGTCTTTTCCGCGGAAATGCTCACGAGCGTTCAGGGGCACCGCTCCCTCTGAGCGTGTGTGAAGCGTTAGTGGTCATGGCGATGTTCGGTCTTGGGGCGGCAAGACCCTAATCGCGTTGGGGCTTTGGCCTCGGCACTTCGGGGTGTGACCTTGGGGTCCGGGGGCAAGGGAGATGGGACGTCGTGTTGTTCCTGGGGATGCGCCTCGGGAACGCTGGGATTCTCTGGGTGTTGTTGTTGTTGTGGGCCTGCTCCAGTGACGGAGTTCTCACGCCGGCCGGCCCCTTATGCTTAGGGAGCCGTGAATATGCCTGCTCCGTCCCGACCCTCGGTGTCCTCGTCTATGGCCCTCGGTGGCAGCGCTGCACGATAGTGGTTGGCGTGGATCCAAGCTGTCCTCTCTGCGATCTTTAGCGGCCGTGTCCGTCACCAGGAGGATGAGGATGGGATCCATGTTTCCGTCTTGTCTCCTTCACCAGGACCCAGTCGTATGGCTCGATCTCGTGCAGAGCCGCCTGCACCGCCTGTGGCAGGGCGCTCCTGACCTAGGCAGAAATAGATTACAGTAGTGCATTCATTTCTTTACAATAGGACAGCATGTCGTCATCACACAAAAGGTGCATGGCAGATCTCTAGGTCGGGGTCCCGCTCCCAAGTTCGGTCTGGCAAAGAGGGTTTCGAATGGGTTTAGGTTTTGACCTCAGAGTGCCATTCTCTCGCTCGCAATGTTTCCTTATATCAATGCCCAGAAAGTGACCTACTTCCTCAATAATTTTGCTACAAAGTGACTGCCCCATTGTGGCACAATTTCTGTGAGCAGAGCTTTCACCACCGCGTTGCTCGTGGCGTGTTTACATGCAAATACTTCAGTCCATTTGGACCAGAGATCCACCAGAACCAGACAGACAGTATTTCTTACCTTGGCATGGTGCGATGGGGTGGGGCATGGGCAGCCTAAGGAATAATTTGGAACTTACCCGGGTTCTGTGCCAAAGGTTTGGCAGAACCTCAATTGTGTGTAATTTAAGTTACACATCCCTCCTTTTCAGGCATGGTCTCGGCCATGTGCTAAAGGCACAAAGTCTCTGAAGAAATGCTGTGGCAAACCCGGTTTGAGGTTTACCCAGCAACCCACCAAGGCCATTTTTCGCCCACAGCTCCATCTCGTCTGGAGTAGCCAGTGCCTGCATATGGGCAGAGGCAGGTATGCCTTGTCTGCCTTGTCTGCATTCGCCCGCTGCCTGCTCACGAGCCCCAGCGACCGCGACCAGCTTGTGCTGAATGGTGTTTGGGCAAACAATATAAAAATCAGAACACACAACATAACAGACTCGGTTGTAAAATTGTCGACACTCGTATGTTCTCACACTTCCAGCAGCCGGTCTGTACCTGTGGAATCCTGCTCCAAAAGAAACAGCAACGGTTCGTTAGTTTCAAGTTATTCAAATGAAACAATGGTGTGTTATGTGTCAGTTTGTTAGTGGTTAGTTGTCATTAAATGCACTGCTCAGCCTGTTGAAAAAAAGGAAAAGCAAGAATCTATCCAGAATTTATCCAGCGGACACAGTTATCCTGTGTCCGCTGCGGGTCGTGTTTGTGGTCATCTGCCTGTAAATAAATGACCAGAAACGCACATCAAATATACACACACACACAACGATCAACTGGGACACACAATGACATCAACACAAACAAAAACGCTTGCGCAGTAAGTTGTCAGGTCAGGTCAGAAAGTCATTGTAAAAAAAAAAAATGTTTGTTCAGGCCATCAAATTTCATATCTTTTCATATCTTTCAGCCCAGAATTTGTTGAGCGCTCTTATTTTGAAAGCGTGATCGTCTTTCACCCATCCGTTCCACTAGTGGAGAAAAATAAGACACCACCGCAGTGCAAAAAGGAAAAATAAATAAATCAAAATGTCAAAAACCACAACCCCAAAACTACGTAAAAAGTAAATTCAAAAGCATTAAAACAATAAGGACCTGAGTGACCAACGTCATGCACTATTGTGATTGGCTTTTTGCCCCACAAGAGTGTGATAAAAATAAGTCCCATTTTGATTTCACCATGTTGATTGTTCATTCTTTGTTTAATTCAGTTTAGAAGATCAGCTTTGGCCAGCCAATTTAGAAAATAAAAAATTGTTTCAACCCTCTGATCATGTTGAATTTAGGTATGCATTTTGGCATCTGTCCATCAGATTATGAAACAGATCTCCGTTGGGATAAAATTGTAACCCTTCACACCGTTTGTTAGGGTTTATCTCTTTGTTTTTGTTTTTTTTTTGCTTTTATGCAAGCTTGGTGGAGAGTCAAAGGCACTAAAACACAAGATTCAAACCAGCATGTAACTCCTTAATGTACGGTTTCATTCAACCCAAACAAGTGGCAAAAATCCAAAAAGCCACTCCAATTTTATCAGGCCTATTCAAAATCCTTCAGTGGGACCGTGTGCAGCCCCGGCGTGGTCGCTGCATACGGCGCTGGCAGCATGACCCCCGCCCCCCGTGGGGCTGAAGTGATGCTGTCAGGGCCAGAACACACATTTCTTCCTGCGGCCAGAGAACCATAAAAAAAAATAAAAAGGGCTTCTCCATGCGTTTGCATTTCTGGAGAACCACGAGTGTCCATCTTGGACCTGTGTCCAGCCTCCAGCACTGCTACACTTATTAATACATGCAGGGACCTCCCTCCACGCTGCAGACGTGGGTTCGGACAAAACTGTGTGCAAAGTGGAGCACAGTGGGTCGATAAACACGTTAGGTAATACCGCGGAGTCGTGCCTATCCCAATAAACGTACTCCGTTAGCCTATCTTCACTACACTGAAGCCATGAGTTTTGTAAGCGACCACTCATTTGAGAAAGGACCAAAATCTGTCACCTTATGTTTTGTTTTTAACACAGGATTTGTTGTCCCTGAATCATCCAGAATTTTAACTTTTACACCACAGATTGTTAGCGTATATTACGGGAATTCAGCATGAATTATCTCTAAAAAGTGCCAATTGCAATTTGTTCTTGTTCAAACTTACGTGACATGAGCGGTCGCTTTGGTGACGAATGTGAACCCGGGTTTGATCAGTCGCTCGTGTTTCCTCCACGCCCGCCTCTGCCGTCCTCTGGCCCCGTGTGAGCTTGAGCGGTCCTCTGCCTTTAACGCCTCCTCCGGTAACAGTCCTTCGACACATGTCGAGCACACAGTCTTTCCGCCGGGCTGTGGAAAAGCTGCCGCCAGTCCGTGACACATGTTCCTGTGCGCTCCGCAGCACCGTAGTCCTGGCTCTGGCACCTATGGCTTAAGTTTCTCAAAGTCCGCAGGAGGCCCAGGTAGCCCAAAGCGTTCAAATAACGTTAGCCTGTGGTCCATGAGGGTTGGTTAATAACCAAACGTGCCGGTCCCAATGGCTTCTTCTGTTTGCGGTGCGGGGGCAACTTTCAACGGGGTTTCAGCGGGTGCGTTTGGTGTTTCACGCTGCCGCCTCCGTGGGGCAACAGTCACGGGATTTGGAGCAGTTTGTCTCTGGCCTCCAAAGCAGTTGTCGGTGTCTCACATAATGTGTCCACGGAGTGAGTCGTGAGCTTCGGTTTCCTGAGCGTGTATCTGCTTCCGCCGCTTCTTCTTCTGCTCCCGGGATGGGCCCACTTCTCGCGGGGTATCAGCTGGTGCGAGAGACTCTGTGAGTCGCCGCCGTGGTTGGGGCGTGGGGCTGGTGCTGGGGCTTTGAGGCGGAGGGCAGGGCGCGGAGGAAAGCGCCGACAGACCTGGACAGGGAGAGGAAAAAGGGGACAACAGTAGTCTGCTCATTTTTTAAAAACCCAACGCCTTGTTTGGGTGCGCACTTATTGTTAGTAGGGGAGTTTGGGGAATATTTCTCGGGGCTGATCGCCTTACGCGTTCGCCTGTGTGTTCTCCGCTTCGGTGAAAAGCGGAGGAGCTATTGTTTTTACATATTTCTTTCTCTAACGTCTTTTGCCGTGATATTCTTAAAACCAAGTAATATTTCCCTTCCTTCTTCTAATTTTCACGCAAGACGCGTAATCGATTGAAGGACATAAAAAAAAAAACCTCCCTCCGGAAGATCCGAATGAGCAGCACATAATTTGCAACCGTTTTTCCATTGCCATTGTTACGGGACGTCTGAATCCCTTTCTAATGTACTTCCCTCCATTTTCTCTTAAAGAACAAATGGATCTAGCCCGCTTAGTCTCTCCCTGCTCTTCCTCACTCTGGAGCGATCCGTTCCCCCCCGTTAGTTCAATACACCTAACGGGCGCGCATTCTTGAAACGGACCGGGCCCGGCTGAAGGCACAAAGAGTTCAGGGTTGCTTACAGAGCAATACTAACACGCAGCCGCTAGCTTAAATCTCATACCCTACACAAATGGCAATGAACAAAAATACCCCAAAATACGTAAATAAATCAAATACCCGTGTACACTTAAGCGCTGCCCTGGCCATATATATGCGGAGAGCCAACATACAGTCTTGCATCGTGAGCTCTGCCGGGACACAGCTCCTGTACCAATACATATATTCAGGAGGCGCACAGCATGGCCCCAAAGCCGTGACGTCACATGGGCTGAGATTATCATGCAAACATCACCTTTTGTTTTAGCGCAAGACACAGGAAGGCCTTTGTCTTAGGTGTGAAAGGAGCAGACAGCAGAGGCCTTTGCAAACTCAGCATGGCGTCAGACGGCCGTCTCTGCATTGATTAAAGGCCCAGTCGTCCGTGTATTTGCTGCGACTGGTTCTAATTTAATTACTCTAAAAACTGTCATCACACACTTTACTTTCATTTCTGCAACACACTTGCTCTTTCTGTAACACACTTTCTCCTGCTCACTACACACTTCTTTATACATAAGACACGTTGTTCATAAATAATCCTGAGTTATCATCTGGAATACTGTTACGGGCCAGGCCCTTACTGTCCAGGAGAGGGAGCTGTCTGGGGTTTGCCTGCCTTCTCTGCCGTCTCCTCCTCTGTGCAGGTCCACACCTGCACCATGCCACGCCCATCATCAATGGGTTTTTTCACCTGGGAGCTGAGAGCTGCTCACTCTCCTCCTCGCCTCCTGTCCTCCTGTTCTCCGGTGCTGCTGCTCGGCTGGGTCCTGTCTTGGTGGGCTCTTCTTGAGCCACCATGTCCATTCCTTTGTTGCACATTTGAGTTTGTCTTTTGGTTTATGCACCACATTCACTGCACACCACACACAGGCTTTCATTGCACTCACACACCTGCACCACACACTGATTACAACATGCTCACATCCCATACCTTGGTTTTTGTTCATGGTATACTCTTTTTGTTATTATTAAATATACTTGTTGCACTTTTTACCCCCGTTTCGCCTCCCTATTTGTTGTGGCCCTGAGCCGGCCGTAACAATACACATCTATCTACACAGCCTCCTACACCCTGTGGAGCTGCAGCAAGCCTGAGCCTGCTACACCCTGTGGAGCTGCAGCCAGTGGCTGTCCCAAAAGTCGCTAGAAGTCGCTAAATGACGTCATCGCCTAATTTGCATAATTGGCAATTCTTAAATAACTAACGGACGCTGTAGGAGAGAGGAATAATGTCGTGGGAGAGACAAAAGTGAGTAAAAAACACCCTAAATATGTTTAGAACTACAAATGTATAAAAATAATTTCAACATTAACAACATTTAATGATTTTAATGCTTTGTCTAGATCTGTCGCTAGTCGCTTTTTTGAAAAAAAGTCGCTATAGGGTCTGAAAAGTCGCTAAATCTAGCGACAAAGTCGCTAAGTTGGCAACACTGGCTGCAGCTAACAGGCCTGAGCCTGCTACACCCTGTTGAGCTGCAGCTAACAAGCCTGAGCCTGCTACACCTCGAGCCTTTTTTTACTTGCCAAGTTGCTTTTCCATAATGATATACATGGCAGATGGCATTTCTTATAACCTTGCTAAGCTTGGTGATGTTCTAAGGTTTATGGGTACTTAGCAAGCCCCGGCGATCCAAGATGGCGCCCTATTCAAATGAATGGTTGTGCTCAGAGGTGCTTTGTGACGGCATGGGTGCCGAAAAGATTAGCGGAAGTTGCCTGAAACTCGCAAAGATCTATGGGAAACTCGCAAAGATCTATGGGAAACTCGCCTGTATTTGGGCATCGTCTGGTCCTCCCGGTTCTGCGCAGTGGATGATCTCCCATAATGCGTTGCGCCAAACACGCGTGTGTGGGTCTCACACCGGGTCTCACGCACGTGCACAGAGGGGCTCGGCCGCGCTCTGACCAATCAGAGCAGTTAATCAGAGCGGGAGTTAGAGCGAGAGCCAGACGAGCAGAGTTTGTGGCACTAAAGTGTGGATTTAAACAAAACCGAAGGATTTAAGAAGAAAAAAAGTTCAGGATGACAAGGGACACTAAAATCCCCACAAAATCCTATCTTTATTAAAGCTGTAGGTTCTCTGTCAGCTGAGGTCGAGCTGTTTTAATATGCATTGAGTTCTATGGGGAAAATTTCTGGGTAGCCCACGTGAATTTAGTCTGGTTCAGTCTGCAGTACCGCGAGAATCCCCCGAGCACATGAGTTATTCAGCTACAAGCTAGTAATACCCTATCCAGTTAATATAATAGATCCATGGTACTTAGAGACCCTTATGAGAGAGATGAGGCACAGTCATGTTCAAGGGAGACTGGAACACTTTATTAGTCGTCCCCAGGAAACATAGTGATAAAGGTTCCTACCCAGCATATCACTACATCCCCCTTTCTCATTAGGAACAATGCACTGCATATTGAACAGCATGGAATTTTTTAAACTCTGAGCAAAAAAAACATTTTCTCAATGCACCAAATGTACAATTAGCCTGGTTTTACCATACCCTCGTACTTGTTTCGTACATCCCGGGAAAAAAGATTTGACCGGAGTTTACGGATGGCAAAGGCCAGGCTAATGTACAATAGCAAAACTCAAATAATAAACATGTATTTGTTGATTCAAATAAAGCTTATGTGCTATTAACATGAGTCACATTTTAATAAAATTCTAGAACCTAAATGAACAAGGTAATGGGGTAGACTGCCCACACCACAACGTGAAAATGGGGATTATTCTGCCCCTTATATATTATGACACATAGTCTTTTTAAGTAAGATAAGATAACATAAGATATTCTTTATTTATCTCACAAGGAGGAGAAATTTACATATCACATCTGGCATGGATAGAAACACTCAGATTGTGCAAAAAAGGGAGGAAATGTGCAAACATGTTAAATGCAGGATATATTATGTACATAAAAAAGTGGCAGTTTTAGGCTATATCCACACGAAGACAAAACGCTTATAATTTCAGAAACTTTTTCTGTAAACACGGAGTTAGCTCAGTAAATGTGTGCGTCCATATGAATGTAGTCAATACGCCTGAAAACGCTGTGAAACTATGCCAGACCTGTTGGTGGCGCTGTGACGCAATGACGGGATCAAGCCCAAACTTCCATGACGGGAACTGGGCATGCGCAGAATTTTGTAAACAGACAACATGGCGAGTGGGCGAGCTGGTACTACATTAGTATGGACGGACGATGAGGTTGAACTGTTGCTTCGGGTCACACTGGATTACAAAACCAACAAGCTACATTGTTGTTGTCATTATTTTCTGAGTGCGGCGCATGCGTGCTTTAACAAGAGGCGGGGCGATGACGCAAGCGTCTCAGATACATTGCGGAGAGGCAGTAACCACGGAGCGGCATATACGGAGTTTTGAAATCTTTCCACTCTGGGACCTACTTTCAAAAATGTTCGTTTACACCCCCCCCAAAACGCCGGCCTCGTATGGACGATACACTGGATTGATAAAGTATTTTTGCGTTTAGGCCTGAGCTTGACTTCGTGTGGACAGGGCCTTAAAGTGGCAATCAGAAATAGTGTCAATATTAGTGGAGGTTTTTCAGTTTTACACAGTGACTTAAAGTGACTTGTTGTACAGTCTGACGCCGGTGGGGATAAAGGCCCTGCGGTAGCGCTCCTTCCTACACTGAGGGTGCCTCAGTCTTCCACTGAAGGAGCTCCTCAGCTCCTCTACAGTCCTGTGCAGTGGGTGGGAGGTATTGTTCATGATGGAGGTGGCTTTGGCTAGCACCCTCCTGTCCCTCACCTCTACAGAGTCCAGGGAGCAGCCCAGAGTGGAGCTGGCCCTCCTGACCAGCTTGTTCAGTCTGTTTCTGTCCCGCTCTGTGCTGCCCGGGGCCCAGCACACGGCAGCGTAGTAAATGGCAGAAGCTACCACAGAGTCATAAAAAGTCCTGAGCAGAGGCCTGCTCACTCCGAAGGACCTCAGCCTCCTCAGAAGGAAGAGGCGACTTTGGCCCTTCTTGTGCAGGGCGTTTGTATTATGGGACCAGTCCAGTTTATTGTTGATGTGAACACCCAGGTACTTGAAGCTGTCCACCAGCTCAATGTCCTCCCCTTGGATGTTCAGCAGCGTGTGGGAAAGTGGTTTTCTCCTGAAGTCGATGATCATCTCCTTGGTTTTACTGGTGTTCAAGCACACTCTGGTGATTTCCTGATTCGCGCAGGATAACATCTCTCATTATCCGGACGCTGTTGGAAGGAATCAGGGAGTACTTCAGGGTCAGTCTCTGCAGGAATGTTCTCTAAAGGATCGTCTGGAACAGTGACTTGAAGCCGCGGAGCAACCGGAGTGCGGGACAAATGATATCTGTTTCTCTGGAGATTCCACAATGTAGGACCTGGGTGTGTCTGCCGTAGACACCACAGTTCCTCTCCGCTGAACTGTAACAAATTTCTGTAAAATTACAATGAAATTTCAACATTAAACAAATATTCTGAAAAACAATTCAAACATGCAAATTTAAGTATATATCGGTTAAAAAACATCCAGTGGCGTTTTATTACCACAATTATAATGTGATTACAAAAAAACTTTACAATACCATAAAATCACAATGTGATTAATAATCACATTGTGATTTTATGGTATTATTACCGTAATTTAACATAAACTTTTATTTTTTATTTTATTTTTAACATAAACTTTTATTTTTGGAATTCTGGGAAATTTCTGCTAGCGAGCAACCATGAGTGTAAAAGGTACCGCTTACACATTAGTTAAAATGATGCTTTTGCATTACGCATGTTATAGAAGTAAATATTTCAACAATGTTCTTGTATAAACTGAAGATGTTTAAAAATTATTGAAAAGTTGTTTTTGTAGTATGTGAATTAACAGGAACACACAGTTAAATCCGGAAATCACAAAGGCATAACAGTCTTTAAAATTAGCAACGGTAATGCCATGTTTTGAAAACGGTAAATTCCTGGAACCATATTTGCCAGCTATTTATTGTTTTTCTACAAGGAAATTATTTACAGTGTATTCATATATTGTAACCACAGCTGCTAGGCAGCATCACTGATGACACACCAGATCCACATATGGGAAGTGTCTTGCCCAAGGACACCACAATAGTTTGCATGAAACACATCTGCCATCTACAAAAAAACAAAAACAAACGATTGCATGTTTTGAATGAGAAAAACAATCGTCAAAATGCTGCATGGAACAGGCAGATGGGGGACTCATGGGGATATTGAATACAGCCACATTCAGTGTTACATGCACGGAGAAAATGGTGCTACTTTCCAGGTGCGTTCAGCAGGATGACCTCAGCTCATGCATTCAAATATTTGCGCTGCTCCCAGTCTGTCTCTGTTTTTGACTGCCTGGTGTGTGCATGTCCACAGTGAACTGGCACAAAACAGCAGTCTCTGTTTGACTGCTGAGGTCAGAGCCGTGAGCCCATGAGGGATGGAAAGTGACGTCAAAGAGAAGTGCTTCGAACAGAGTAGAGGCGTCAGCGTCATCATATGTTGGAAATAAATGCAACAAAGTACATTATATGGTAAATTATAAACTACGTAATTAGTCAAATTAGGCCAATTTTAAGACTCATGATGATCAGGCAGCTTAGAGTTTTGTTTGCAATGCTGTGTGGAAAAAGGTTGGACTTGCACCATTCTTTCTGGGTCCTGATCGGGTCAGCTTTTGTCCATAGTGCCTTCTGCTTATTTTTTACCATTTTAACCATCAGAGGGGCGATGGTGTCCAGAACATTCCAAACACTAGAGGTGACAAAAGTGTTCAACGCGCGCAGAACACAGACCACGAGAAGGGAGAGGGCAGGTCACGAGCGCACACACGTGCGTATTGTTACTCGTGGTACTGAGTCTGCGCGTGTGTGGTGTGAAATATGCTCGTGGAGAGTAGTTTACCCGCGTGTGAATTACATAAAGCTGCGCGTGTATGTTTTAATTGCGCGTGTGGACTTTTGGCGTAAATCTGGCGCCATATCTTGGCCCAAAGCTCTGTTCCACATGTGTGTCAATGCTGAGGAGGGTGATTTTTTTTGGTCCACTCTAGTTTACTTGCTGTGAATTTTTGAAGTCTCTCGTTCAAATGAATGGAGCTGCGCCGGCTGACGCATGCGCAGATGCGTTTTTTCACAATTTTCTTGTGGGCGGGACCACTCGCGGCCATTTTGGATTGCTCCAGTAGAGCACATTTTTTGGCCCATTAGTTAGAACGGCGGAGATAGGCGTGACTCTGTCCGTTAATCTCATGGATCTATTGGTTAATATATACAGTCTATGGTTACAACACTATGCAGCGGGGTTGCCAGGTTGGGTGATTTCCCGCATACTTTTTTCCAAGAGACTTGTAGGTAATAAATTAGCAGAAAGACAATAAACAGAATCATGATAGCCTAAGTTGATTATATTACGTTTTTAGCCCAATAATAATTCTGAGTGTTTATTTTTTTGGGCATTCTCGCGGATTTTGGGCTGGAAAATCTTGCCGGCATTTGGCAACCTATGGGAGTCGTGTGCTTCAATGTGAGTGGTTGAAAGAAGACGTCATTCAAAAAAACGGACAAGTGGTTTATCCAATCACATACAAGGATTTTTACAAGTCCCTGCCTTCTGAAATACAATTCCTATCAAAGAGTACCCGACCAATGTGGTTCAGCCAAACACCACAGCCATATTGCAGGAGTCAAAGTATGTGATAGATTGTTTTGCCATTGCCATGAAACTAGCACAGACAAAGCTTCCAGATAAAGCAAGTATACTATCACTTTATGAGTCTAAAGAGCCAACAGGAAAGAGAGTGGCACAACGTCCGAAAACTGCAGAAGAAATGTCCCAACGTGAGCAGGCAACATTTTATCATTTGCAGCGCTATGTTAAAAATGCTGATCAAACAAAAGCTGGGAAAATACTGAGATATTGCACAGGTTCATCAGTCAAATGTGTTGAAACAATTACTGTTTCTTTCAATGCCGAGACTGGGCTCATCAGAAGACCTGTTGGTCATACATGTAGTGCCACTCTTGAAGTGCCTTGCACATACAGCTCAAACCCTGAGTTCCGCACAGAGTTGGATAATATTCTCGCAAGCAACTACTTGGATATGGACATTAGATAAGCAATTAGCATTTGGGTTAAAATTGCAATGTTAGCAGACTCATTTGTACTGGTCTCAACGTTATCTCAAGAGAGTGCACACTCGACTAATGTGCACTAGTTTGCAGGTTTTATTACCAGGTGTTATTTCTGTTTATTGTGGTATATGCTATTCAAATGTACCCAGTAATGCTGGTTTGTTTCTTTGACACAAGCTTTTACTTGTAAAATAACGTTTAACAGAAGCAACAATGTTCTTGTCTAACTAGTGTTATATGAAAATTCAAATGCACTTTGAAGTATTAAAACAACTTGTTCATTACAATGTGTTTCAGTATATAAGTAAGTAATCACAAAGCGCTTTACAATTGTTGTGGGCATTTGTCTCTCACTCCACACAGGGATGGGAGTGAGGTCACCTTACAACAGGAGGCCCATGCCAGACCTATTGTGTGAGTATGTCCGGAATGGTTAAGAAGAGATATTATTCTTACATTTGTATGTCTTACGCTCAACTTTTACAGAGATTCATTGATGGTTTCCCTGAGATGCATGTATAAGTTTAAAGCTTGAAAAGGGTCAGTTGGCATATTCAGATTAGACTCTGCCATCAGAATGCTGCATAGTTCATACAAATCTGTATCACAAGGGACAGTTTGCCTGAAGACACACTGACTTTTGCACAGGTCAACGTGATCGCTCTCAACTGGTAAAAGGAAGTCCCTCGTCCCATACAGTTCTGGGAAATGATACATAACACTTGGACGTCCATATGGAACATTCACATTTCTTGATGGTCGAATGTGGTGTCCATTCCACACTTGTGCAACATCGTCTAGTTCATCCTGAAAATAAATAAATATAATGTAAATTATAAGATTTCAGTACATACAGTACTTGAAAAGCATGTTAATTTGCATTTACCATCAATGTAAGCTCATGGTCAACTTTTTCATCTCTGCATGAGGAAATCCTTTTGCATTAGTCCCATCCTTCTATCAACACATGCCTTGCAGAAACGCCCGGGTCTGCATGTGGTGTGAACCTGCAACCTTCAAGCATTCAAGATTACATGTCTGTTGACCTGGAAGTTTAAATAACAGTAGTTTAGGCCAAATTATTTTGGGTTTTTACCACCCTTTAATTTTCTAGTGGCACATTATTGAGCTAATTCTTTTAAATTACTGATATTATTTTTGTATTACAAAAAAATTATTTTACTCATTTTAATAAAGGGTAATACTATGCTGTGAACTCCCAATTTCCAATGGATGTACATCATTTATTGATAATAAATCTCTAAATTTTGAAGTCATAATGAATGCAAACATCACTTGGAAACTTTGGAAATGTGTTGAAATGGAATGATGAAAAAGCTGAAGTTATTTACTGATTAAAAAGCTTTATTTCCTAAGTCATATTTAAACTATTGTGTTGGGGTCCGGGGTTTCAGTCCATATTTCTAACCTCCATTCAGTGTCCACTGTTTTATAGATTTGGTGGATTCAGTCACTTCTTGTGTGATGGAAGAGATCTATCAAGAGGCCTGATCCCCAGAGGTGCATTAAAAACAGGGGCTCTGCTTGTGTATTCTGCTGCAGAGTTTGTACTTATTAATACACGAATCTATATCCAAACTGATGCATCATTTATTCAGGGAAAATAAATAAGACTTGGGGTTTGCACCTTACAAGATCATTAATATTTCAGAGCTCAAAATGTGGGAATGTGGTAGAGCAGATGGATAATAAATAGTTTGACAGAAAGAACAGAATTAATACTGTCTCTGTGTTTATCTGGTGAGTAGGAGTAGTGATGTAGCAATATGGAGATGGTTAATAATTTAGTAAAGTGCTGTGAGGTTTATTTAAATGTGTGGTGGAAGTCTATATGCACTTTGTAGCATCCATACCAATGATGAAGAACATGTTTATCACACATGCGCACAGGTTTATTTTTACATGTATTATAGCTCCTTGTTTTTACAACATAGTAATACTTGTTCAAATGTTTTGATAAATGACTTCTGTAGACAGATAGAATAAAGGCTGTGTCAATACACCAACTCCTCTGGCCTGACTTGGATTATCTAGGGGTTCATATCTCTTCACAACCCACACATGCACAACAGTACAGCTGCACTACAAATAGATTTCAATATTCAAGAGTTACCTTCTCATGGGCACAGTGTTCGCGCCTTCATTTCAATAGTGAATGACCTATTACTTTCACAGTAGCACAAGTGACATTACCTTTCAAATATGAGTTTTAGGACTCATCAATATGTCCAGTGCGACAGTCTGAGGTGAACAGACATCAAGACATCACAGTTAACTCCTCAGCCTTAGTCCTGGATCTATAGCTTGTCTGTTCATAGGAGCGGATCCCTCTCTCAGTGTGGGCTTCCCTGAGGTTTTTCACTTTTTCCCACTTTTTTGCTGGAGAGTCTAAGGAGAGTGATGATCCGGGATATACTGTATATGGACGTTTATTAACATCCATGGACTTCTTGTTTTTGTCTGTGTTCAAACTGTTTGTTTCTCTGATCCGTTGTTGAGGTATCATCAACTTCTAAAGTATTCTGTTCTGAGACAACTGCTGTTGTGATTTTGTTCAAAAATAAATTTAACTGAAATGAATGCAGTATTGCAGCCAGGCAGCGTCGGAGACATTGTCTGGGGCCTTAACTTAATGAATAAGGTTTCTTTTGACTTTTTGTACTTCTTTTTACACCTCTTCTGTTTGTTTCGTTTTGTGTTGTCAACTTTTAGCTTTTGCACTCCTATTGCGCTACACACACTGCACATTTAATGCCGTATCAAAATTAATTTCTGCAACTATAAATATTTAGGGGGCTCGTCTATATGACACATTTACTCCAGAGCATTCAGGAAACACCAGGTGAAAGCATCAATTCACTTTGCAACAAGTAATACATTTAAGCCGCAGCTCACCTGTGCCTGGCTCCTGCATTATTCAACGCTGTAGACCCATTCCAATCGGCTTCCTGCTTCTGCAGAGGAAAGGCAATTGGCTTTGACATTCATTTGCATGTCTTTGTGTGCAAGTGTACAGAATCTTCACTGAAAGAAAAATAGACCAGAAATAACACAGACTTGTTGGAGGTAAGAATGCTGCATTACTGGCAGAAGTATCACTGAAAAATACAGTAAATGAAATGCAAATGACATTCTGGTTGAAAACTGCTTTCCAGGGATCATGGTGTGCTCTATGCCAGGCACAACAATTCATTACAAATGCACTATACTTCACTAGTGAAAATGAGATGATAGTCAAGGCATTATTTTATAGGGATCATTACTTTTAGCCATCTTAAAATGTGTTAAAGGTACTAAAAATTGTTAATTTTAATTAAAAATGCATTTTTCTAAATACATATTGATATTGTAAATACATAATACATGGTGAGACTAGGGCAAATATTGTTGCTTGATTGTATAGGTTTACTGTAAGCACATAAGGTGTATAAAAAGTCATACAAAGTAAGGAAGGTACATTTTTTGAATACTTATGATTGTAAAATCATTCAATCAATGATTCTATTTTTAGAGACTTTTTGTTTTCATACATACTATGTATGTGGCCCAGTTATGTACAGCTTCTTCACTACCAAGTGTTGTGACTGATTACAAACTTAATTCAGTTACATTTATTTAATGGAACTAACATCATGAAACAGACAGTGGAACTGCAGGTGAATAGCAATGAACAGACTACATCTGAAGTCAGATAAAGTTAGTGGTCACTTTACCATAATTCTCCCGGAAAAGTGTTTCCATATGCAGCTTGACTGACAATCTGTGTTATAGATTTCACCGTATAGGAGCTTGTTGGATAAAACGCTCTGCCTCTGACTGTGCTTTTAGACACTTTAAGAACCACCAGAAGTCTGGCGTTTTGAGAACGCAGCACTCAACGCAACACTGGGAGCACACATAACACTTGTATATCTCAAACATACCCTGGATCCAAATCTGGTGGGGGGGGGAAAGGACAGTTATTTTTTTGTTCTTCTATGTCCTTGTTGATTCTTATGAATGACCAAAGCACTTATGCTTCACAAAGTAATTGCACGTCATAAGTGAGTCATACAAAGAAGTGATTATTATTATTTTTGTAACATTTGGGCAGATGGAGTGTGCTGTTTGGTATGAAGTCCTCAACAATCTGCACGGCATGCTGGGAGATCCTACCTGCTTCTTGCCATCTCCAGTTTGCAATGCTAATGGATTAAGAAGGGTTAAAAGAAGCCTGGATGTCCCTTCGTGTGATATTCAGACTCTGTCATGGTAGATGGATCACTGAAGGACATTTCCTTGACATATTCAATGTCCGAATGAAGTAACGTCCCCAGTTCCCTCTGCTAAAGTAACGAATAAAGTAACGTCCCCAGTTCCCTCTGCTAAAGTAACGAATAAAGTAACGTCCCCAGTTCCCTCTGCTAAAGTAACGAATAAAGTAACGTCCCCAGTTCCCTCTGCTAAAGTAACGAATAAAGTAACGTCCCCAGTTCCCTATGCTAAATTAACGAATGAAGCAACGTCCCCAGTTCCTTTGCTAATAGGCTGATAAATGAACCTGCCCACTTCCCTATGCTAGAGGCTAATACAGGTCCCCAGTTTCTTATACTAAAAGGGTTAATAAAGGATGTCCCCTTTTCTAGACGTGATTGCTGTATTTGAACTCTCCTTTTTGTGGCAGACAGACCACCGACTCCCAGATCAACGATAAGGAAAAGAATCTGGATGGTCAATACACCATTGAAGCCTTTAGAAGCTATCCATACAAGATATTTTGTCTGTTTTTATAGTAAATATAATTAATACAAAAATACAGCCCAGTAAATCTTAATAATTCACTACTTCATAATAAATGTCTTTAAAAGCATGATCTATGTGTGTAACAAGGGACTTTGAAGATCTCCCAGTTTAAGAAGAGCAGTGCGGGTCCAATCGAACGAAACTTCTTTAACTGAGAAATCCTCCTTCAAACCACAAACAGTTTATCCCAATGTTCACTCAGAACAAACGACGAAGGAAAAGTGAGTAATGCAGAAGTTTGAGGCATATCTTTCATGTTTAATGCTGAACGCTATTAATCAAAATTTTGAAATACATTTTAAAAACTTGCTTAGATTTGTTGGCCTCTTTGAGAATTTGCTGGTTTTGGTATGATAACAAGTTTTAAAATCCTAATTTGAGAGAAAGTAGTTTGATAGGTAAATTGTCTAAAGTCGTATCACCTCCACTGCAAATCCCTAAATCTATGCTCATAAGGAATTGTATTTATGTGATGCTTAATTTACGGAAATTTGACATGCATGAAATGACGTAAATGGTTGAAGGCCAGCAGACCGACAGGTGATCACATCATATTGCCTCATTAGATTGGTTTGTTTTACTAAGTGGCATAAAGTGTTTGACTGGAAGCTTGGTGGTATAAATGACCCCTGGAGCCTCTGTTCTGTCTCTTACCCACAGCGCATCTGCATCCTACCTACATCACCTACTTACTCTAACGGTAAGCAAAAAAACCTCATCTGTCTTTACTTTTGAAATCCTTCTTGATTCCAATCTGGCCGCTGCATCGAGGTTCTCTCTCATCATCTCATCATCTTTCTAATTGAGTGCTATGAATGGTTTTGGGTCCCTATTCAGTGCTTATTATTGCCTTAAAACATTACAATTATTATTTGAATTCAGCTAAATGGAAGTTTCTACTCAATGTTTGTGGGTACAAATAGTGAATAGATTACAGCAATGGAGTTTTAAAGGGAAACTTTAAAATAATGTGTACTACATTTGTTGTACTTTAAAAAGGCCAGATTGACACGAAATCCACAAAAATCCAATTCTTCGGCTTTCGTACTTCACATATCTCCTGAGCCTGAGCTGAATGTGTTCATGCAGATCACCATGTCTGTGTCGTGGCTGCAGTCGGCCTGTCTTGTGGTGCTGGTGGCGGCTCTTTGCCCCGGGGCAGATGGCTTTGGCACTCAGCACCTGTGTGGATCTCACCTGGTTGAGGCTCTCAACATGGTTTGTGGCGACAGAGGCTTCTACTACAACCCACAACGAAACACGAACCCCGACATGAGTAAGATCATTGTAAACTGTATAAGTAAAAGCAAATTTACTTTTCAAACTGTGAGGGGAAAGACTAATGTCCCCATGCTCACTGCCACAGCTTTCTGATTGGACAAAAATCATTTGTATAATTTACATTAGTTGAACTTTTAGTAAATACTACTGGTGGTGGTTATGCCAAGAGGATCGACTGTATTCAATATATCACTTATGCAACATACTTTTTTATGTTTGTACAAGGTTATAGTCTGATCAAAATATGCATTCTTTAAAACATTTTCAGTTCATAACTTTTTAGGGGTGTAAGATCTTATTTTAGGGTATATAATAAATATGATTATAACCATACTATGGGATTCAATCTGTTAATGATTCATTATTTTTTATTAATTCTCCATACTCCATACTCTGTGATGGGAAACTACTATTAGGCACACCTGTACCGGAGCAGAAACCAATTTATTGTTGCACTACTCTTTTTGTTTTATGGGCAGCATATTGGTAGGATTTAAATTACTGATTGTAATGTATTGAGTTCCTCACTCTCAAAAGCGTTTGGTCCTTTGTTACGAGTTTTCAAGCATGTATTTTGGTATGCTAAGTATGAAAAATAGAAAATAAAGTTGGATATTTTATGTAGAAAAAAAGTGATGCATACAATAATTTATCTAACTTTCCTTCTCCTCAGTGAACCATTCGGAGAGACGTGGCATTGTGCAGGAGTGCTGTGAGAACCCCTGCAGCCTGCTGGTCATGGAGAAGTACTGCAACTGAACTGCCCCACAACACTGAGCTTTAGTTAGCACAGCCTCCCCTAGCTTAGACGCGCTCCTTGCACTCTCCTTGCACTTTTGCATTTGGAAAATGCATTGGTAAATGTTGCCCAAATCACTGCAATTGGAATATTTTTTTCTAAAAAATAAAGAATTGATAACAATGAGTGTCGCTACTTTGTATGTATGTTGTAAAGGGGACAATTGTTTATGAGAGGTGGCATTCTGAGGTCGCTATATTTTCTCATTATTTGAAGAAGAGGTATCACTAGAAAAAAAATTATAATATATAGGGTTTGGTTTAGTGTTTTCAACTGGCAACTGTCGCATAAGAGAGTGAATAAACGGCATCTATGGTATTTCTTTCCCCATTTGGTTCTTGCCTTTTATTTGTTTGAACAGAAAAATGAGTGGCTTTTTCTGATCAATATGTGAATGCCACATTGTCAATATTTCACAAGTAGATTATCTGATCAAAAGTCAGGAGTCCTCATTTCTATGCAATGCTATGGTATGTGGAAAATGGCCAAAGACTGAAAGGAAAAGATCCTGGATACAAATGGTCAAAATGAGTGTCCTCTGTAGAGTGGCTGTGTGCTCCCTTAGATATAGAGATTAAGGAACTTAGAGTAGAGCCTCTGCTTCTCCACGTCAAGCAAAGCCAGTTGTGGTAGTTTGGGCATCTGTTTCAGTTGTCTGCCCTGGACTCAGACCCAGGACACGAGAGGGATTACATATGACTTTGGGAACGCCTCGGGATTCCCTCTAATGAGCTGGAGAGTGTGTATGGATAGGGAACTCTGGCGTCTCTCCTTAGACTCCCACCACGAGCTGGTCATGTAGTGGAAGAAAATGGTTGGATGGCTGGTTCTCAATATAGAAACTTACACTTCAGTGGCTAAGGGAGATCTTAATAAACAAAACAAAAACTTACGAAAAACTATGGTTTCTTAAGCAGACAGAGCGCTTCTTGCATTCTTAGTATTGGCGCAGAATAGTCTTTTTTTCTATTTAACAAGTGTGTGTTAGTTAGTCCATAAATCCTCAACAAATCCACTCCAAAGCATTACTCCAAAACTAAAACATCCCCATGGTTAGAGCAGGTGGTGGACGCCAAAGTCTATATCACTTTTTTTTTAATTCAAGAAAAAATAGTCAATCTCATATTATTTGACTTAAAGTAATCGGAACATAACATATTGTTCCAAATAATAGTTGTCATATGTTTGGTTGTAGTTTTAAAGGGAATATCTAGCTTTTGTGCCTGTTGTGCAGAGCCAAAGAGCACTATACTCATTTTTCTCGGTGGTAAATGAACTGTGGTGGAGGCTGACACTGAATTGTATGGATCGAGTTGTCTCCAAAAATGAGCAAAAACATGATGTCCTGCTTGTGCCTGTGTGTTCTGAGTCATTTAGCAGAGACCCGCACTCCCCCCTACTGGCCAAAATTATGGACACATTTGAACAAGGCAGACCTACCAAAATAGAATATGAGAAAAGCAGAGGGACGTTTTTCATTGTTTAATATCTTGCTACATCATGTAAATTATAGACTTAAAGTAATGAAAAGATTTTGATGAACATTATCCTGGTTCAGAGAGATGTTACAAAACACAATCTTCATGCCACACAAATGTCAATGCAGCACAACAATCTGAATTATTTGTATTGAAAAAAATGTGAAAAGCATTTTGAGTTGCCTTGATTGTGAATTGTACTTTACAAATAAACTTGCATTGCCTTGCCTTGTTCATAAATCTTAACAAATGTTCTCAAATGTTCTTGGCTCATGCTGTATCAGCAGAGAACAACTCTAAACCCAAGGGGAAAAATGTGAGAAACCCCAGGGAGGCCCACCTTGAGAAGGGGATCCGCTCCCACAGACGGACAGGCTATAGATCCAGTACTCGGGCTGTAGAGCAAGATGAGGCTGTGTGATGCAGGACTGAGGTGGATCCCAGGCAGCTGGGGAGGAGGGTGCAGTCTACGAATCTAGCCCGGGGGGGAACCAGTCCAGGTACAGATGAGGCTGGATTCAGGCTCATTCATTCATCATCATGTCACGAAAATGTTTCAAACACATGTAACTCATCTCAAACAAAAATCACAATTACAGTAATTTTGAAACAATAACAATTATACGTTTGAAGTGCTCCTGTCTGTTTGCACTGCAGATTTAAAATTCATATTCAAAGGATGAACACAACCTCTGCAAAAGTGCATGTACTGAATGTAATCAAGGGGGGGAAACTGGTAACTGGTTCACAGCTTTGGCTTCTCTTTTGAATCCAGATTAAAAAAACTGATAACAAACACAGCTATACATTTTTTACAAGTTCAGTCAATACAAAGTGGGTCAGAAGAAAGTATCCGAGCCAGACTGTTAAAAGGTAGGCACACACTCTAAGTATTTGAAATGAGCGCCTTTTCCTTTGATTACAGCAATCATTCACTGTGGATGATGTTAAATGAGAACTATTTCAGAATTCAGAGAATTATCTTACATTGCATTACAGTTTTGAGAGCCAACGGAGGAGCAGACAAGATGAGCGTGTGTTAAACATGTAAAACATGTTATGTGTATGCAACTCTGAAACCAAATTCTATGTGAAAGTGGTACCAGATGCTCAAGTTGGAGTTGAAATTACTTTCAATTTGAAGTTCAGTTTTCGTACAAAAAGTTTGTTTTTTGTTTTTTTAAAGACAATTGTCCTTGTGATCTCGTGTTAAGGGAGCCAGAGTTCAATGTGGATAATGAGGCTGTTTTTTATGAAAAAATGTAATACAATGTTGCTCTCTTCTTACATTGGCAAAGGCCAACCTACTTCTGCAAATGTTACATGTTAATGAGTTTTGAAACCATCCCCATGTGATAAAACCAAGGACGGAATAAAAAAAAGTGTATCTTGCCATTTTTAGGGCAGAGGGAGGAAGCTTGCATAAATAATATTCCTATATCTAAGAAAAAAGGACAAGTTAATGATTTTTTGAGTATTTTCAAACCCATTTAGATTTAGTTTTTGCAGAACTTTTTAAATGCCGGAATGCACAAAAAGTACAACATTAAATTCAAAGAGATGTTTTCAAACTTCTCTCACTTTCCACAACCTTCAAAGTCTAGCGTGCGTCTCACTTTTAATAAGCCTCACCTCCTGCACTTTTGATCTCCAGACGAAGTAGCACGCGTCTGTCGGAGCCTTGATTTCACTCCATGTTAAATGTTGGGGCGGAAAGCTGAAGTGATTGACAAGTTTTTCGAAGGCGTGTCGTGTGTCCGTTCAGCACATGGTCAACTTTGGTCTTGTGCTGATGAATAATTCACAAGCCCTTCAGTCACTGTTCCTAAGGAGACACTGGATTAAAGGTCAGCAGAGTCCAGCCTCCAGTGAAGTGATGGATGAGCCTAGGAAAAGCTGACAGAGCTCCTCCGCTGCCTCATCAACCCCAAAAAGGAGAAATTTCATTATCCATTTACATACCATGCATAATTGAAGAGTTTAATCACTCAACTATGATTTCATGTTTTCCACGGTTTTGGTCTGTTCTCCAAAGGAACAGGCCAGTTTGAATAAGGTTTGGGGTCAGACTTTAAAATAAGAATAATTTTGCATACTGTAAAGCATTGTTTACTGTTTCTTTATCAGCTATAGAATAATATTGAGTACTTATTATTTATTGATATAGAACTAATAGTAATAATGCGGCCATCGTTTTTATGTGGCGCTTTTTCAACACTCAACTAAATACATGGTGATGATAAACTAGTACTGTGGTGATAAACTAGTACTATACCCTGCTGCTTCCTGCTTCTCGAGAGAGCGGTCGTGTCTCTCTGCTCTGCTTTTGCTTCGCCTTTTAATCTCCCTGAATCATTTTATTTACATTTTTTGTTTCTCCTTTAATCATTTTATTTACAAAACGAGGATTACTTCTTCTACACACTTCAGCTTTGTGGAATTTATCAACATTAGTCATGTCGGGACGGAAGAGACGGAGAAGCGTCTGCGGTGGCTGTTGTGCTTTGGAAAATCAGCTTAAATCTCTTCAAACACGGATATCTATTGTGGAAACAGAAATGGGACTTAACCCGACTCTTCCAATGAGTGAAAATGGGACGAATGGACAGACTGGAAATGTAAGTTATGACGTCATTTCTTTTCCCAAAATCAACAATGAGAATTATTGGAACAATTGTGGAGCCAAACCCAAAGTTGACAAAGCTAAGAATGACAATAGGAGTGAAATAAGGCCACAACTAAATGTTCTGAAGACTTCAAACCGCTTTTTACCCCTTTCTGAAACAACAAAGCTGCTAAAAACTGCAGCGCCTCCACCAAGGACAAACTGTATCCTTATCGGAGATGGCTCGGTGAAAAATGTAAACATGGAGTCCATGCTCACTGTCTCAGTTCACTCTGCTAAAGTTGCTGAGATAAGAACTCTTCTGCCTAGAGTGTTATCTGAGAACAGTGGTGTGCGTACATTATTGATCCACACGGGGGCGGTAGATATCTATGAGAAGGCAAGCGAGAAGTTACGAATGGATTTAACGCTGTTACTGGATGACCTCAAGAAAATGGACATAACAATTTTTCTTAGTGGCCCACTGCCAAATATAGATGGAAAAATGGAGAAGTTTAGCCGTCTGTATCAGCTAAATACATTTCTACTCAATGAGTGTTCACGCAGAGGACTTGGCTTCATTGAAAACTTTAATCTGTTCTGGAATAGGCACGAGCTTTTTGAAGAAAAAGGCCCACATCTGAACAACTACGGAGTAAAAGTGCTGATGGATAACTTTGCATCTGCCCTAAGACCTCAGCCTGCGCAGCGCGTGCAGCCGTTGAAAGGGAGAAAGAAGAAGCAAAGGGCACAGACATCACGACCATCTCCACCGACTCCCGAGGTCTCTGCACCCCCACCGCCTCAAAAGAACTCCACACCTCCACGATTCAAGAAGAACTCAACACCTCCAAGGTTCCAAAAGAACTCAACACCTCCACGGCTTCGAAAGAGCTCAACGCCTCCACCCCCAGCATCATCAGCAGCTGCCACATCTTCATCAGCGCCATCAGCATATACAGCACCACCAGCAGCAGTGGATACAGCCGCAGCAGTGGCTGCTCCATCATCTTCAGCAGCAGCAGTGGCTGCTCCATCATCTTCAGCAGCAGCAGTGGATACAGCAGCAGCAGTGGCTGCTCCATCATCTTCAGCAGCAGCAGTGGATACAGCCGCAGCAGTGGCTGCTCCATCATCTTCAGCAGCAGCAGTGGCTGCTCCATCATCTTCAGCAGCAGCAGTGGATACAGCAGCAGCAGTGGCTGCTCCATCATCTTCAGCAGCAGCAGTGGCTGCTCCATCATCTTCAGCAGCAGCAGTGGATACAGCAGCAGCAGTGGCTGCTCCATCATCTTCAGCAGCACCTTCCCCACCTACAGCTCCCGTGAAGCTTCCCCCATTACTCCAGGCTACAGTCAGGCCTGTACTGGGGGTTCCTCAACCACCTCTGTCTCCACCAAAGACTCCCTCATCACCTTCCATGGACCCGGCTTGGGTCCCCCCCGCTACATCCACTCCATCTAGGGAAAATGAGGACGACCTTTCCCTTTGTTTTCTATCCCCGCCTTCACTACTGGATTTACCGGAACACTCTGCAGGCATGATAAGATCGGCGATGAAGACTATTCCTCTCACACCCACTGTAGCCAGATCAAGAGTCCTATCTAACATTCAAAACTACTCCCCATACGTACCTCCAAAGCCACCTAGGGCGTCCAACTCAAATTCTCCCACAAAATCCACCCGTCCCTCCTCTAACCCCATAAGTATTCCACCCCCCCCTCCTGCTCATTTAGCCCCCCCTCCCCCCCCCTAACTCAGCACCAAGAAACCCTCCACCTCCACTCCCCCCTCGTCCACCACCCAACTCAGCCTGCCCCTCCCCTAACCCATCACCAAAAACCCATCCACCTTCAACCCCTCCCCGTCCAACTCCCAAGAAAACCACCCGCCTCTCCATCCTCCTCCCCCGCCTTCCCCTACCCCTCTTTTCTCTAAACACTAGGATGCACAGGGTCTCTGCTTCGCAGCCACTGGCAGTCTACTTAGAGGAGAGACCCGGCTGGGGCCCTGTCATGAAGCCACCTGTGCCATTCCCTTAGTGATAACACAAAGAATACATAACAGAAAAACATCTGGAGTTAATCAGTCTAATCAGGAAAATCTAATTCTTGTTCCGTGTAAGAATCAGCCGACCACAACCGCTGATCCTGAAACTTTGAAACTTGCTATGCTAAATGTCAGATCTCTTTGTAACAAGTCTTTTTTAATCAATAATTTTATTTGTTCTTATAATCTAGATCTTATGTTCATGGCTGAAACATGGCTTGACCAAAATACAGAAAATGCAGTTTTAATAGAAGCATCACCACCAAATTTCAAATTTGAATCTGAAATACGGGAAAACAAAAAGGGAGGAGGCTTAGCTGCCATTTTCAGAGACCACTTTGTCTCCCATAGAATGTCTCTTGGGAAGTTTCCGTCTTTTGAATATGTGTCTTTTAAAATACAACAAAAACAATCTCCTCCAATACTTTTCGTTGTCCTATACAAGCCACCGCAGTCATGTCACAGTTTTATTGATAATTTTACAGAGTTGCTTTCAGTTGTATGCACAGATTTTGATAGTTTAGTTATTACAGGTGATTTTAATATTCATGTGGATAATGTTGATGACAGAAATGCTAAAGAGCTGAGTTCTTTACTTGATACCTTTGGTCTCACTCAGCATGTGAGTGGCCCCACCCACAGCAAAGGGCACACTCTAGACCTGTTAGTTACAAAGGGGGCGAACATTTATAATGTAAACGTGGTCGATGTTGCGCTTTCGGATCATTTTTGTATATTTTTTGACATGTGTTTCACTAACAAACCACCAGTGGACTCTGCAACTGTACGAAGAAGACACATAAATGAAAATACGGGTGAACTATTTATGGGAATGATAAACTTTGAGAATGCATCGTATTCTACTGTAGATGAACTGTTTAACTCTGTCACCTCTAGTGTTTTGAAAGTTCTGGACACCATCGCTCCTGTGAAGGTTAAAATAGTGAAAAATAAGCAGAAGGCGCCGTGGGCTAAAGCAGACTCGGTCAGAGCACAAAAGAGAGAGTGCCGGAGGGCCGAGCGGAAGTGGCGCAAGTCCAACCTCCAGGTTGATTACAAGATCTTCAAAGATAAGTTGTGCGAGTTTAACCAGGTGCTACGTAGTACAAGAGAAAGGTATTTTTCTGAAATGATTGAAGGCTGCAGCAACAATCTGCGTGTTCTGTTTTCAACAGTTAATAGATTAACAAACCCCCCTGTTCAAATGCCATTAGAGCTAACTTCCAAACGTAAATGTAATGAGTTTGCACATTTTTTCAATGACAAGGTTCAAGGCATCAAAAACGCCATTGTCTCCAATCCACAGATAACAATCCAACAGCCAGAAATGCTCTTTGAGCTAACTTACTTTGCACCTGTAAATGATCAAACTGTCCAAGAGATAATCTCCAGTTTGAGCTCCTCCACATGCAGCCTGGATGTACTACCCACTAGATTTCTAAAGTCTGTTCTGAGCAGTCTGTTACCTTAACTCACACAGATAGTAAACATGTCCCTTGATTCTGGAATATTCCCAAAGGCCCTGAAAACTGCAGTCATCAGGCCCCTGCTAAAAAAGAGCAGTCTGGATGCTACGGTACTTAACAACTATCGTCCCATCTCAAATCTGCCATTTATGGGGAAAGTCCTTGAGAAAGTTGTCTACCTACAGCTTACTAGATTTCTTATAATCAACAACTCATTTGATATGTTTCAGTCCGGCTTTAGACCCCACCACAGCACTGAGACTGCTCTCGTTAAGGTTACAAACGATATCCGGCTGAACACTGACGCAGGCAAAGTCTCAATCCTAATCCTGTTAGATCTAAGTGCTGCCTTTGATACTGTCGACCATGAGATCCTCTTACAGAGACTAGAGGACTGGGTTGGCGTCGCTGGCACCGCCCTAAGTTGGTTTAGGTCTTACCTTGAAGACAGGAAGTACTTTGTGGAGATTGGAAACTGTGTCTCAGATCATATGGCCCTGACCTGTGGAGTACCACAGGGGTCGATCCTGGGACCTCTTCTGTTCAATCTCTACATGCTGCCGTTAGGTCAGTTAATACGCAGAAACAAAGTTTCCTATCATAACTATGCAGACGACACTCAGATCTATGTCTCACTGACTGCAGGAGAACATGGACCAGTGGACTCACTCCTTCACTGTATCCAACAGATCAGTGAGTGGATGCAAAACAACTTCCTTCAGCTAAACGCAGACAAAACTGAAATGATTGTCTTTGGTCCCCAGAAACAAAGAGAGAGCGTCATCTGTCACCTACAGTCTCTCTCCCTAAAACCTTCAAACAAGGTCAGAAATCTAGGGGTAATACTGGACTCAGACTTAAATTTTAATAGCCACATCAAATCAGTAACATCAGCAGCTTTTTACCATCTAAAAAACATTGCCAGGATCAAAAACATAGTGTCTAAAGCAGACTTGGAGATTCTTATCCATGCATTTGTCTCCAGTAGGTTAGACTACTGCAATGGCCTGCTCACAGGTCTGTCCAAACAGGCTGTAAAACAGCTGCAGTACATTCAAAATGCAGCAGCTCGAGTCCTGACTAGAACCAGGAAGTACGACCATATTAGTCCGGTCCTCAGGTCTCTGCACTGGCTTCCTGTGGCTCAGAGAATAGACTTTAAAACAGCTCTGCTTGTGTACAAATCTCTCCATGGCCTCGCACCAAAATATATTAGTGACATGTTAGTCCCATATGAACCAGCCCGGACTCTGAGGAGCACAGGGACTGGACTCCTGTTAGTGCCCAGAGTCAGAACTAAACATGGGGAGGCTGCTTTTCAGATTCATGCTGCTAAAATCTGGAACAATCTTCCTGAAGATGTGAGACAGGCCTCCTCTCTGACAATGTTTAAAACCAGGTTAAAAACGGTGCTGTTTAGCTGTGCATACAACTGAGGGATTTTATATTTTTATCTTTCGTTTTAATGTTCTGTAATTATTTATGATTTTAATGCTATCTTGTTCAGCACTTTGAGTTGCCTTGTGTATGAATTGTGCTATACAAATAAACTTGCCTTGCCTTGCCTACTGTAGTCACATCTGCCCTGGGGCACATTGACAGAACCAACGCTTAATTTGCATAGCAGAATCATTCCGTGGGTGAAGTGTCACAACCGCCCCACTGTAGCACCTGGTGTTTGAAGAGGTCTCCCATCACAGGACTAACCAGGCCGTGCCCTGCTATGCTTCAGGATCTGGCTTTCACATGCACGCCACATCTATTATTATTGGTTGCAACACTGGAATATCCCCGTTTGAGATGAGAAGGGATTTAGCGCTTCCATTCCAGACATATTCCATTATGTGAGCCAATTCATTAGATTAATAACAACATAAGAATACTATTGTTGAATATCAAAAAATTGTCTTCAAAAAGATTTTACACAACGAACACAAATAGCATGAATTGAAGAAATAAAATGCATGTGATGACACAAAAAAAAACATTGCAGTGTCGTTTTGTCCTTGGTAAGACATGTAATGCGCATTATTACTTTGGGACTTTGGTGTGTGAACATGTCTGTCCCAGTGCATCTGTGGCTACAGAAGTCACCACCACAATGTACAGTATGAATGAATATAATTATAATAACAACCAACATCAATATCATAATATGAATGATTTTAGAGGATTTAAACCACGTTGAAAGACATCATAAGAACCACATTCAGATCCCCTTCAGACAGTTCCCAACACCCCTGCATTATATTTGTTCTGCCACAGCTGCTAATACTAGCTTTAATCACTATATATAGTTATAGTTGTACAAAGTCCTCTCTCTTTGACAACAGACACTCACTTTTAAAAGAGTGCAATCCACACCCTATTGAAACTTTTGGGTTTAGTTTCCAAAGCTCGTCTCACTTATAATTTCGTATTGATGCTTTTGAGTTGAATCGTGCTGTCCAGTCGGATTAGCCCGTAGAAGTGTAACAAATAAAAACATGCCAAAAAAGCTTAGCTCACCTCCACAGCACTCGTACACTTCAAAGAACAGCTAATGTCACATTGTCAATAGAGCGTTTTGAGCTGGAGGCTACATGGCTGCAGCGAGGAGATTAGTGGGCCACAAGTACGTGAACACGGATACACAATCAAGGAAAGCATACATTGTACGCAGTCATAATATATGTAATCGTGCAACAATAACATGCTTTTGTGTTGCTTCAAGAAGAAAACAAGATTAACCGATGACAAATCAAGATGGCACAAACAGCAATAAAGAGCTCTTTGATGTTTTGGTAAAGGTCAAATAGATGTTTTACACATTAGGGGGTGTGTGTGTGTGTGTGTGTGTGTGTGTGTGTGTTTGTACGTGTGGGTCCAACTAAATCCTGCGTGCAGAATTATTTATATTAACAAGTTTATCACAAATAAGTTGGTTTATGTAATGATTTAAACTAAGTGCAGGGTAAGTCTTGTTTGGATCTTTTCTGTCATAGATCCCCAGCTCAAACGAGCCCATTCTGAGATATTAGTACAACTATTGTATGTTCTCCATGGACTCGCCTCTCTGACAGTTGGTTGGAAAGGCAAAGCAAGTTTATAGCACAGTTCATACACAAGGCAACTCAAGGTTAAGAGAGGAAAGTGACATTTTTCAAGGACATTTAAATCCTAATTAATCACAGTCCATTACTAATAGTGTGGCTATGTTGTTTACACAGCTAAACAAAACTGTGTAAACCTGGATTTATCTTCAATGTTCAGGTTGAGAAAGAGCCTGCCGTACCACTCCACTTGCCTCAGACTGACCAGGAACCTTTAGAAGATCGTACGAACAAAACAAAAACTACCTCAAACTTGCTCCCATCCATCCAACCATCCATGTTCTTCTGCTTCATCCGTTGCCGGGTCGTGGGGGCAGCAGTCTAAGCAGAGACGCAGAGACTTACCTATCCACACATACACTTCTTACAGCTAATCCGGGGGGACCCCAAGGCGTTCAGCCAGTTGAGAGACATAGTCCCTCGAGCGTGACCTTGGTCTTACCCGGGGCCATCTCCCAGTGGGACGTACCCAGAACACCTGCCTGTGGAGAAGCAGTGGCTCTACTCCGATGGCCTCGGATTTGGAGGTGCTGATTCTCATCCCAGCCGCTTCACACTCGGCTGCAAACCGTCCCAGTGCATGCTGCAGGTCCTGGTTCGTTGGAGCCAACAGGACAACATTGTCCGCAAACAGCAGAGATGAAATCCTGTGGTCCCCAAACAGGACCCCTTCCAGCCTCCGGCTGCGCCTACAAATTCTGTCCATAAACACAGTGAACAGAACCGGTGACAAAGGGCAGCCTTGGCGGATGCCAACATGCACCGGGAACAGGTCTGACTTACTGCCGGCGATGCAAACACAGCTCTGGCTCCGGTCATACAGGGACCGGATGACCCTGGACCCCGTTCTACCGGAGAACCCCCCTCCTTGGTTTATTATCATAAATCATAAACTTAACATGGGAAGTACCGTATGCAAATGACCCCTGGACTGTTTCATTCAGTTATTTAGAATAATAATGCATCATACAAAGAGTAGTAAGGTAAGAAAGGTTTATTTATTTATTTAGAGTTATCTAACCCTTTAGCCTTGGAGAGAAAGTTGGACAAAAATGTAGTTAATAGTGACCAAATAGTAATAATTTAATTATTTAAGTAATGAGTTTGAAAGACCTTTTTAAGGACCCATATCCAAAGCCATTTTTCCATAAAATCGACCTTGTGCTTCCTATTTGACACATCAGCCTTCATAAAAACGCCATTATAATCCTTCTGATTCACTTCTGTCTGCTGCCACTACTCAAGCCCCTCTTATAGTGTTTTGGCAGAAGCGCAGGCTATTTAATCAGGTGAGGTGAATGATAATTTTACCGGGGCCCCCACCCTTCTCCCTCCACTGCTTTTGCCACTCACAGCCACCCCACCCCCCACTGTATAAGATTAATCAGAAGGTAATAGGATTCAAAATTAGGCAGACGCTGTCTTTGTATTCCATGATCTTGAAGTGGGATACTCATCACTCTCCTTTCTTATTGCGTGTATTCACATTGTACCCCGTTTTTTTTTTTTATATACAGTATATACATGATTTGTATTCACTCCATATTCAAAATGGGAACTCTTACAAACATTCTTGTGATCACGATTGATAAGTTCATTTAAGTTTCTGACTGGACAGTAAACAAGATGTCCATTTTTGTGTCTATAGCTAGCACATTATTTTAAAGTGCAAGACACTTAACCCCCGCTTCGTCTGAAGCCCCTGCTGAAAGACCAAGGGCATGTCTTTGATGACGGAGAGGATAAGTTAGGGACTGGTGCAACTCTGATTGCCACTCCCCTGACCCAGAAATTGAATGATAAAGCGGATGAAAATGACATGACATGACATTATTCTAACCACTCTAGTTTCATCAGTAAATTGTTCATGGTGTTGGCAATATTTAATTGTCCATGTAGCAACACTTAAAATCACGTTTTTAAGCTCAGTTATCAATCAATATCAATCATTAAGGGAGTTAGGGCGAGGGGTTGTTCTGTTTTATGTTTATTACTTCACCAGGATTTTTTCTCTATTTAGTATAGAAAACATGCCTTCTTACTGTGAACCAATGTGTGTCTTCACAAATGTAGATTTACATTTTTACTTAGTTCCATTGGCTCTATTTTAATGTGGTTTCATGAAAAAAATCCACATTTAAACTTTGGGCAACTTCCAAAAGTTACATGGAGTTTCTAAAATATGTGTTAGATATACAGTATATAATCTCTCTGACTCCATTTATCAAAACAGCTGTCATAAAAATGTCAACCTGTAAAAAAATCGTTTTAAGTCCATTTTGACCTTTGAAGAAGTCTGCTCGGCCCACACGACCTTTAGTTAGAGTTAGAAATGAGCCCTCAACTTTGTAGGATTCCTCTGTTGCTTTGGCACCTTTTTGCTAATCAGGCAAGAACATTTTGAGAGTAATGGTTCGGCCTTCACATCCGTCAATTCTTTTTTCTTTTTCCAATTATGGAGTCATTTTTGTGTTTTGAGCCATTAATTCATGCAAAACCAATTTCAATGTTTTTATGTGTATCTGAAGCTGCTTTCCCACCAGTCCATGTGCCGCGTCAGGTTTACATTCACCGTCTACAGCGATGCGGCAAAAGATCTTTGGTGGCGGGCGTCACTAAATGCTCAATTTGTCCGGCAAAAAGATGTCTGAAATCAACCAATCGGAGAGTAGCGCCACAGGCACAGTATGTTCAAGATAAGGAGGAAAACATTTGATAACCCTAATCTGGATCAGGACAGGACAAATTCAAGACTAGTTCTCAGTTCACCAAGTCTAGGTTTAGCTCACATCGATCACTGCATGAGTGAGACGTTACTTCTTGATTACTACTATTAATTTCAACCGTTGGCTTTTTGTCCAGAAAATGTAAATTACTTAACATATTCTGCTGTTTTATCCATGAGTACAGGACACTCAGGTTATGTTCTGTACCACAGGGAGAGAGAAAGATGGAGACTTAATCAAACTAAATCTAATTAGCCCCAGGATTCATCTTCATTTACTCTCCTCGAAGGCAGCAGTGCAGGGACAAGTGAAGACAGAGTACGCTGGTTTCATTCATGTTGGTCACCGAGGTTAATCTGGGTAATGCACTGGAGAAGTTTGCCCAGTACGCCACAGTTCTGGAGGATCTGGGTAAAACAACCTTTGGTGTGGAGTGCCCTGGAGGCAGCTGGAGGATGGGAGAACCGTAGTTTGTTGTATAAGTCACTCAGTCTTTGACCACTGACTCACACATGATGACTTAAGTCCATGACCAAAGACTTTGAATTTACACTACTTTCGAGCCTTCATTATTTTTTACTGGAAGTGGTTCTTCTGGGAGGGTAGATCTTACTGTACCCTTTCCAACCAACATTTAACATGGTCTAAAGTGGAATGGTTCCGGATAAAATGTTGAGTCACTGCCTTTCAAATCCAAGTTGAATCTTGTCAAGTGGAGTCATGACAATACTCAGTCATGTCCGAGAAATGTTCTGGCGTGTGGTGACCCAGTGATCTCACAGCTGACCTGATATTCTTGATATTTCAGCTCTTTTGTGATTAAATGCATGTTTTTATGTCAAGTTTATTTGTATAATGATGTGTGAAAAAAGGTGTATGAACTCTCAAATTATTGACCTTATCCAGTAGACAGGCCTCTTCTCTGACAATGTTTAAATCCAGGTTAAAAACATGTATTTGTAGCTGTTCATACAACTGAGGGAGTTTATATTTGTATCTTTCTTTTTTATGTTGTGTGATTATTTCTGATTATAATTCCTTGTGTGATTGTTTTTATCTTGTTTTGTTGTTGCCGAAGTCCCACTGGGATTTGAGAATCTCTTTTTCAGGGGTGTCCTGGCCCCAAAGAGTGGAGCAAATGATTTTACTGGTAGTGACTTGTCCAGGGTTAGATTGAAAAACGTGACTGGCATCGGGCTGTTCTGATCTTTAAAATGATCTATAACGGAGCTGAATTTTTACATTAGTACCATTAACGGAAGTTTTTGACACAATCAAAAATCATGTTGGTGCAGAATATACAAATAAAATCAACGACTGAATTCAACAGCCTGTCTACTGTATATTGGCTGAGCTGAACTAGTGTTTATGATCTTGTGTTAGCAAGGCAGAGGGCCATACAAAATGGCACCGAGGGCCACAATTTGCCCACAGGCCGGAGTTTGGACATGCCTGGTATATGCTCTTATTCATATTAAATAATGATAATAAGGCTAGGCAAGGCAAGGCAAGTTTATTTATATAGCACAATTCATACACAAGGCAATTCAAAGTGCTGAACAAAACAAGAAAGCATTAAAATCATAAATTATCACAGAACATTAAAAAGAAAGATAAAAATATAAAATCCCTCAGTTGTATGCACAGTTAAACAGAACTGTCTTTAACCTGGTTATAATAAACATTGTCAGAGAGGAGGCCTGTCTCACATCTTCAGAAAGACTGTTCCAGATTTTAGCAGCATGAATCTGAAAAGCAGCCTCCCCATGTTTAGTTCTGACTCTGGGCACTAACAGGAGTCCAGTCCCTGTCGTCCTCAGAGTCCGGGCTGGTTCATATGGGACTAACATGTCACTAATATATTTTGGTGCGAGGCTATGGAGAGACTTGTACACAAGCAGAGCTGTTTTAAAGTCTATTCTCTGAGCCACAGGAAGCCAGTGCAGAGACCTGAGGACTGGACTAATATGGTCGTACTTCCTGGTTCTAGTCAGGACTCGAGCTGCTGCATTTTGAATGTACTGCAGCTGTTTTACAGCCTGTTTGGACAGACCTGTGAGCAGGCCATTGCAGTAGTCTAACCTACTGGAGACAAATGCATGGATAAGAATCTCCAGGTCTGCTTTAGACACTATGTTTTTGATCCTGGCAATGTTTTTTAGATGGTAAAAAGCTGCTGATGTTACTGATTTGATGTGGCTATTAAAATTTAAGTCTGAGTCCAGTATTACCCCTAGATTTCTGACCTTGTTTGAAGGTTTTAGGGAGAGAGACTGTAGGTGACAGATGACGCTCTCTCTTTGTTTCTGGGGACCAAAGACAATCATTTCAGTTTTGTCTGCGTTTAGCTGAAGGAAGTTGTTTTGCATCCACTCACTGATCTGTTGGATACAGTGAAGGAGTGAGTCCACTGGTCCATGTTCTCCTGCAGTCAGTGAGACATAGATCTGAGTGTCGTCTGCATAGTTATGATAGGAAACTTCGTTTCTGCGTATTAACTGACCTAACGGCAGCATGTAGAGATTGAACAGAAGAGGTCCCAGGATCGACCCCTGTGGGACTCCACAGGTCAGGGCCATATGATCTGAGACACAGTTTCCAATCTCCACAAAGTACTTCCTGTCTTCAAGGTAAGACCCAAACCAACTTAGGGCGGTGCCAGTGACGCCAACCCAGTCCTCTAGTCTCTGTAAGAGGATCTCATGGTCGACGGTGTCAAAGGCAGCACTTAGATCAACAAGATTAAGATTGAGACTTTGCCTGCGTCAGTGTTCAGCCGGATATCGTTTGTAACCTTAACGAGAGCAGTCTCAGTGCTGTGGTGGGGTCTAAAGCCGGACTGAAACATATCAAATGAGTTGTTGATTATAAGAAATCTAGTAAGCTGTAGGTAGACAACTTTCTCAAGGACTTTCCCCATAAATGGCAGATTTGAGATGGGACGATAGTTGTTAAGTACCGTAGCATCGAGACTGCTCTTTTTTAGCAGGGGCCTGATGACTGCAGTTTTCAGGGCCTTTGGGAATATTCCAGAGTGAAGGGACATGTTTACTATCTGTGTGAGTGAAGGTAACAGACTGCTCAGAACAGACTTCAGAAATCTAGTGGGTAGTACATCCAAGCTGCATGTGGAGGAGCTCAAACTGGAGATTATCTCTTGGACAGTTTTATCATTTACAGGTGCAAAGTGAGTTAGCTCAGAGAGCCTTTCTGGCTGTTGGATAGTTATCTGTGGATTGGAGACAATGGCGTTTTTGATAACTTGAACCTTGTCATTGAAAAAATTAGCAAACTCATTGCATTTACGTTTGGAAGTAAGCTCTAATGGCATTTGAACAGGGGGGTTTGTTAATCTATTAACTGTTGAGAACAGAACACGCAGATTGTTGCTGCAGCCTTCAATCATTTCAGAAAAATACCTTTCTCTCGTACTACGTAGCACCCGGTTAAACTCGCACAACTTATCTTTGAAGATCTCGTAATCAACCTGGAGGTTGGACTTGCGCCACTTCCGCTCGGCCCTCCGGCACTTTCTCTTTTGTGCCCTGACCGAGTCTGCTTTAGCCCACGGCGCCTTCTGCTTATTTTTCACTATTTTAACCTTCACAGGGGCAACGGTATCCAGAACATTCAAAACACTAGAGGTGACAGAGTTAAACAGTTCATCTACAGTAGAATACGATGCATTCTCAAAGTTTATCATTCCCATAAATAGTTCACCCGTATTTTCATTTATGTGTCTTCTTCGTACAGTTGCAGAGTCCACTGGTGGTTTGTTAGTGAAACACATGTCAAAAAAAACTAGGAATGATCCGAAAGAGCAACATCGACCACGTTTACATTTGAAATAATCACCCCCTTTGTAACTAACAGATCTAGAGTGTGCCCTCTGCTGTGGGTGGGGCCACTTACGTGCTGAGTGAGATCAAAGGATTCAAGTACAGAACTCAGCTCATTTGCATTTCTGTCATCAACATTATCCACATGAATATTAAAATCACCTGTAATAACCAAACTATCAAAATCTGTGCATACAACTGAAAGCAACTCGGTAAAATGATCAATAAAACTGTTACATGACTGCGGTGGCTTGTATAGGACAATGAAGAGTATTGGAGGAGATTGTTTTTGTTGTATTTTAAAAGACACATATTCAAATGACGAAAACTTCCCAAGAGACATTCTATGGGAGACAAAGTGGTCTCTAAAAATGGCAGCTAAGCCTCCTCCTTTTTTGTTTTCCCGTATTTCAGATTCAAACTTGAAATTTGGTGGTGATGCTTCTATTAAAACTGCATTTTCTGAATTTTGGTCAAGCCAAGTTTCAGCCATGAACATAAGATCAAGATTATGAGAACAAATAAAATTATTGATTAAAAAAGACTTGTTACAAAGAGATCTGACATTAAGCGTAGCAAGTTTCAAGGTTTCAGTATCATCGGTTGCGGTCGGCTGATTCTTACACGGAACAAGAATTAGATTTTCCAGATTAGACTGATTAACTCCAGATGTTTTTCTGTAATGTATTCTTTGTGTTATCACTAAGGGAATGGCACAGGTGGCTTCATGACAGGGCCCCAGCCGGGTCTCTCCTCTAACTAGACTGCCAGTGGCTGCGAAGCAGAGACCCTGTGCATCCTAGTGTTTAGAGAAAAGAGGGGAAGGGGAAGGCAGGGGAGGAGGATGGAGAGGTGAGTGGCTTTTGGGTGTTGAACGAGGGGGGCAGGGAGGTGGAGGGGTTTTAGGTGATGGGTTAGGGCCGGGGTGGGCTGAGGCAGAGGTTTTGGATGTTGAACGAGGGGGAAGTGGGGGTGGAATGGTCATGAGGTTAGGGGAGGGACTGGCTGAGGTGGTTTTTGTAGGTGAATTGGAAACCCTAGGTGGTTTTGGAGGTACATATGGGGAGTGGTTTAGCATGTTGGACAGGACTCTAGTTCTAGCTAATATGGGTGTGAGAGGAATAGTCTTCATGGCCGATTTTATTAGCCCTGCAGAGTGTTCAGGTAGGTCTAACAGTGAAGGCGGGGATGAAAAACAAAGGGAGGTGTCCCCATACTCTCTTGATGGAGTGGACGTGGCAGGGGGGACCCAAGACAGGTCCATGGGAGGTGGCGAGGGAGTCTTTGATGGAGGGGCAGGTGGTTGAGGAAACCCCAGCACAGGCCTGTCTGCTGTAGGCTGGGGTGAGGATGGGGGCTTCAGAGGCGCTGTAGATGAAGAAGGCGTGGCTGCTTTGGAGCAGGCTGGGATGAGGATGTTGGTGGTGGTGGTGGTCGTGCTGCTGGTGCTGCTACTGGTGATGATGCAGCTGCTGCTGGTGATGATGCAGCTGCTGCTGGTGATGATGCAGCTGCATCTGATGACAGTGGAGGTGTTGAGATCCTTTGAGGCGGTGATGGTGTTGAGATCCTTCGAGGTGGTGGTGGTGTTGAGATCCTTCGAGGTGGTGGTGGTGTTGAGATCCTTCGAGGTGGTGAAGGTGCAGAGACTTTTGGAGTTGGCTTCCTCCCTTTCGATGGCTGCACGCGCTGCGCAGGCTGAGGTCTCAGGGCAAAAGAAAGGTTATCCATCAACACTTTTACTCCGTAAGTGTTCAGATGTGGCCCTTTCCCTTCAAAAAGCTCATGCCTATTCCAGAACAGATTCTCAATGAAGGCAAGTCCTCTGCGTGAACATTCGTTGAGTAGGAAAGTATTTAGCTGATACAGACGACTGAATTTCATTTGCTTCCCGTCCACATTTGGTAGTGGGCCACTGATAACGATTGTTGTGTCCATTTTAGCAAGGTCGTCCAATAAGAGAGAGTAATCCCGTTTCAACTTTTCACTTGTGTTGTCATAGACGTCTACTGCCCCCACGTGGATCAACAATCTTTTTACCCCGCCGGTCTCAGACAGAAGCCTCGGAGCCAACCGCCTTATCTCATCCACTTTGGCAGAGTGTACTGAGTGAACCTTGAGATTACGCATATTTACATTTCTTATCGCCGAATCCCCGATAAAGAGCGACTCAGCTGCATTTGACCTTGACTGAGACTGAGACTGGGACTGAGAGACTACTGCTGATTCATCTTCCAAAAGTGGTGAAAAGCGGTTTCTTGTAATTAAAGATTTTTGCTGTGGCATTATGACACTCTTGTTATTAGCTTTGCCTTGTTTGGGCTTGGCACCATATGTGTTCCAACAATTGTCTCTGTTGATTTTGGGAAATGAAATAGCGTCATCATAACTTACGTGCTGTCCATTTGGTCCATTTCCCTTCACTGGTATTGTTGTGTTCAGCCCCAATTCTGATTCAAGCACAAACATTCGGTCTTGAAGAAGTTTTAGCTCCTGTTTGAGTGAAAAACAGCCGTCGCAAAGTTTTGTTCTTTTTTCCCGTCCTCCCGACATGCTGTAAGTTAGGTAAATTCCACAAGTCTTGTGTTGAAGTTTGTAAAAAAGAGTAATCCGTGTTTTGTGGAATAAAAATGTAAGCAAAAATGATTAAAGGAGATAAAAAAGCAGCAAGCGAGGAGCAGCAAGAGAATGCGACTGCTCTGTCCAGAGCAGGAAGTAAGAGAAGTAGGATAATAATCATAATATTTCACTATCATGCCTGCTTGCTGTGACTATAGAGGAAAAATAGATCGTCTGAGCATTAATAATTGGAAATAGAAACTGAAGAACAAACTGATCTGGATTTACTGTATGCATGTGTGCCACTCGTGGGAAAGTATAAGTGCACGTGCGACATGGATACTGCTATTTCTGCAGTAATTTTCTGGTTAAAATGAGACTAACAAGAAGGACGTGGCAGCATCCTGAGTGGCAGTCTTTTGGTAAACATATATTTACCAACAGACAGATTTAGAAACACTCAGAGGACGTTAATCCATCAAGCCACAAAATGCATGTTTTGATGTTTTCAATTAAAATCTGATCATGTGATTAGGCTTTTCAAATGGAGTCAATATGAAACAGATTAGATTTTTCTATTTTGTTTTTAAACTGGATCATACTATACGCATTCTGTAAAACTTAATATTTTCACAGATTTGTGTTTCAGCCCACGAGAATAGTCAATAAACATCAAACTATGTTGTTATTGGAGCTGCAACAGAAAATTGCATCCAATTATTTTTATCATGCAATCAAACATTTTCAGACTCCGTTACACAAGCAAAGTTTATTTTTGTATGCACAATATCCCATTTATATGGAAAACAAACATTCAAACGCAAGTCAAATGTAATGGAATCCCACTGTCACTGATGTACCACTTCAGCGTTGCATCAGCGCATGTCGAGCTTGTCCAGACGAGAGGCCACGTCCAAAGATGATGAAAAAAGCATGTTTTGTAAAAGCTTTGTCAAAGAGCTTCAAAGTGAACTGAGGAAAGCTCTTATTTGTCCTTGACTTCAAAATCAGAAGAGAAATATGTCAAGTAACATTATGTTACTGTACTTGATATTATGTGAAAAAAATATGTGAAAAAATTATGTGACCAAACTGGGGAAGGAAATGTGACATTGGAAATCAACTTCAAACTTAATTTGTTTTCCAACTTTGAGGCTATTAATTTATAGCCTCAAAGTTGTGTCATGCGTGTTTGAGAAATGTGAATTCTCCTAAAGCCTGGATGCCTCAAGTCCAATCAATATCATATTTGAATAGTTCATGCACAAACCAGAAAAGTGACATTAGAAAAATATGTGAAAGGCTTACAATTGCCCTTAATCAAAACGCCAGTTCTTGAGAAAATCTTAAAAAATTACTCCCGATAAGAAAATATGTTGAAGATCATAATTACAGCATTGTAACTTTTTTTGACAAATTTTTGAAATAGAGATATTTGTGTGTGCAAATCAACTTTTGATATAAACTTGCCTGATTTAAAAGACTTGTGATTTATGGGAAAAAAGAACTCCTCATCATCTTAACTTAGTCAGACAATAGCGAACTATCTGAATGACGTCACTAAGACACGCCCCCGCCGCCTGTCAACTCCCGCCCACATGTTTCGGACAAACACTGCCAAAATGAATCAAATACCTCTTGTCACTTTAGACGAAAATAATAAACCAGGGGCAAAATTCCACCATCAAACCATCAGGGATCATAGTGTAGACCAATTAAAACGTTGGCTTGAATGTCGTGGTCTTCCAGTAACTGGTAGAAAGTTTGATTTGATAAAGAGGTAATGGTGAGGATTATGATAACATTATCTAGTCATTTAAATTGCAATGTTAGCGCCTTCTTTGTTTATTTTGCTCTGATTAACTTCCATTTATCAAGTTGTTTTTTGTACTGTCCATTTCGTAATTAGTTTGATCATTTAGTTAACTACAGTCAGCCGATATTATAATAGATCCATGGGGTCACAACGGGCTACACCACTACTGTCTCTGAGAGAGAAACTATCGGAGCTAGCCACACTCAGTAAACGCAAACGACAATCAATCAACATATTTAAATGTTAATGCTAGAATATAATATTCATACAACACACGTGCACAGAGGTTTTCAGAATTATCTGTTAAGGTTTTCATGACAAAAATACTTTTTTAATGCGACTAAAGCGATCGCTTTTTTAAAGTAGGTGAACTAAAACCTTTGGGAACTATTTTCTTTGCACTCATTAAATAAACGTTTTGGCATGAATAGTGACAGAAGTTTATTTTGTGTGTTCAGTTGGTACAAAGCCGTATAATAAGCGGACCCCAACGCGCTTCGTCTGTGCTTATTTTCCGATAGTCACGAAGTTGAAAAAATCCCTCTCATCTTTCTTCAGGTGTGAGAATTGTATACATTCTGGATTAGGACAAACAATACTAATATGGATTGATGGGGCTAACTACATTCAGAAGAGCTCAGACGGACCTGATACAGCGGTCCAGGTCCAGTCCCAGCTAAACGTAGCTAGGACTGGATCTGGAGGCTCCACAGTTGGTCCAGCGAAGTGTTTTGAAAAAACATGTCCTTTTTAACATTTTCATGAGAGAAATTCTGCTGACCACAAGCACCCACCTCTTGCACTTGTCCTGGTCTGGTCCTGGTCTGGTCCTGGTCTGGTCCTCTGGTTCGATGGTGTGGTTTAACGAACAGGTTGAATGTTACTGCTTTCATATAGTCCTTTTCAGAGTATCTGAAATCGCTCCCACAAGCACCATAACTGCAGTGTTTTGTTGTCACCATGATTCAATGATTTAGCCCAAATAAATACACACGCTTATGTGGAGAACACAGTAGTACTCAACGGAGTCGGACAGAGTTTGTCCGAAACATGCGCGCATGCGCAGTCATTGGAACTATTTTTAGCACATTTCGGAAACCGGACAGTGCCCTATAGTGCCTCCAAGGTGATAAGGTGAACTGTCTATGATCAGGATGAGCTGGGTGATCAGCTGGATGATCAAGGTGAAGAGGGGGATGTCCTGTATAATCATCCTGATTGCCCTCTGCTGGACAGACCTCTCCTGAAGGCCAGGCGGTCTGCTGAGTACTGCCTCCCATCCACAGAGGGATGTTCCCACAACTCTGTGTAGACTTGTTTTTCACCATCTGTAGCAGCAGCTTCAGGTCACTCAGTCACCTTTAGTTTCATTAATATAGTTTGAGGTTGTTATTTTGGCACCAGTCTGTTAAATGGTTAATCTTAAAAAAATAAAAATAAGGACAACTTGTCATTGCCCTAGATTAGACCTACTGTATGACAACTGTCAACTGGCTCCTCTGACAACCTTTACTCGCTTGCTGTTTTTCTTTTTTTTTCTTTTTTTTCAAACAAAAATTAGTTGGTCACTGACCTCGTCTGCAGGCTGAGCAATACCTTGATGATACGATGCAACTGGATGCTGAAGTGAGCAGACTTGTCTCTCATAGCAATCAGACCATTTAGCCATGGGTGTCATATAATATATAATAGGTGGAAACCAGATATGTCTTTTTTAATATCCTATTGGTTAAGGAGATGAAACACTTTTCTTTGATAATGCTTTGGCAAATGTTTACCCAAACCTGAGGTTTTCACCACCCCATGCCACTGCTATAAACACACAAACAGTAAAATAATCCTGCACCGATACATTTGCTCTGAATACATCATCCGAGATTAGTATGCCATTGTATATTTTAGTTATTTACATTCCACACATTATCTCATTCCTTTTCAGAATTCTGCTTGCACAATAATGCGCCACATTTTTGTACAAACAAATCCAATCAAATTTCCATAATCATCCTCCAGAATCGTTTTAATTAAAGCGCACATCAGAAGCTTGCACTCAGAGACAAACATCTGTGTTGCATGTAAACACTGCATTATGACTAAGCCTGATTACGTGGTCCAAATGAATAAAACAGGAGCTTTTCTTCACCAACGTCATTGTGAGTCAGTATAATGTGCTCTAACCTCGACCAAAGCCAAAAGAGCAGACTGCAGAGCCTCCAGCGAGCCCTCCGAACGTGTCTGTGTTGGGTTGGCTTTATATAACCGGGGAGTGGGGTCTTGGTGGGAGTCAGATGTGAAGAGATATGTGTGAGGACGTGGCTAGAACCGGACATAATCACCACCAACCAATAATGGTTTTAAATCTAATCCATACTCTCTAAAAATACATTATAGTAAAAACAAATGTATAGGAATTGTACGCGTATTCTGCCTGAGATTAATATTGCTGTTTTCTTTATCCATATCAGAAATCAGCTATAACCTGAAGTATATTTACCAAAAATATCTTTCTGTGGCAGAGATTGTTCCAACTTATTATTTGATTACCCGAGTCACTAGAAGCCAAAACTACAGATCCTCAGCTTCAGAGTCCATCCACTTGTTTCCACTCCAAAGGCTCCTAAAAAGGATTCTAATAAATTCTGTTGTTTTATAGGGAGGGAGTGTTGGAGTCTCAAAACTCCTCTGCCGATCCATTAAAAATAACAAGCAAGGATAAGAAATTAGGGAAAAACAAAAATATTGATTTAAATTTAAATGCTACACCTATCTTTCCTATAATATCATGAGGGTTTCTTTGTAAACTCTGGTGTCGATCAGATAAGCAACAATTATTATCATTATACAATCGATAATAATTATTCTATGGATTTATCGATTAGTTGTTTGGATCCAGAAAAGGCCAATGAATAGATTTGACCAAAACAAAGCTGAAATGATGCCCCTGGAGAACTTCTTGGACTTGTTACACATGTTTTGTTGTTTGATTAAAAACAAAGCATTTTCATTGTGAACACATTATATAATTATCCGAGTCACAAAACCTCTTATCAGCAGGTTTAGGCCAGTGCAAGATTCAAAAACAATGTCGATATTAATTTAGTTGCAATAAATCAATGAACTTGTGACTGACCAAGAATGGATGGTGAACACAAAAAAACCTGAAAAATAACAACCACCACTGCCACAACTTCATGGTTAAGCCAAGAAAGAACACAAAACATGATGTGGCTAAATATTTAGAACATTTCATTATTTATTAAATTTTTTGGGGGCGGAACAATTTCAGTACATTTCCAGAACTTCTTACAATTTACAAGTTTTTGCAGTAATTGTGTATATATACCTTAATCCTGTATAAATACCATTCATATAATAAATAGAAACAATAATATAGTAGTAACAAAACAAAAACGAAATGTGTACAACTAAATTTAACATAATTTTAACCCCATACTACCACCCCCATGCCTCAGAACCTTTTTAATCTCAATATAAAGCAAAAATATGTTATAAAAGAAATCAGTTCCGTATTCAGTCTTACTGTACGGCTGATAGGGCCAACTCTATAGTCCCAGTGACGCATGCTTTGTCAGGACAACTTTAGCTGCAGGATACCTATTGTACATGTTTTGGAGATTAAACATTCATGGAGATTAAAATTTACTCCAAGCATTATTTATGTATCTTCTTTCCAGTGTTCTATTCTCATCAAACATCTAGGCCAAACGAAATGCTAAATTTACTCTCACCAGTTTTATTGAACAAAGCCGACATTGAATTGACATGCTCAGCACATATCCCATAATTCATAGCTGCCGCTTTATGGGTTTTAATTGGCGCTGTGGTGTGTCTGGAAATAATATACTTAACCTGTCAAAGCCGCAGAGGCACAAGCAACTCGTAAATAAACATGTTTTCATAAGAGGGATTTTTGCAGCTACAATATTATTCAATCACATCCAGGGGCATTCACATCTACAGGAGTTTTCTCTTGAGGATATGTTAGTTAATCATACTTCTTTTACATATTTAAGTTGCAGTCCAAAGTATTTTTAATGTATTTGTGAAAGCCTACGTTGCTAACTGTTTACATGTTGGGAAAACAAAACACATTTATTATTGTACAATTGATTTGGTTCTTCTATAACAGACAAGAAGGTGAAAATGCTGAGATGAGGGGCCTGACAATGATTATACGATGCCATATACAATGTTAATGGTGGACATGTGGGATGTGATATCTGGATTGGGCATAGTTAAGCCGGTCTCAATCTTGACAAAAAACGGCTTGACCTCAGCTGAAGAATCTACATCTTTTTCAAGGGTCGGATTTGCCATCATGACCCTTGTTTTCAATGTTCTATAAATCCACACTTTTGTACATCCATCCATTTTCTTCCCCTTAATCCATTTCTGGGTCAGGGGGGTGGCAGTCAGAGCTGCACCCAGTCACAGAGCACCAGTCCCTCACTGATCCTCCTGCAGGTGGTGAGTCGACAGGAGCTGAGATCTTTCAGTGGGAGCTTCAGGCAAAGTGGGGTTAAGTGTCTTGCCCAAGGACACAACGACAGCAGTCATCAGTGGGAGTCGTGAAGTAGGTCTTACGGTGGGCTCGAACCCACGACCTTCAGGCCCAAAGGCCAATGCTCTACCAACTGAGCTACTGTCGCCCGTTTGTACATTAAACTTGATAAACAATATTACACTTATTAAGGGAAAGCATCAAGCAGGTAGCACCATTGCGCTTCTACTGCGCATATGGGGACCAGGACTATAGCAACAATAAGTCTTCCACTAATTTAAGATGCAGCTAACTTCAAGCATGCGCTAATAAGCACAAGCTATTGACTTTAATTCAATGTATTCTTGTAAAGCCTTAAATCACAACAGTCATTTTCTCAGAGGACTTTACACAACCGTTGAATTCACCAATACAGATCAGAGAATCAAACCATTCAAACACAAGAAATAAACCAGAAAATACATTGGTATTGGTCCATAAGGGGCAGTAGACCAATGTTCATAAGTGTTTATAAATATTGTTGAGTGTCCTGGATCATCACCACTGTCCTTTTAGTTAGACCCTCACAAGACTATCAGATCCTCCCGCATCGACAAGGAAAAGCTGTAAACCAAGGGGAAAAAAACATGGCCGGTCTTCCAGGAGACCCAGGGCTTGGTCTTGTGTATGAGATCTTGTCCAATCCCATATTTGTTGCATAACTTTCCAAGCTTAAAGACATTTCATTTAAACTTGAAACCATCATGTGTCGTTGTCGATATAAGAGATTGAAGCCTTGCAAAAATAGACTCGCTGCTCGAGGTTTCACCATGTGAGGGGTCGAGCAGTGAACAGAATACAGATGCAGTTATTTTCTGCGCAGCCCTGGTCTCTAATGTTATGTAAATATGGAGGATGATGCCCACTGATGGAGCAGAGCTGAGAGAAAGTGATATCTGAGCTGCATGATAAACACTTGTTCACTGTGTAGGTGGATTTTAATATTTCAATTTACACATTTGACCGGCTGATATTGTTTGTGTTGACTCAAGATGAAAACCTGTTGAATTCAATTGTGTAAATTATGGGTTCTGTTACATCTGGAGTTTGTCAGTTAGCAACCTATGTACTGTTGTGTTTGTTGTTATTCTAGTTTAATTTTTTGCAACAGACAATATACATACTGTCACCACATGATTCAAAATATGAATAATTTGTCATTTGACTTCTGTTTTGGTTGTTTGTAGTTTATGTAATACGACTGTGATAAGTACTTTTATATGGCAAAGTAAAGTTTGAGGAGTTGTAGGATATAGTTCTATGACTCTGTGGTGGCATCAGCCATCTTGTACGGTGTGGTCTGCTGGAACAGCAGCATCACAGAGAAGGACAGGAAGAAGCTGGACAAGGTCATCAGGAAGTCCAGCTCAGTCCTGGGCTGTTCCCTGGACACAGTGCAGCAGGTGGGGGACAGGAGGGTCCTGGAAAAACTAACATCTATGCTGGACCATGACTGTCACCCCCTGCAAGACACTCTCTCTGCTCTGGAGAGCAGCTTCAGTGACAGACTTATTCAACCTCACTGTGTGAAGGAGAGGTTTTGCAGGTCCTTTCTCCCTGCTGCTGTCACACTGTACAACGAGAATGTGTAACAAGAACTGCTGAAGTGTCACTGGAAATTCACTAGTCACTTTACCTGTTATTAGTATTACTGCATTATTACATGTCCATCTGATATTTCTGCCATTCACCTTTCACTACCTGTTGATATTATTTCTGATGATTATTCTGCTCATATTCATATTCTCATATTCTCCGCTGCTAAAGTGCAACATACACATCTGTAAATACTTCTGAACCAAGTGCAATTATAGCCCCAGAGTTTATTTTATTTTATTTTATCCTATTGCAATTATATTGTCTATTATCTTAAATAATAGACTCAATTTGATGTGTGCAATCTGAGTGCTCTTCTTTCCTTCTTTATCTGCTGTAATGTGCGCAACGATGACACTGAAATGTCTCCACTGCGAGACGAATAAAGGTATATCTTATATTATCTTTATTATATATTCTACAACCTACAGCTATGCTACAATAGACACATTACAATTCCAAAACAAATGCCCAATGAGGTGAAAGGTGACCTGACAGACGGCTCAGGTTATTTGTCAGTTTGTAGAGAAGAAAGTGGCCAGCCGCAGATCTGGACATTTGAATACAATGTGTTGTCTGGAGCCAGGACTGAACAAAAACAATGTCTCAGCTGGAAGGAGAGTTGCTTGATATATTTATTTTTTTTATCCCAAGAACCAGTCACTTCAGTTTGTGGTTTGATTAAAGTGTTTTGATATGTAGTACAAGGCTTAATTTAAAATGGCGTGTGGCGTCATATGTCTGTGGACTCTGAAGGGAGTTTAAATCAGCTTAGATCAGTTTGTATACTGTGAATGAATAAAGAGAAACAACATGTTATTCAGAAGTTTTCCAAATAAATTGAAAATATAGTGTTGCTTGTATAACGTTTTTTTTTTTTTTTATAACTGCATGTTGCTTTTACATGCAAGCGACTGTGAAGAAAACCTGCAGCCACAGCGGCCCTTTCTGGACCGGTTTGGACACCTATGGCATACAGCATATAATCTAGCCACATATGATTTGCCAAAATGATAACTTAAATAACATTCCAACGTCAATAACTCAGCATTAATTGAAAGATTGTTGTTTTATTTATACCTTAAAAATAGATCTGTTATGTGTATTCCTTGATTCCATAGTTGTTATTTTTACCACTGTGGAGTCCACTGTGGAGCTCCATCCTCATTTCAACACCGTAACCTTTATTTACCCTTTGGTTTAATTTCTCTGATCTCCACAATCGTAAATATACAAGTTTATAGGTTTACTAAAAGTTTACCGTCTCTTGATTTTCTGCATGTTTTGTGCCATAAACCGCCGGTATTGTAATGCATAAAGGTCATACTCAGCAAATATAACATGAGTGTAAGTAATACCACACTAATCAACATTGGCTTCAGAAATTACCCTTTGAGAATAACATTTCTCTAACCTTTAGATTTTAATGTAAATACAACAGCCTTTCCAAAAACCAGAGCATCTAATTGGGTCCAGTGTTGAGGAGTGAAATTCAAATGTGACCTATTGCATCACTTCATGAGCTCGCAGGTCTGAAACTTTGAACATTTTGATATTCTTAATTATATGAGCTAACGCTGGCAAGAGCTGAATGATTTTGAATTCAATCTGTAATTATGTCTTTCATAAACATTGTCCTCAGCTTTTTATGGATTAAATATCTTCAGAGTGCATACTGTAAACATGTAGCGGAGCATTGATAATTGTATAGGGCACCAAAAAAGACAAACAATGACAAAAAAGAGGGAAATTTAAACTTGAAAAAATAATTGCGCAAAAATTATGCTGAGCTTTTTTGGGGGGTTTTGTGCTTTAATGTTTTTTCTTTTCAGGCAATCCATATTTTAAAGACAAAAACTACTGTACTTAAGTATTTTCAGAGTGGCCTGTATTTCATGTTGAGGTCTAAACTATGAGGTGCTTTTAAACTGAAGAAGAATGGCGTCGTTATCAGAGCAATACAGCAGCAGCCACCAAAGTCTAATCTAATCTAGTTTTGATTTATCTAAACCTCTGTACGATGGATCTTAAATCCCATCCCAAATGGAGGAGAATCAACGAACAAGTATGTGAAATAAAACATCCAAACTCATCTGTAATAATTGATGAAGCATATTGGAGAATTAGGACTGAGAACTGAACTGAAGTTTTTCTCTGTCTTTCTGATTCTTATGGTATAAGAATGTTATTGCATTGTACAGTACATGACGTACATGTGACTTAGTGTAGTTGGCCAAGTTACAAGTCAGATCTGTGTAATAGGCACATTTGTAGGTTGTCAAATCATATGCCACTTATTTATAGTTATAGTTGTGGAATATGTCTAAATCAGTCAATTAAAACCTACAGCTTCCTTCCCCCTTTGTCCCATAAATCTGTTAACACTAGGAAACTTGGATGGAGACAAAAATTAGAAAAGCCATTTTGATCTCATGTCACAATCTAGTTTTAATCCACCTCTATATTATCAAAGGAGGTACTCAAGGTTTCCTGTCAGGTAATGGAAACCACAGGAGCCCAAACACAAGAGCGTGTGGTGAATTTCAATGGTGTTTCGGTCACAGTGTCTGACCGTCAAAGTGCAGAGGGACAATAGACACACGTGGACCTCCCAATGCATCTGCTGTTGTCATGGTGATGCCAGCAAAGTGACATTTAGACCTGTTTAATATAAAGAGTTTAACAGCAATTGAGGTGTGACAGAACCTTAAAATAGTATAAGTATATAGATATTATAATCTAATATCTAATCTACTCTTTTTAATGCACTGTAATTATGTATAATTTCAGTGCCGTATGTGATTGTTTCTACCTTGTTTTGTAAAGCACTTTGAGTTCCCTTATGTATTATCGGTGCTATATAAATAAACTTGCCTTGCCTTGTCTTACTCTCCACTAGAGAGTTAGGTGGGTGGGAATTTGCATGAGCAGCATCTCATATAAAATCAGCCTTTACTTGTTTAGTGACAGTGTGAAAATGCACAATAAAAATCAAGTCTATTGACGGCCTGCACTTCTACTGATTGACTCGAACACGAGCTGCTCTTTACAGTCACTGCTGTGGCTCCTCTTGTAATCATCGTCTGGTGGACCAGCGACACTGGGGGGTCTCTATAACCTCATGTGGAATGTTCACCTCTGATGTGACCTCTTCGCAGCTAATCCAGAAAGTGTCTGTCACGCAGACGCCATTTTATGTAGTGTGAAGACAAACAAGACAAAGCCACATCAGAAAAAGCAGAGGACAACGGTTGCATACGTGATGGTTGTTAAAGTCAAGGTTTAGTTTAAAATGTATTCAACGAGCCCAGGACATACAGAGATAATCTGTGTGTTTTTTTGGAGACAAAAATACGTCGTCTCTTTTCTAACTGAGAGTATTGGTGTTTGTATCTTGTTTATTGTAATTGTGTGAGATGCAAGTTTTAAATAAAAATAATGACTACTACTAAACAAAAAACTATCTTATCTTATTGTTCAGATGAGAATTCCAATTTGACTGGCATTAGACGATTGGAGCTGCAGACAACCGATGAAAAATTAAAATATCTCTCTGCAGAAAAACTAAAATGCATGATGCACATAGAGGCTGTGGCAGTGACAAGTGCTACATAGTAAGTATTGTGAAACTTTGAGAAACAATATCTGGGTCTCTGTGGCAAAAACTGTCATTATGTGACCAATGATGGAGCCACTTTCCTTTACTGAGAAGGAGCGGCCATGATGGATTTTGATTGCGAGAAGCATTTCTCGAAATTGATCACTTTTATCCCCTCAGATCTAGCAAATATTAGTTATTAGGGATGTGTTCTGTGGATATAAACTGTATATACGATCAGATAAGATAAGAGAGCCTTTATTTGTTCCACAGTGGGGAAATGTGGATGTTACAGCGCACATACAGGACAAGAACACACAGGGAGAACACAAAATATGCAATACAAGTAGCTTTGCGACTTAGCTGGAGGATTTATCTCCTTTCTTGAGACAGAATCAGTCTGGAATTTGTAAAAAAATGTGTTACTTTCAAAAGATAAATAGTGTAAAAGGTTTAAACTTGGACTAACGTCTTAATATCCACCTGTCTGAAGGTATAATTGAATTAGATCCTCAGAGCCAAAGGCAGAACTCGAACAGGTGGCGATTTTAAACCAGCCCAGCCTGTCTCGTGTCCCTGGGGAAATAGAGAGCAGCTTTATTGCCTGGACGTATCTCTTAAAGCTACATAAAAAAAGCAGCCATGCACTTGCTTTTGTGATGTGCCTGTAATCCTCAGCCTCTGCAATTCAACTGTACTCAAACACTGCGACTTTTTCAGTTTAGACCAAGAAAATGCAATACTGCTTTTAGTTTATTGTTGACAAAAAAGTATCTAAAATGTGATATTTGATTAAACATAGTGCCTTGCCAAATCTCTGGTATTTTAATGTATTTGTGTGTATTTTCTTACATCGTAAGTCAACATTTAAATTTCTATTTTCACACAAATGTTTCAGATCATGTCGAAAAAAAATGTCAGAATTGAAAAAGATTGAATGTTGATGACCTCAATGTGCATGGCCTTCTGAAAATTCCGGCTGTTGAAAGTTGAACAGTAAAATTCAAGTATACGTAGAAAGAGACATCTGCGTTTAATCCTTGCCTAAAAACTGTAGCAAGGATTAAACGCAGTAAGAAATGTAGTAAGTAAATCCCAGTGTTGTGCGTGAACGGGTTCAAAAGAACGCGTTCATTGAACACGCTCAGTTTTTCGTGAACGTTGAACTGAACGCAACACATTTTTAAAAAAAGAACTTGAACGTGAATTAGTTCATTTTATGTGTCATGAACGGCAGACATCACTATGAACGTTGGAATCTGTTTTCTCTTTTGAAACGCAACGAGAGAAAGTTCCTCCCTCCTGCATTCTCGCACTTTTTTCGCTGAAATATAAAAATTCCTACGGTTTCCTACGTCTGTGAACGCACCCCGACTCCGTGTTGCGGTGCGGCGCTGTGAGCTGGTGCTTTTCACATGTGCCCGAGTCGTGATGAAAACACAGGGTGAGTTAGCGACAAAGTTTACACCGTTTACATTTGACATAAAGTATAGACACACGCACTGCAGCGCATTACTGTCTGTAGTTTATGAGCAGAGATGGAGCAACTCCGTTTTGCTCCCATTGAAAACCATGTAAATCCTGTCTGTTTTGTAGTCAAAAGGCTCTCCTCCTGTGGGTGTACAGGATATATATATATATATATATATATATATATATATATATATATATATATATATATATATATATATTTATTATAGCTCGTAGTGTGAAAAAAATATTTATTGAAGTATCTCACGAAAAAAGTAAAATGAACTGAACTTTGAACTAGTTCAGAATTAAAACTTTGAACTTTGAACGTGAACTATTCACTTTGAGCATGTATGAACTGAACTTGAACTAGTTCAGAAAACCTGTGAACTGGCACAACACTGGTAAATCCTCGGTATTAAGGGCCTCTTCAAGTTTCTCCCTTTTTTCCCACAGTTTTTTATTTTTTTGAGTCTGTATAAAGTCTCACGAAAATGATGATCTGAGACATTTACAGAGATTTACAGAAAGTTTGTTGCATTTCGCCACAATGCAATAAACTTTCAAGCCACTGTCGCCCAAAAGCCACTGTTTGGGCGACAGTGACTCCGCTGGTAGAGCATTGGCCTTAGAGCCAGAAGGTCGTGGGTTCGAGCCCACCACAAGACCTACTTCACGACTCCCACTGATGACTGCTGTTGTTGTGTCCTTGGGCAAGACAAATAACCCCACTTTGCCTGAAGCCCCTGCTGAATAATCAAGTCTCCTGTGGACTCACCACCTGCAGGAGGATCAGTGAGGGGCTGGTGCTAAGTGTACTGGGTGCAGCTCTGACTGCCACCCTCCGACCCAGAAATGGATTAAGGGGAAGAAGATGGATGCATTTCCTTCAAACTGTTTGATTTTCTGATCTTTTGTTGGTGAATCAAAAAATCTTGCTAAGTCTTCCAAGACGACTGCTGTTGTGATTTAGGGCTTTACAAAAGAAAATGAAAGTGAATTGAGTATAGATGTATAGTTTTCCACTTGGAATGTGACAACAAAGACTAATGTGCTTGAGACAAACTAAACATTTGTCAAACTTTTTAATTTTTTTTGACAAAATAACACACAAAGCAGTTTTTTTGTAATTTTTTCTGGTGAAAATTAACCCATTCGATTGCGAAGTTTTGAACAATATGTCTGTACGTTTTAGCTTTTAACACATGGATAAAATCAGTATTTATTTTATCTCCCAAACCTATTCTTAACCTCAGATGTTCCAGTGGAATTCCCACGGACCGAAGTTCGTCATATGTCCCATAAAAGCTGCGCTGAATTTATGGTCCATGGAAAATAGACTTTGAAATAAAAATATTTGTAGCTCTGTTGTGTTTTTGTAAAAGTGTCCCTGAAGCGATAAAGCCACAAAATCATATCTATTTCTGACATGGTCCGAACTGGCAGCGAGTTCAGAGCAGGTCATTTATCTATATTTCCTAGATATAAAAGAGGAGACAGTTAAAGCAGAGACCAATGTGTTCTAATGGTCAACAATTTGATTATTTTCTCTCTTTAACACAAGGACTCCCAGACTTCTGATTCTACTAAAACCCCCATTGTGTTTTGACTATGATTCAAGTTACAGTTTTAGGTTTTCACTATTAATTAGTGTTTAATCATTTGGCTTTATCAGAAATAAATGTAAATGTTCTAATTTCCCAAGTTTAATACCGACATCTTCTGCTAATTTGCTCCATGGCTTCTGATACTAGCTTTTTCCCATCAACATCCTTGTAATGTTGATACACTAATGCAATCGTTGGTCATAAAAATAGACATCTCTAAACTTAACTCAGCTGATATGAACTTACAAAGCAAGGTAGTTGAATATATTGACAGTATTGAATATATTACAAATGGATCTTGTTATAGTTTTACAAGGCGTGTGTTTGATGGGCCAACCTTACAGACATGTTTGTTTCTCCTCTCTGCTCGTCACATGTATCCTGTCATTATCACAAACGGGGTTCACTGCTGAGAGTGACAACGGCAACCCCATGTTTGTGAGAATAATGACAGGACACACGTGACGAGCAGAGAGGAGAAACAAAAGGCAGAAGAGTCTGAACAAAGGCGATAGTCTACAGGGTTTCTTTGTTTGCTCCAATGTATAACAACATGAAGGCCCCAATTTCCTCTCATTAGTGCCAACTGCGAGAGATTCAATTCAGCAAACAAAACATTGGACTATTTAAAGTTATATTTTTCTTGAGTGTTTTTCTTTTTTTTCTCTTTTGGCACAAATACTTCAAATGTTGTTTTGGGTTTCTGTCCTGGTGCATGTGTGAGTTTTTTTTCTGAAAGAATCAGCCAATAAAAAAGGATTCAAAACTGCATTTCTTTGTTACTGATTTGCAAACACAGATTCAGAAAACTTTATTGATCCCAAAGGGCAATTCATTTGCAGCATAAACTCAAAGCAGAACACACACTCTACACAAACACACAGTGAGTCTCACAGTTCACACAGCAACAGGTTACAAAAATAAGTTACAAAAACAACACTGAACAACACAATTCCCAAAAGTTAACCACTTCTACCAGAGTTAAAAAGTTTTATGGCAGAGCGCACAAAAGAACTGGAAAAACGGTTTGTTTTTCGTGCTGGAGCATAAAGACGACGCCCTGAAGGCATCAATACAAAGTCAGCGATCAGAGGATGTTTGGGCTGAACCAGAATACACTTTGCTTTGTTCAGCATCTGTTCCTCCCACAGAGAGTGAAGGTGAGTTTTCCTGCAGTGATTTTGGAGCAAGTTCTCACAACACTCTGTAACTTGTTTCTGTCCTTCAGCGTCAGACTTTGGAACCAACAGATAAAAGAAAAGCTAAGAAGGCTTTCGACAAAAGAACAATAAACTCGTGTTCTTAGTTGATTTGATTTCTCCCATGCTCATCAGACAATTGGGGTTGACCAGTTTTAACTTAAAAGTAGGTACTGCATATAAATTGGTGTAAGACTTTCAATAAATTCAATATCAGGATTCACAGCTGCCATTTATGTATACACACATGTTTTGCAAATTGTACCTTTAAATGATCAATGTGAAGATAATTATTTATTTATTAATGTGATAAATCAAGTTATGTTATAATTACCCAGTCAAATATCATAGTTCCTGTCAATGCAGCCACATAGCACATATGGTGCAGGCTCCAGCTCTCTGCACTCCACCCCCTGTCCTCCTGGTACAGTCACCCTCCTGTTCACGACATATGGTTTTTCTGGACACGCTGGACTGAAATGACAAGATTCCACCCATGTGCAGATGAAGCCAGGGAACACCCACCACAGATGCACCAGCTCAGATATAGAAATAACACTGTATTTTAGTATTTCACTTCTCTCATTATCAGGCTCAGATGTTGATACAAAATTGTGTATTTCATAGCTTTTACAAATTATAAATTAACATTACGCTGTGTTTATGATCCATACAGATTTACAAGATAAAGGGAGGACTTGACATTCAAGTGCTACAAGTATATGTATTTTTATATGTACTTTTTTTTAATAGGAATTCTGTATCCCCCATTTTCTTCCAATATATCCGGTGTTACAGACATCTGAGTGGATGTACCCAGACTTCATTATGCATGGACACTTTCTCCAGCTCATCTGGTGGAATCTTGAATGCAGCTGAGGGACTGTCTGTCCCTCCAGAGTGTCCTTAGTTTTTGCCTCCTTCCAGAGAGCTTCCAGGGGGTATTAGAAACAGACGTACGATCAACACCACGATACAAATAACTTCTAGTAAAGAAAATCGCTTCTGTCTTAAGATTAAATCAATCAAGTTTTCTTTTTCTTTTTTTTTCTTAAACTGGAACAAAACAAACGGAATAACAGACACAGTTTTGAAAAGGGTTTGATGAAGCAAACACTAAGCCTCCAAACCCCATCACCTTCAGTAACAAGCTTTAACAATAGACAATGAAAGTGGCTTTTATATCACAAACAGTCAAAGAGAAGAGACTTGACCCAATGGCCTTCTCCTCTGCAGGGACAGCACATCTGAATCTTCATTGGATGTTTGTGCCACTAACGAATAAACCACATGCAATTAGCGGTCACATAGAAAAGCTAGAGTCCTGTTGAGGTAGCTAAGAAAGCTAATTAGGTAACTGCAGTGGGAAATCCTTAATGACTTTAGAAAGAGATCAATAAAGATCAGCTAACAGTAGCTGTTAGCCTTTTGGCTGAAGGGTCAGAGAGGCTCAGAGCAAGATCACAGAGGGCCCCAATGTCAAATGTGGGGATTCTGATTCATGTGAATGTTGTAGAATGGAACAACATTTAGGTTTAAAGAACGACATCTTTAATCACTTTTGGTGAGATTAAGCTGATGCAGTACTCAGTAGATAACACAACTTGCTATCTACCTCATGTGCTGTTTAAATCCTGCCAACTTTTGGACTTTCTACGGCCTTACGATGTCGCTCAATGGGTAATTTAATAGTTTTTGTGTCAATGACAATAAATTATTGAATCTTGAATCTTTGTAAAATGGCTGAAATACTATGCCTGTACAGTAGTCGGAATAGATGTGTAAGTATAAGGGCAGACAAATGTACTGTATCACTGTAACGCTCTACTTTTTAAAGATGTGCATAAAACTCCAAACATTATGTTGCATAATGTGTTGTTAACAATCTCACGTGTTTTCCTTGTAAACTTCCTGAATCTTTGAACTTGTTCTGCTTGTGAAAAAAAAGGCAAACACACTAAAAATAGCTCTCGTTAATTCACACCATGCACCAGGTGGAGTTGTTTGAGGCAACCTGCTGTTTGGACATCTGTTTTTTTCCACATAAGTCGACTCGATCACATCTTTACCGTACTCAGTCTGATCACATCCAGCCAACACCTCACGCTCCACTCAACCTGTTTCATTTCATACCAGCACCAAGCTCTGTCTGACGCATGAGGCCAACACGGGCGAAAATACACATCTATTTTTGTATGTTGTTTTTTGCAAGGGACAGATGCAAAAACAGGAGGTTACACAAGCAAAACTAATGAAAAACATCTGCAGACTGTGGATTAATGAGTAAAATCATGTGTGAATTATGAACAGGGAGGATTCCTCTGCTCAGTCATGCAATGAGACAGAGAGAAAGATGTTGGTATAGAGAAAGGGAAGGAAAGAGAAAATTAAAGATAAACAAAAATAGTGAATCAACCAGTTAGACATGCCACTTTTTTGTTCCTGTGTGAGATACTTTATGCCAATACTTTAGTGTGATTATGTTGAGTGGAGAGATTGTTGCACTGATTGGCAACCACTTCTTGTGATGTCAAGTCATCCTCTTGTCAGCTATGAGTGCGGCCACTGCATCGTTCTTGCTCCCTGGTTCACCCCTGTTCTCCGTGTGTGTGTGTGTGTGTGTGTGTGTGTCTCAGTGGCATATGGGGTAGATTTGCGTGCGTGTGTCTGTGTCTTGTATATTTTCTTTTCTATCTGAAATGTTAGACATTTATAAATTATCCTACTATACTATATAAATAAATACAATGTTTAATCTAATTACTGACAATTTTAAACTATGGTCTGTCATGGTCCAACAAACAGTACATGTTTTTTCTCTCTCCAAGAATGTTTATAATGCAATACTGTCATTGTCAAGACACAGGCATTTCATTATTGTCTCTGACTGAACAAAACTTGTGCCACTTTAACATCCTTTGTTTTCCTACTTCTTTTTACGCTCAAAGACATCATTTGAGATCACCTTGACTTTTCCCCTTTGAAGTCTGAACGGCATGAAAGAAGCATACGTTAAAAAGGTTTTGAAACTTGAAAGTGCTTAAATTTACTTTTGCACGACAGGATGTGCATGGCTGAGTGCAGATAAACTATGATGTATTAGTTTTATCTAGTCGCCCTTGGGTAAGAAAGTATACAGAAATAATAATGGAAGAGACTGCAGCGCCTGAGGGTTAATGCAAACACAGATATATGTGTTACAGCATAAAGAAGGGGAGTTTTCATCTCCCCGAAAGCTGCATATTAGTTTGTGACACATTTCATCTTTACTTCTATAGCTAAGTGCCCTGCCTTCATGGCAGGGCTGTCAAAGTCATTTATGTCCTAAAAACCTCTTACAATGTAACAGAGTTTTACATTTCACCAGTGTTTTGGTTGTTTTGATCACTTTATTTTCTGTGAAAAGTACAAATTGCTGATTCTGACCAAAATGATGGTTTGTCCAACCAATATTGGTTTACCTAATTAGCGTTCAGACTATCAAAACAGAAAGATTATAGCAAGACTTGAAATGCATGTAGCTGGCCATGTTCCTGTACCAGAGGCCTCCTGCTTTTTTAATCCATGCAACAAGATAATGGAAGTGAACAAGCACTTAAGAGTGTTGGAATTGGCCTTTAATTTCACAGCCACGAGTTCCATCATGTTCAAACATGTGGGAATTGAGCGCTATTATTTAGAGCTGTGCAATTCAGATTCCAGATATTCAGAGCGATTGTCAGAGGCAAACTGCAAATCAATATTAGCATAACTCACAGAGCTGAGCAAACCGGGATGCAGCAGTGTAAACACAGGGGTGGGAACAGATTCATGGCATCTGATGATACTGTTTGTATTTTTATGGATATTTATAAACTCAAAGTTTGTATTAGCTAGTGAAGCAATTTGCTATTCTTATTTATTTGCACCTTTCCTCACAGGGGGGTCTTTTGCACCCCACTGTTTCACCCCAGGGCAAAGCCAGATCTCCTTAAAAACACATTCCATCATTCCTGTTTTTTGAGATCTATATTATTCTGTCCATGTCTGTTCTTCTTCATTTTTTTTTTTTTTTTACATTCATCCAATTTAATTCTTGATTCTTGATTCTCTGTTTTACTTGTTATTTCTTCCATTGCTATCTGATATGACATGATGATTTCTTTAAGATAAGATAATTATTTAGGATAATAGACAATAGAGTTAAACTGAGATAATATGATGGTGAAATGGAATAAAATAAAAATAAATGTAATTACATGTAATAAAATATAATATAATATTGTATCCATTATTATATATATATATATATATATATATATATATATATATATATATATATATATATGTATATAATAATGGATACAACATTTTAGGGCCGAAAAAACCATCAGATGATTATAATGATTGAAAATGTTTTCTTTGATCCAAGTTTAGACTTAATGTATGAAAATCTACATTGATTCATAGAAAAATACTGACAGCTCCTTTTAAATTATTTATTTTTAAAATGTAAGATGATAGCTCATTCACCCAGTTCATAAACTAAGGTGACTCTGTCTAACCTCTCCATTCACGTCCTGTGTGAGAGTTAAACTTCTCCAAACACTAATTACCGTATATCTTTGGAAGGAAATGCAGCCTGTCATGTCATTTTAAATTAACACCTTAATGACAAATCAAATCAATTCCTGGTACAGCAACTCAATACTCTGAAATCAGAAGCTAACAGTCAATTAGTCTCATATGGTAATAGCCAATTTTGAGCAGAAAACTCATTTGAAACTTGATTCAGAAAGTAGGAAATGAGCCGGACTAAGCGTGACTTTGCGAGAACAGATATGGTAAAGGTCGTGATGTGAGGGAAGAGAGCTGCACATGCATTTTGATGTGGGTTTATTTGATTCTACAGCTACGTTCTTTTGAGGACAAACCGTTTGAACCGAAACAGCTCGTGTGTCCTCATTAGTGAATGTGCCAAGATGTGGCAGCGCAGGCATTCCTCTCTCAGATCACTTGTAAACATACTGGATTATTTCCCTCACAACAAGTCTGTGCAATGTTTTGAAACCAGAAATCATCGTTTGGAGAGATAAACTGGACGCTCAAATCAAAAACTTCTGGGCTGGATTTGTACTGAATTCCCAGAAATGCTTGGAAAAAGAGACAAGGGGAAGAAGATGGATGGATGGATGCACCAAAATATCAAAGCGTTTCAACCTTTCCTAAGACAAATGTGTTCTTTAGTTACTTGCAGGGAGAAAACACCAGTTACAGTAGAATGCATATGTACTACTATTGTATAGGCAATTTATAATTTATATTTTAATATATTTTTTATAGTTTTTAACTTTGGAAAATGAATGTTGTAGTGAACACATTCTTTTCACTCCCTTCACTGGTATTTTATTGGTTCACACTGGGTATCTACAGATATGGGTGAAGTTAATATGGTAATGATAATGAAGCTGTAAGATGAGGCAGAATGTGGTCTGTGCTTGGAAAATATTGCCATACACTTCCCCAAAAGCTCCCTGCTGCTCACAGTAATTGCTTGTCATAAATGAAAATATATATGAATAAACATCAGTTGCATTACAGTACATGATTTTTCTTGACAAAATCAGCAGCAGTTAACACTTGTGCTTCACAGCAAGTCGGTCCTGCGGGTTCAATTCCACTTCCAGGCCTTTCTCTGTGGATTTTGTTTGCATGTTTCCTCCAGGTGCTCCGGTTTCCCCTAATGGAAATACATGTAAAGAGTGGGTGAATGGATGGTGGTCAGGGGCTGTGATGCACCAGTGTGTTTGGCGTCATCTTTCTGTCATCACCATGTGTGGAGGAAATGTAAATTAGCGGTACACAAAATTGTAAAGTGCTTGTGACCTCGGTCTATGAAATGTGCTATATAAATAAATTAGGGAAGGGACTTTAACACATTAATTAAGATTAATTAATTACACAAAAATGTATGCCTTCTCCACCGACTCCCACTGATGACTGCTGTCGTTGTGTCCTTGGGCATGACACTTAACCCCACTTTGCCCAAAGCCCCCACTGAAAGATCAAGGCTATGCTCACAGTCAGAGAGCAGCCGTCCTCCTGTGGACTCACCACCTGCAGAGGGTCAGTGAGGGGCTGGTGCTATGAGATTTGGGTGGCATCTCTGATTGCCACCCCCCTGACCCAGAAATGGATTAAAGGGTAGAAAATGGATGGATGGATGGAAAATGTATGCCTTTTAATCGCCATGTCCCTTTGTGCACCGCGGAACGTTTCTCACTGGATGGGTTTCGGACAGGCCGGTTGTACTGGAGCACCGCGCAACTTCCAAGCTTGTTCTCCGCAAATCTAACCTGTCTCCAAACCTCCCAATGACAGAACTGACTCTGAGAAACACTGTTCCCACTGCTGTCTCTGTGCAAAGTGTGTAAAGTTTGTGTTTGGTGCGGTACTACGTTCGCACGCTGCTGCAGCTGCACTCGCTTCGCTATGGTTTCCGCACTGGTTCGTGGCACAGTGAACACAAAAAAAGACGCTGATGTGACCGCGTTGGTTGGTTTCTAAATATGGTATTGCTACACTTATGGCAAAAATTGCACTTGCCTGTTTGACTAGACAAAAATAAACAATATTTTTGTCAAATAAACAGTATTTTTGTTGCTTAAGCTTATGTATTCAGTCGTTACTCAATGTTATACTAAAAATCCATGTGAAAAAAAATACTTCTCATAGTTCTCAGGCCAAATAATTATATGCGATTAAAATGCGATTATTGCAATTAATTAATAACAAAGCCTCTAATTAATTAGATTATTTTTTTAAATTTAGTCCCAGCCCTAGAATAAATATCACTTACTTACTTTCTTATTAAAAAAATTAAAACATCTTTCAAATAATGCAAAACTTTCTTGACAATTGTGTATTGTCTTCTCTGTAATAACTGAACCTGAGTGGATCGATATACAATCTGTGAACTCCATACGATCTACCTGACTCTATCGTTGGTCCATATTTATCCTTGAGCAGTGTTTATTAGCACCGATGGCTCGCCGCAGGACACATAAAAATGGATGACAGCTAATGTTCCGTTCAAATCTGTGTTTAATGACGACAGCAGCAAAACTGGGCCGTGAAAAGCAGAGAGCATGCTGGGATACGATGGCCGACACTGATGATATTGACCTTTCAGCTCGACCTTCTGTCACGGATGAACCGAAGTGGATAATTGGCTTTTGCATGGACACCGCCGACGAGACGAGATGGGGCGACGGCGAGTGTTTTGAACTCCACGTCGGGATTATGAAACAAGATATTAAAATGTTTTATCATGCCGAACTATTGATTTTGTTGGTTGTAATGTGAACATCATGGGAACTAATGGTTGGTGCCTGCCTAGTTTAGTGCAGTTGTGAAGCTCACGCTGATGGGATGGAGGGGCATTTTTTTTATATATACACACATTTTATGCACGCATGAAACTAATTGTGCATAACAATTCAAGTATTTTTTTGGGCACCTAGAAGACACAAAATCAATTATACGAAAACAAAAAAACACACAGAAAAGACAGCTTATGGGTCAACCCCGTATTACCAAAACACCCATCACCAATATAATGCTTATGTTACTTACATGCATATACATAAATATATAATTATATGCATACACAGACACACATAGATTTGACATATAAATATGCACACATACAAACATACATACATACATACATTAGTTGGATCTTGAATACGCTTATTGACCTAGTGCGTGTGGTGTCAGTTGCTGTGAAGACCTTATCCTGTCAAATCACTGAAGCTAAGCAGGGTATGGCCTGGTAAGTACTGTGATGGGAGACCTCTGATAACATGCCAATCTGATATCAGCCAGAAATTAGGGAAACAGTATAGACTTTGACATTGATTTGGAACTCTAATGATCCAACACTGAGGCTGTAACATGCTAAATTTCAGCTTCTCCCATTTTCACTGAGACTGTGCACAGCAGGTGAGCAATTAAGAAAGACCAATAAATGAGAGCGCAGGACTGTGGAAACCTTTTCAAGTAAGTAAGTAAGTAAGTAAGTTTTTATTTATATACCGCCTTTTCACTGCAGATCTGAGTCTCAAAGCGGTTTACAATTGTTAATTTTGGGCATTTGTATCTCACTCCACACAGAGATGGGAGCGGGGTCGCCAGTACAGGAAGCGCATGCCAGAACTATTGGACATATTTTTAGTGGTAGGGGAAACCGGAGTACCCGGAGGAAACCTACGCAGACACGGGGAGAATATGCAAACTCCACTCAGAAAGGCCCTGGTCCGACCGGGATTCGAACCCAGGACCTTCTTGCTGAGAGGCGAGAGTGCTATCCACTCAGCCACCGTGCCGTCAAGTTAATCAACACCTGAATTGGGAGCCAATTAAGATTGAAATATATATCTCTCTATAAAGATAATGTTCTTGTCTGGGATGGTCACAGACAGAGCCTTATGTTTTTTGCCAACTTGCTTTAAAGAAACAGTTTGTGCCTTTGAGCCCATTTAAAACCATTTGAAAAAATGTATCTGAACAGGGACATAGAGATACAAAGGAAGAATAAAATGGACACATGTAAAAGTCAGGAGGAGTTGCAAGTCCGTTCAAAGCGTAACACTAAGACATTCAAAAAGCCTAAATCTCTGACTATAAATGCCATGACCCTATTGCCGTTTTTTCATTGTTTGTATTAAAACACTCAACGGAGAGAAAAGTCTGATTTTCCGCATACATATACAGAGTCCTACAGTGCAAAATTATTGTTGCTTGTTAATGCTGCGCCACTAATTCAAATGAACAAAAATCTTTCTGGCATCTTTTTTCATTGTTACCATCTACTGAATTTAATTGTGCCACTTCAAACTCTTAATTAGCATTCATGGGTGCTCATGTTTAAGGATCTATCTGCAGTGCTGCTGCTACAACTGTGCACAGTCTCTTTGTTTCGATGCGACACATGCAGCCATCCAGCTCTGAAGAACTATTAAAAGCAGACTTTTTGACAGGGGCATATACAGTGTTTTTTTTCAGAACACAGTGGCTGTCAGACTGAAATAAGATATTTTATAATGAGCAGAATAAAAGAGAGACTCATGCTCCAGACGATGAGCTTTCATATGTGTATCAAACATTTTACCCTTTACACTGAGCCAATTACTACATGCGTTGCATAATCAGATAAAAATAAGTCTTATTCAACAATACTTAAAAGAAATTAATTGCATTTACAAAACTAACAAAACACAACAACGGTACAATAACTGAAGAGCAAAAAGTCCTGGGTCATGCTGTAATGAACTAAAACTAACCTTTAACATATTCATAGGAATTAAATGAAGAACGTAGATACAGCGGAATGCTGCCTTCAGCATCTGCTGCTTTGCTGCACCAGATGGCAGCTGAAATTCAGTTAAACATTTAATATTAACTTTTCATTAATCACAGTTGGGAATAGTAGATTATTTCGCTTGTGGCTAGATGTCTCTATTTGCATAGATACCAATATGAGAAACTTTTTAGGGCACTTTTACAACTAAGAAAATAACAACATTTTAATGCGGTGCATAAACGTTGCATCTATGAAAAACAATGTTTTTGGTATCGACCAAAAAGAAGCAAGAACAAAGTTGCTGTTTAGCTTTGTCAGGACTTGTGCTGGATGATTTTACTTCTGCCACATATGCTGTGTGGTGGGAGACACAAAACGCCCAAAAAGGTAATCCACCCAGACACAGCAGAAACGTGCACACAGGATGGTCTGTGCTAACGAACCAACAGAATGGCCTGTGGGATTAAACCAACAACCTTCTTGCGGTAAAACATGTGCTATGTCATGATTGGTCCTCTAAACACATTGATGGAGGTAGGCCCAATGCCTCGGTTTTGCCCCACAACTTTGGGAGGAAAACGTTTGTCAAATAAAAGTCCTAATTCAAGGTCAACAAATGTGTGAGTGCAGACAACCCTGTGTTCCTCACATCACTGTGTGTGTTTTTCCATTAGTGCGAGGGGAGTCTGCTCTCTGTGTTTAGGGGACATTCAGAGACGGCGTGCTGATTGGGCAGGAAATAGCACTGCGAAAACTAGGAAGGGGAACATCATTCTGAAATATCCTAGACCAATCCCTCTGGGGATACTCTCAGATGAACTGGAAGTGTCTGGGAAAGGGGTAGTCTGGGCATCTCTGCTCCCACAAGACCAGGCCCAGGATAACGCAAACAAAAAAGGATTGGAAATTATAATTGATATGGCGTCTTCACTGTAAGTTTGTACTTGATACGTTCCATCTCCGCTGTTTCCCGAGTGATAGTTATCCCGGTATAGTTTGAGCCATTTGGTTGTGGACTGTGAGTGACCTACTTTATGACGCCTACAGAGCAACTTCAAAGTGCTCACGTTCTTTCATTTCCTCTCGATGCAACCTCCAGAAGCTTACATGCACACACACAGACAGACACACACACACACACACACACACACACACACACACACACACACACACACACACACACACACACACACACACACACGGTAATTTTAAGTGCTGAGTAAAGTTAGCCATACCTGTTTCAAAAGCATTTGTGAGCCCTGTCCTTGGTGCTGAAACTCTTCTTGCGGCTCCATCCACAAAGGAAATGTTTTTTCACTAAAACTAAAGCAACATAGATTTGTGAATGACAAGAGGCAGGTTATTAATGAGTAAATGGTTGTATTTAATAATTTAAGAGTAAATGTAATGGCTAAGGCATGATGGATGCTAGCAGTTTGTTTAGTTTCATTCATGGTGTTGCTGAGGTGTTTGTTGACATTGTTTTTCACAAAACCGGAGTCTCACCGGCCATGACCGTTTATACCCTGTCTAAACTACTCCATCCACTTTCCCACCGTCCATGGACAATCACTTCCCCTTTAAAGTACACTCAAAATGCAGCAGCTCGAGTCCTGACTAGAACCAGGAAGTACGACCACATTAGTTCGGTCCTCAGGTCTCTGCACTGGCTTCCTGTGGCTCAGAGAATAGACTTTAAAACAGCTCTGCTTGTGTACAAGTCTCTCCATGGCCTCGCACCAAAATATATTAGTGACATGTTAGTCCCATATGAACCAGCCCGGACTCTGAGGAGCACAGGGACTGGACTCCTGTTAGTGTCCAGAGTCAGAACTAAACATGGGGAGGCTGCACTTCAGATTCATGCTGCTAAAATCTGGAACAATCTTCCTGAAGATGTGAGACAGGCCTCCTCTCTGACAATGTTTAAAACCAGGTTAAAGACAGTTCTGTTTAGCTGTGCATACAACTGAGGGATTTTATATTTTTAGATGTATTTTTAATGTTCTGTGATTATTTATGATTTTAATGCTTTCTTATTTTGTTCAGCACTTTGAATTGCCTTGAGTATGAATTGTGCTATATAAATAAACTTGCCTTGCCTTGCCTTGCCTAAAGGCGAACAACCAGCTGCAACCCTTCCCCGTGACGTAAAATGATCGTGACATATATTTTCAATTATCTTTCTGCCTCTCTCTCTCTGGCAGCACTCTTCAGCTGAGACAATGATCATGGGCACGCATTCATCCACATTCATCTATGGATAGAGAACCACATCCTGTAGCTTTAAGCCAAGTCGTTCCTGTCTGAAACATCACTTTAATGCTGCAATTTCATGAGCTGACTTTAATCTCGAGCAACAGATGTTAAAGGAAACTCAACAAACGGAAAAGTCAATCCTGACAGTTTTATGAGGACAAGTTTTGCCATCAGAGTTCCCTCTCATTTCAGAGATCAATTTGAACTGACGGATCTGTAATGTTCTTTGGAAATTGGACGAAAAAGGCAAGATGTTCGCAATTTAGATAAAACTTTTATGGTTATCTTTCTTGAGGGTTTTGTTCAACATTTGTTCTGTTAGCAGGTGCTCTTGAAGCGAGAATGATGTTATCAAAAGTGGCATAGTATTTCTTCTTATTTATAATCAAAAAAGGAACCGGTACATGCTCCTGTCATTTTTCATATTTTAAAGTCTTTAATCTCTTTAGGCACTGAGGACAGACACCGCAACACTTTTTTACCTGCTTGAGACATATTTTGAATGTTCTTTTGCCTTAATGGAATCTGTTTGGAAACATATACAGTGTCCTCCATATCCTCATAGAAACTGTTCCAAGTGCAGTTGAGACATCCGCAGTCTTTTTGAAACCCTATCTGTTTAAAAGTTGTAATGCATGCCATAAAAATCCGCTCCAAATGTCTCTGAAGTAAAGATTATTTGAACGTAAAGGAATTAAGTTCGGAGTGAAACCGAAGCAAGAGCATTAAGTTCAAGTTTTTATATTACATTCAGTTACATTTATCGTTCATGAATATGTGGCTTTCAGTTTCAAAGGCACTTCAAACTTTTAAACTACAAAGTATACAAACAAATTGATGAAGTTGCTGATGTACTTTTGTATGTAAAAGTACATCATCAAAATAGTTTTAGTATTACATTAACGTGATGTTATAGTAGCCTAACAAATGACATCATTCTGGGAATACAACGTAAACTCAACTCTCAACTCCTATTTATATCGTTTGGTTCATGAGGTTGTTGTTTTATGTTTGTTTTTTTCCTCCAGTGTTCTATTTTTAAAACTGGAGTACCTAATTTTCAATTTTTTTATTTCGGCCTCTATCACATCTTCCGATTTTTCAGGCAAAAATTAGGGGACCACCCTCAATCAGCCAATCAGACAAAAGTACCAAATAGTGACTGAACTTCCGGTTATTACCCAAAGCTCATGACTATAGATGAGGGTGGGAACGTAGATCAATAAAGCGAGAGCTTTGTCTTCCGAGGCAACTCCGTCTTCACCGCAATGGTCATACAGCTTTGAAGGGAGACACTGCTCCCTCTTCACCACATAAGTCAAACACAGCCACTGCATCACTGCTCCCGCTGCACCAATCTGCCTGTCGATCTCACGCTCCATCCTTTCCTCACTCTTGAACTAGAGACACTTGACCTCCTCCACCCCCTGGAGAGGGCTGGGCACCTTTTTCTGGTCAAGCACCATGTATTCCTATGAATGAAAAATGCAGCCAGCGGAAGTTCAATTTGGTAGACGTCAGCCAAAGGTAACCCCTCCAGGCCGGTTCTCATCCCCAGCCTATCGCACGGCAAACGCCCCCTTCCAATCCACGGTCCAGCCAGGCAAGCCGCTTAAAAGCGGAGGAACTCCCATTCTTGGCCTTCTCGAAGCCTGCAATGACTCGTTCTGGAGGAATCGCTTTTGTCTACTCACGCTTACTCCTGCAGTCCCCGCTGTCCTCTGTCTTGCTGCGTGTGGTCTGCTCTTCCTCCGCGTCGCTGCTCCTGCTGCGGGTCTCGTGCTGTGGTCCGTGGGTCTTTGCCGCTCTCCTCCTTTACGGGCTCTTCTGCGGGTTCGCCGCTGCTCGTCTCGTCGCAGCCTGCTGCTTCATACGGCCGGTCTGGACCGGTGCGGTGGGAGCCGTGCGCATCCCTGCCTCCTCGTGCCGGTACGGCGTGGTCCCGTTGTGTTGTCCCTTGTCTTCTGTCGTTGTGGGTAAGTATGAGACCTGCGGACGGTTTATTCCCCTCGCATTGTACTGCAGGCTCAGTTGGCCCCGTGCATTGGTGGGCATGCTTCAGTTTAAAGCCCTCGCATTGTTCTGCAGGCTCAGTTGCCCGTGCCGTGCATTCGTGGGCAAGTTTCAGTTTAAAGCCCTCGCGTTGTTCTGCAGGCTCTCTTAACCAAGCTCCGTTTAAATCCTTCACTCTGACTGCAAGCTCCGTTATTCCTCACATTGGACTGCAAGACCTCAGTTTAATCCCTTACATTGGACTGTGTGCTCTCAGTTTTAATCCCTCACTTTGGCCTGCAGGCTCTCTTTAAATCCCTCTCTGGACTACGAGCTCTGTTTAAATCCCTCTCTTGGACTGCAAGCCCCGTTTAAATCCCTCTTGACTGCGGCTCCCAAATTGAATCCCTCACATTGGACTGCGAGCTCCCAGGTTAATCCCGCACGGATCTGTTTATATCTGGAACTGCTTATATCTGGAGCTGTTATACCGTACCCGGAACTGCTTCATGCGGAACTGCTTATATATGGAACTGCTATGTATGGAACTGCTTATATATGGAACTGCTTATATATGGAATTGTATATATGGAACTGCTTGTATATGGAACTGCTTATATATGGAACTGCTTATATATGGAACTGCTTATATATGGAACTGCTATATATGGGACTGCTATATGTGGAACTGCTATATATGGAACTGCTTATATATGGAACGGCTTGTATACGGAACTGCTTATATGGAACTGCTCATATTGGAACTGCATATATGGTACTGCTTGTATCTGGAACGCTCATATATAAAAATTAATAAATATAAATAAATATAAATAAATGTAAATATGAATAAATATAAATATAAATAAATATAAATAAATAAATAAAAAAAAAAAAAAAAAAAAAACTGCAGGCTCTGTTGGATCCATCCCATCGTTTAACTCCCTCACACCGGACTGCAGGCTCTCCGTTAAACGCCTCACTTGGACTGCGGGCTCAGTTTTAATACCTCATTTTGGACTGCAAGCTCTATTAAATCCCTCACATTAGACTGCAAGCTCTATTTAAATCCCTCACATTAGACTGCAGGCTCTGTTTAGGTCCCTCGGCGCCTAGTGTCCCGCAACCTCTTCCCGGCTCTCCGTGAGCCCCAAGTCGGCACGCGGCTCGGGCGCGGGAGGTGTCCGGGGGCTACGTCATTGACCCCTTCTCTCTGTCTCGCTCTAACCCGATGGGCATCGCCACCCGCAAGCACTCCAGGAAGAAGCGTCTCATACTCGTCCTCTCCTGTCCCCGCTCCGGGCCCGCCCGAGCATCAACAGCCCCTTCCCTCCGGCGCCCTTCTCCCTGCAGTCCGCTACCGTGGACCACGCGATCAGGCTGATAAAGACTTTCGGCCCCGGCTCCTGGCTCTCCAAGGCCGTCATCCCGGTCGCGTTCAAGCTGCTGCCATCCACCCCGACCACTGGCGCTGTTCAGGGGTCAAGTGGCGTCGGAGTTCTTCTTCGCAGTGCGCCTCACCTTTGACTGCCGGAGTAGTCCCTCTCGTTCAACAATCTCTCGGAGGCGCCGTGTCGGATTCTGCTTAATTACGCGCGGCTCCCCTCTGCCTGCATCTCCCCGATGATTCCCTCATAGTCGACCCACCCTCAGACTGCTCCGGGGGCTCTCTCCGCAAGCTCAGGCTCGCCTTCTCTGCCCTCGGATTCCTCCACTCCGGAAAGCCCACAGGCCCCGCCAACGCTCTGGAGTTCCCGGCATCCGCCTCGACACACGCGCCATGGAGGCCTCCCTCCCGCTGGACAAGCTCGAACGCATCCGCGCTTTCTCCCGGTCTGCCCCGGCCTTCCCGTCACTTCGAGGGGTCCTTGCTCTCCCTCCTCGGGCATCTTCTTTATGCCGTCTGTATCGTTCCCCAAGGTCGTTCTTTTAATTCCAGACTCCTCTCCCTCGCCGGCTCCGTCTCCTCCCTCGATGACGCGTCTGCCCGGACGCGGGGCGCCGCTCCGACCTGGCGTTCCGGTCCTGTTGCAGAGCCGCTGGGATGGTGTATCTCTTTTTTATTTTACAGTGACATCATCCTGTCTCAGATGCCCCGCGGTTCTTCACGGACGCAGCCCCGTCCGTGGGTTTTGGGGGTTTTCCAGGACCAGTGGCTCGCCGGGCCCCGGCCCGACGCTTTCCCTCGAAGCATCTCCTCCGCGCTCCACGAGATATATCCCGTGACCGGAGCCTGCGTGCTGCGGAACCATACGCGGCATAGGAAAAGGATTTCCGTGACGTGCGACAACCTCGACGCCATTGAAATAATTAACAGAAGTCGTTCATCCTCTCCCCAAATCACACCCTCCTTAGACGCATCACATGGCTCTCAGTCCTGAACAATTTATCATCACTGCTCGTCACGTCCCTCGTCACCTAACTGTATTGCTGACTCTCTCTCGCTTTAAATTCCAGGAGTTCTGACGCCTCTGCCCTTCTGCCAATCCATCGCCATGCCAGATCCCCTGCACGGAATCCCTTGCCCTGGTCTAGTCCCTCCGTCTCTTCACCTTCTCTCCTCCGCTGCATCCTACATGAAAATGGGCTTCTTACGCATAAGCGAATTCACTAACCCCCACACCACCTTCAATGCAGCCCGAGACATTGCCTTCTCCGACCTGTCTTACTATCCCGGCTACTTCAACCTTCACATCAAGCATTCCAAACGCAAAGGCGCTCGTAATATAGTTATAGCTCGGTCTGACTCTTCTCCCTGTCCTTACAGATCCATGATGCATTACACCACGCTCCGGAAAAAGCCCAAAAAAAACTATGGAGCTATTATGGAGCTATTATTGTTTCAATAAACCATGTGCGTAACCAGATTTGTGTGTACGTAAAACGATTTGTGTGTGCGTAACCAGATTTGTGTGTACGTAAAAGAAATATTTGTGCTGTGTAAATAGATTTGTATGTACGTATCAAGATTAGTGTGTGAAGAACGGACAAAAGCCTAAGTGCTACGCACAGGCTCTGTTTTACATACAAATCTCTTTTTGACACACCTCTGCGGCCAAGCTCGTGTGTCAAAAAGATTCGTAAGTGTAATGTGGTTGTTCTAGCAGTACACCAGCAGATGGTGCTGTTGTAGCTGGTTATTACCTACAGGCAAGAAAACCAGCAGAGTTTGTGGCACTAACTAACGTGTAGATTTAAAGAAAACCGAAGGATTTAAGAAGAAGAAAAGTTCAGGATGACAAGGGACACTACAATTCCCACAAAATCCGACTTTTATGAAAGCTGTAGGTTCTCTGTCAGCTGTTTTTGTTTACTTTGAGTTCTATGGGGAAAATTTCTGTGTAGCCCACGTGAATTTAGTCTGCAGTACGCGAGAATCCCTCAGCTCCAAGCTAGTAACACCCAAACCAGTTATTATAATAGATTCATGTATAATACAGTGGTGTGAATGACAGGATTTTGACTATAGGAAAAAAATATCATAAACAGCTGCGGTAGTCTGTCTTGTCAAGGCAGTAGGTTTTGGTTTGCTTGCGTGTAGGTAATAACCAGCTACAACAGCACCATCTGCTGGTGTACTGCTAGAACAATCACATTACACTTATGAATCTTTTTGACACACGCTTGGCGGCAGAGGTGTGTCAAAAAGAGATTTGTATGTAAAACAGAGCCTGTGCGTAGCACTTAGGCTTTTGTCCGTTCTTCTCTTCGTACAACGTGGTTATTTACACACAGATTGTTCTGCTACAGATACACATGTCAAATTACACACACACAAATCTGTTTACGCACACACACAGTCCAAGTTACACTTGCGAATCTGCCAAGGCAGGACTGCGTCAAAAGATTCGTGTGAAAAAAAAAAGTGTGTGTAAAACATACTTTTTTTTTCTTTACACACACACAAATCTTTCTACGCACACACAAATCTTTTTACGCACACACAAATCTTGATACGTACATACAAATCTATTTACACACGCACAAATATTTCTTTTACACACACACAAATCTGGTTACGCACGCACAAATCTTTTTACGTACACACAAATCTGGTTACGCACGCACAAATCTTTTTACGTACACACAAATCTGTTTACGCATACACAAATCTGTTTACGCACACACAAATATTATTGAAACAATAATAGCTCCATAGTTCTCAAAATGTACCAAAATTTCACCTGTCATCAGCAGAGGACCCCGGGCCCCATAATCCATATTATCATTACCATTATTAAAAAAAGGGTCTAAGGACAGTGGTGATTATCCAGGACAGTCAACATTCAACAACATTTATGGACTTTATCAACATATGTGGACATATAAGCCCCTAATGGCTCTATGTGTTTTTTATCATTGCATTTCTTGTGTTTGAACTGCTTAATTCTCTGATCTGTGTTGGCAAATTCATCAGTTTTGTTAAGTCCTCCAAGAATGTTGTGATTTATGGCTATACATAAATACATGTAATTAAATTGAGTTGAATCCCGGAGAAGCCCCCAAAGGACTCCTCGGGGAACATGGATCTTCTCCAGATCCACAAAGCACATGTGGACAGGTTGGGCGAACTCCCATGATCCGCGAGTATCCGATGGAGAGTACCGACATGATCCAGTGTTCCATGGCCACTGATCCTCCTGCATTTGACTATCTTTTGTTACTTTATTTTGCAGTTCAGTGAACGTCATTTTCATATTTGGTCTTCAGTGAAGTCTTTAGAGAGGGCAATGTCTCTCTGAATCATCAAAGACCATAGACCGTCATTTATCCTTGGATTGTTCAATTTTTTAATCTTTACACAAGTTTAGAGCAACTTTCATCAATATTAATCATACTTAAAAACGCATTCTATTCTGTATTTTTAGTAAGATGCTTGACTTTTTTTGGCCAATCTTATAGTAAACAGTATTATGACCTGGCAGCCCAGTGATTAGGTTATGGATTTTCAGTATTCTGTCAGGATCCTCAATTTGCTCTTGTAGCCATCACTTAAACCAGTGGTTCTCAAAGTGTAGTACGGAACAGTGTGGTAAATAATTCTTACTGTTGAAACTGTGTAAAATGTTACAATGGCTGACAATATTAGATATACTTCTTTGGGAATGAAACCTCTGGCTTGTTATTGATAAATATTTAGGCTTACTACGCTTATATATATATTTTTTTGAAAGATGCGCTGGGTAACGGCTGCAAGTCCTTAGTAGCTCTGATTAACAGTTGTTGTTTTGTGCTTTAAAATTTTTATTTGTATTGCTTTTTCTGTCTGAGATGTTTAGGGCTGAAACAACTAATCGATTAATTGACGACTAATCGATTATTGAAATAGTCGACAACTATTTTAGTAATCGATTAATAGTTTTCTGGTTCACACGGACTCAAACAGAGCAAAAATGACATGAAAATGTAGTATTTTTTATTAAAACCAACTTTGTTTTTATAATTTCATGAATATCTGTCTGTCTCATCTAATCAGATAGCAAAATTATCACAAAGAGCATTTACTTTAAGTTTACGCCATCAATACGTCCTCGAGTGTTGCCACTTTAGCTTTTTGTGATGAAAAAATATTTTTTTTCTACACAATTCACAGCCAAGCGATTACTCGATTAATCGTAAAAATAATCGATAGATTAATCGATTACAAAATAATCGTTAGTTGCAGCTCTAGAGATGTTGCTTCAGTACAGTGTTTTGCACTGGTCCAGACCGGAGCAGAGAGGATTCATGGTTCAAACCAAGCGGATCAGGTGAAAATCCACTGGAGGAATGCTGATTTATTGAAAAATGCTAATGAAGCATTTAGCATTTTACTTTGGACTAGAGCAGAGAAGATGGTCCAAACCAAGCGGCTACTCCATCTTTTGACCTGTCCAGCTCCACCCAGAGGCTGCTCCATCTCTGCTGCTGTGGCCTGAGGGGCTGTGGCTGATTATTACTATTGTTATCTTTATTAATTTTTTTAGAATGATAAATTTTATGTTTTATTTTTGCTACTACTGGACACCTGAATTTCTCCTTCGGGGGATCAATAAAGTATCTATCTATCTACTGTATAGTGTTGGTCCTTTGTGGTGGTACTTTGAGAGGCAAGTATTTTCTGAGGTGGTAGTTGGTGTAAAAAGTTTGAGAACCACTGACTTAAACCAATCAAAAACGTTTGTGGAAAATCACAGTTAAGTGGCAAGTGAGACACCAAGAATGTACTGTAAGATCACAACATGGAGTAAATCCAGATAAACATGAACAAACGAAGAAACTCAAATCATTCAAGTTCAAGAAAAGGCTGTGTTCACACTCCGCCCTGTATACATTATTCTAAAGTGACTAACAATAGTAATAAAGCGCAACAGCACTTTAGGTCACAGCAGCAGAGGTGGAACAGCTGCTGGTGAAGAGCTGCTTCCTGTCCTCTGGGTAATGCATGCAGTGTCTTTTTGGTTCTGACTTTTTTCACTGCACTGGTTCAAAGTGAAATTCTAATTTATTTATTAGCATAATTTACAGTTAGAAAAAAGCAAGAAATATAACGATTGTAAAGCACAAAACAACTGTTTCAGAGCTGCTGAGGTCATGCAGTTTCCAGCTCATTCAAAAGTAAACAAGAGTAAACAAATCTCAATTTATAAATTGTAAATATTCAACTAAACTACTGTTTTTTGTAATATAGACCGAATATTTTATTTTATACTCTTGATAGTGTGAATTATGAATGAAAAAAAAAACTCCAGTATGTAATGCAAATAGATGACATCATGGACGATGTCACCTTTTAGAATCTGTGGTTTCCATGGGGACATGGAGTTTTGCTTCAGTTCTATGGACTGTCCACAGCTGTAAGTCTCTCTGTGTTCACATTGACACCTATCCAAGATGAGTCCGCCAGACGAGTTCCGCCATTATTGTTATTGCAAAGTGATTGTTCAGTGTCCATCCAGATTGAGTCAGAAGTGTTTGAGTGGATCCATTTGTATATGTACTGTAAATGATTAGCTAATGAATAGTGGTAAAAATTTGGGGCATTGAGGCCTCCCTGTAGTTTTGGTTTCTGTAGTGTTGCGAGTTTGATACGGGGTGGTTTGTTTTTCCAGTAGAATTTGTTAATGGCAGAGTTGAGTGATTTAAACCAGGTTTGAGTGGGTTGAACAGGGGTCATTGAGAGTATGTAGTTGATTTTGGGGAGTATTGACATTTTAACCAGAGAGATTCTGCCTGTGATTGAAATGGGGAGATTCATCCAGCGTTGTAAATCTTCTTCTAATTGTTTGAGTAAGGGGGAGAAGTTGAGAGAAAACAGCTCTGAAAGCCTGGAGGAAACCTTAATTCCCAGGTAAGTGATGTGGTTTGAAGAGAGTGGGACAGGAGGAGTGATGGCTGCAACATCCCAACTGTTTGACTGTAGGGGGAGAATTGAGGATTTACTCCAGTTGATTGAGTATTGTGAGAGTTTGGAAAATGATTCGATGAGGTTTATTGTGTGGTGTAATGATGAAGGTGGGTTTTGTAAAAAGAGGAGGATATCATCTGCATACAGGCTGATTTTGTGTTCGATTGATTGTGGTTGGAATCCTTTGATTTGGTTATTTTGGCGAATTGCTGCTGCAAGTGGTTCTAAGAAGATTAGAAATAAAGATGGAGAGAGTGGGCATCCATGGCGGTTTCCGCGGTGAAGAATGAAGGGATGTGATGACAGTAGCAGTAGGTGAGGTGTAAAGCATTTTTATCCAGTTGACAAACGACCCCCCGAAGCCAAATCTCTCCAGTGTGGCAAACAGGAAGGTCCAGTCGACCCTGTCAAAAGCCTTTTCTGCGTCCAAGGATGCAATTATGGTTTTTTCCTGTTGTAGAGTTGACCAGTGGATTAAATTGAACAGCCTACGAGTATTGTCTGATGAGTGTCGTCCTTTAATGAAGCCAGTTTGGTTGGGATGAATGATCGTTGGGATTACTTTTTCTATTCGGAGGGCAAGGGTTTTTGATATGATTTTTGTATCGACATTGATAAGTGAGATGGGCCTGTAACTGGAGGGCAGTGTAGGGTCTTTGTTGGGTTTGAGGATGAGGGAGATTGTGGCAGAGTTCATGTGGGTTGGCAGCTTACTGATCTGTTCTGATTCCTGTAGCATACGCATGAATAGCGGGGAGAGTGTGGGCCAAAAATGTTTGTAGAACTCAGCAGGGAAGCCGTCGGGTCCAGGGGATTTATTGTTGGGCATAGCTTTAAGTGCTGTGCAGAGATCAAATTCTGTAATTGGTGAGTTTAAACCTGATATATGGCTAGCTGAGAGAATGGGTAGGTTGATATTGTTTAGAAATGTGTGGATATTGTTTATATTTGGGTCAGAGTCAGAGGAATACAGTTTTCTGTAGTAATTTTTGAAGGTTTCATTTATTCCTTTGTGTGACGTTATATGCTCCCCTGCTGAGTTCTTAATGATGGGGATTGATGTTTTTTCTTTATTATTCAATTTTATCTGGTTGGCCAAGTATTTTCCTGATTTGTTGTTGTGTTGAAAATGTTCTTGTCGGAGTCTGTGGATAAGAAATTGAGTTCGTTTATTTATTATTTCATTTAATTTGAGTTTCAATACTTTTATCTCTTTTTCCTGGTTCTCTGTTGGGTTGATCATGTTCGTTTGTTCCAGTGTGTTTATATCATGTTCTAACTTGTTTTCTAATTCTTTTTCTTTTCTAGCTTTGTGGACAGAGAACGAAATAATTCGGCCTGTTAGAACTGCCTTTCCTGTTTGCCACAGGAGTGAGGGTGAAGTTCCCGGGGAGTCGTTGGTCTCTGTAAAGGATGCCCACTCTCTTTTGAAAAAATTGTCAAAATTTGCGTCTGCTAAGAGGGATGTGTTGAAACGCCATCTTGTTGGCTGTTTGGGGTGAGGTGAGAAGTTCCAGGAAATTGCTAGTGGGGCATGGTCACTAATGGTTATTGGGTGGATATGTTGTTCTGAGATTTCTGCCATAATTGAGTTACTGTTTAGGATGAAGTCAATGCGTGAATATGAGTGATGGACTGGTGAGAAGAAAGTGTATTGTTTTTTTGTGGGGTTTTTTAGTCGCCAGCTATCGCCAAGCGAGAACCACTTCCAATACACATGATGTTGTTGAAGTGCTCAACATCGGCCACACAAATGTGTTTACAATTCTCCCATCAACTTTAGTCTTATTAAACTCAAGCCACACTCTTCCAGCTCCAAATGTAAACTGCCTGTGAACAATAATTTGGAATAGCTTTCCCTGAGTGATATTTCTTTATGCCGTTGCTTCGGGCACATCCAAAGATAACTCTCACACTCATTGATTATGTTTTTCAGCTCTTTTGTGGCTGAATACTGAAGAAGCAGGATGTCCCCGGGCTGCTAGCACAGAGGCCAAAGTCAGACCCTCTGGGCAAGGAGACAACACAGGACTCAACCAGAGAGAAATTATAATAGAGTCAAGTGCTGCTTATTCTTCATGTGTTATTGAACTGTGTGAGAACATCCTGTGACTTTTATACATTTTTATCCCATGTTGAATTACAAGTTCCATATCACACCACCTGTGACATCACTATACTAACACACACAGTTGACTTACAGCATAGGTGTCAAAGTCAAGGCCCGGGGGCCAGATCCGGGCCGCGAGACCATTTCCAGTGGCCCTTGGGATGATTTTAAATTATTATATTAAATAGCAGCTACCCAAAAGTAGAAATTCTTCCTGTATATCTTCAATATTTGGCCCAGTTTTGGTTCAGTCCACAGCAACTGAAGTAATTCTAATCAGAAAAGAATATCCAACTAATGTGAAACAAGTCATTTATTTACCTTCATATTCCCAATTTTTTTTAATAAATAAAACCCACTTATTTTTTCGGCCCCTGACCAGCCCTTTCTTTTTTTATTCGGCCCTCAACCAAAATAAGTTTGACACCCCTGACTTACAGTATGTATTATAAAGTGACTTGTAAGTCAAATGTCAATTACACAGAAGAAGGTTGAATTAAGTTTCTAAACCTGAATTCCTAGCCCTAAATATGTATTATCCGAGTTAAATAAAGGAAACATTTCAAGGAACTGCTTATTCTCTGATCTGTGTGTGCTTCTTTTTGGTTGAGGGAAATGTTTTCAAAGGCGCTTTTGCTGGCTCTTGGCTAAAAAAAAAAAACCTGTTTTGAGAGCATAGAGGACAGAATATATTAAGTGTTTTGAACATGGTACAAGTGGATTACATTAAGATACAGAAAGTATGATGAAATTGTGTTTTGGGCTCATCTTTTTAATGTGTGATATTCTAAATGATCTTTGTCTATGTTGACAGACCTTTAGAAAACAATTTTGATCTATAACCGCCTTATAACAGACATTTGTTCACTTTCTTTCATAGTGAAAATTGCACCTGGTTGTTAAAAGTTTTAATAAAAGAAGTTCTGAAGGTCATTACTTGGGTTTTACGTCTGTTTCTGAAAAAGTATTTTGGGAAAAACAATACAATTTCTTCTTGATTTTAAAGTGGAAGAGAACCTAATTTTTGTTTTTGTTTTGCTCATTTGGGAGGGCGACATACAGTAAGCAGATCCATCTTTTCCTTAATTGCAGAAATACCTCAGCTCCGGAGGCAAAACAATACATACTTTTTAAAGGTAATGGTCCCTTTAACTGTGAATGAACACCCCATTATTTAGAAAGGCACAGGGAAAGATGCAGCTGCTTGAATAAAGTTATCCTTAAAATATTGTGTTGTTAAAGTAGCTGTTTTTATTGCCTAATTTACACCATAGGCAACCCATTCACTTACAGGGCAGTACTAGGAGTAGTGTATGAGAATAATAACAATGGACATTGCACACATTTTAAGACAAGTATAATATTGGTTGCAGAAGCATTTTACCCAAAAGAGTTTCGAAAGGGCAAGCCAAACATTGAAACTGTCGGATCATTTGTTGCAGTGTGGAAAAAAAGTGACTATCCCCAATTTCGGTATTATAGAATAACAGAATATATATATTCTGTTTAAGTTAAAACAAAAAAAGATTATATTTAGAGAGTGTGTGATGTTAAATTCACTTCTTCAATTTGGGTCCTTTCAAAAGTGATCCTCACATCTGAGCCCTACACATTTTACACTTCCAAATGAGAAGTGGCAGCAGTATGAAGCAGAGCCAAATATTGGAGGATGTGATTTTGTGTGGGCCTCCTAAATCAAGGTGGAGACGAGCAGATTTATCTCCAGGAGGATTTTTTTTTTTAGAGAGCACACTCTAAAGTATTACCTAACTGGCTTCAGGGGGTCAAACCAGGAGATGCAACCTGCGAATTCAATTTGTGCATTAGCTTTAATATAGCGAGGACGAGTGAATGTCACACTGCCTCAGAGCTGTTTTCAATTGGGCTCAAGAGCGTGGCATGAACGATCAAGACATGTCTCATATACAGTAGTGGATTGTATACAGTATGTAGGAAAAGAGTGTCAACTACATAGCTTGAAAATGTGACTAACTTTTGCCATAAAAAGTGTGTATATGAATGCTTCAAGTTTAGTTTTTATTATTTGCTTTATTTACTTATGTATTAGTCATTATTAGTTTGTAAGTATATAATTATTTATTCGTACTTACATATGTGCAATTCTAATGTATAGGGCATAATTTTTACAATGAGATATGACTTATTTTATCTATATATAAAAAAAAATATGTCTTAGGTCCCTCTGATAAATAGAGTCTATCAAACCACAACGTGTTAAGTAGAAAGTGTTCAACTGTAAGTAGGAAGCCAACAGTTCTATGCCACGGCCCTCTAATGTTTCTCGATTCACTGCTGAATGGTGGAGAGTTTGGTTTGACCAATAGAAAGCGACACGGGGATGTCTGAAATCCAGTACTGGTGCCTGCTTGGCATTGACGAGTTTAACTTTCCCACAGTAGGGACATTTGTTTCATCACAAGTTACAGAACAGGAGGAATGAGGAGCAGCGAGGGGTGGCAAGGGCATTTATTGCCGCTTGCGACTTTAATGGAATTTTATTTTATAGCAAAAAAAAAAATCTTCAAACAAATACAAAAGCCCCATTGAAGTCAATTCAAATCTGTACTCGGAGAAAAAAAAAACTAAAAAAACACCAACACATCTCAATGCATGTGGTGTTAAAGGCTCTGTGCATATTTCCCCATCACAGATCTTAGTATTTCTCTCACACATTATGTTGTAAAAGCTTATGTCTATGCTATAATCTTCATAAGTACAATGTGTTGACTTGTGCTAGCTTTCAAAAACAAATCAAACGCCAAACTTGGCTCTGGAAGTTGTGAAAAGCGTTCATAAACTATTTGTGGTGAATAATTAGAACATGGACTATTTGTATGTGTTGCTAACTATTGAAAAACCTGTGCCCTCCATTTAAAACACTGCACCTGTGTGTACTAATATCAAATGATTGATATGCCTTGATAGTATGTGCTTTCTAAATAAATAATGCAGAATCTTTGACCTTCGAGAGCACAAAAAACAATACATTCCCACAAGACAAGCAGAAGTGTGTCTGTGCCTTAAACCGATGGGAAGAACAACTGTGAAAACCTTAACTTTGGGACAGGTCGGCCATTAGGGATGATACATGAATAAAGGACTTATGATTAAACATGCACATGGGACTCATTCACTGCTAGAAACTGCTGAGTAAAGACAAGAAGGGACACGAGAGAGCACACACAGAGGGTACGTCACACTTTACTGGGTCAACTCAGCAAAGGGAATAAAAAACTTTTGTACTTCTCTGCTGGAAAAATATCAATCTGTAAGGTCACTTCTATGAAAAAAAAAACATTAAACTATCAAAAAGTCGCATGAGTTGAAGTGAGTCATATGGGACTCCTTAAACTTGTTGGTATGGTAAAAAGTTGGTATTTTGTCTCAGCAGCGGTGAATATCCCTGTTTTGCTATTTGTGGTGAAAGCTGGGGAAGCTAACATTTTTTCACGATTCAACTTTAAAATGTCAGTGTTGAACAGGAACACGTCAATATACTGTATATGACATGTTTTTCCCAACCGTATGTGAGCAAATAAGGCCACAACATGCTATCTTCATCTTATTAGCAAATATGTTATCATTTGTATACTTATAAGAACAACCCCTGTGAGAATGGCGGTGGCTGAGGTGGCTGAGTGGTAAGCAACTGGATTCAAATCCCAGTCCCAGGGCCTTTCAGAGTGGAGTTTGAATGTTCTCCCTGTGTCTGTGCTGTGTAGGTTTCCTCCAGCTGCTCCGGTTTTTCCCACCACTAAGAACATGTACAATAGGTAGCATCCACCAGCTCCAGTCCTGACCAAGAGCATCTAGAGGTGGGTTCCCGGGCGCTGTGCTATGTCTGTCACCACGCAGTCAGAATGGGTCCAATGCAGAGGACACATTTCCCTACAGGACAATAAAATATAACTAACAAACTAACTGATTCTTTGGGCAGAGAGCTGATTGGCTAAGGGCACACTGCAAAAAAGGATAAAATATGAGGAAAAAAATGGCATGAATAACTGTGGTTTTGATCTTACTCTGAGTACATTCGGACTGTCTCAAAACAAGATTTGCCAGGGGAACAAGTCGTCTTATTTCAAGAACTGTGGCCGTTTTAAGGAAGTCAAAATGTGCTCAAATTAAGATAATTTTTTCCAAAACAGAGGATTTTTTCGGTTTTATTTTGTAGAACTTTTTGCTGTACAGTCCTCTCTTTTTTATGCAAAAAAATGATTTAAATATGTTACAGGCCAAAAATGCGTGCACAGAACTGCTGATTGAACCAAACTGTTGCAGAAAGTAGTGATTTTATTTCATAGTTACATTGTCTGCGATTTGAAAGTTAGGTACCCCGCTGTCACAATCAGGTCAAGGTTAGTGCCAAGGTTGAGGTTTGGGTTAGAAACAGGTCTTTTTGTTAATGTTAGGGTTGACAATGAGGTTAGGGTTATAGTAGCTTGCTGCGACTAAATACCAATGATTTAGGGACTTTCTAACTCATATATGCAAGGATAGAAAGTAGATTGTTTAAATATCTATAGATGTGGATAGATATATGTCTACAGATGCATTAAAGTTGAAATGACTGCTCCCAACACACGCTCGTATGAAAGCCACACGTCTGCTGCTGTGACCCTGTGTTGCCGACGTGTGAATTTGCCGCTCTCTGCCTCGTCCCAGTGTGCGTCCCCTTCCGGATGAGTGTAAATGGACTTGTCATGTTCCTGCAAGTCTCCAAGGTCCTAAACCAGGACGGGTGCTCTGCTCAGGATTTGTCTGGACGACCTCAGAGTATTTGCTGAAAAAAGGAGCATGAACTCTTCCCGACACACAAGTCTATGGACACAGGACAACAGCGTCTCAACAACAACAACAGCGTACACGCACAAGGACCGCAGTGACAGGTGAGAGGGCGTGAGCAAAAGAGCATCCATCAACGCAACACTGGGAAATCTAGTTCAAAGTAAAGTGGATTTTATGAAGCCGAGTTCACATTGTCACCTCAGGGGCATTAGGTTTACAAGCTGAATCTTCTGTGGACATCCGCAGGCAAGAATCAATGTTGCCTGGGTTTTAAGAGTTTGCCTAAATTTGCATCAAGGCATTAGTCAATAGTTTTGGTAATATTATCAGAGTGGCAACTAATCAGACAGTATGACAGTCATGTTGAGAACTGCAGGCAACTTTACAGCCTTAAATCAATCACTCAAACTTTACTCATTACAGGCTTTTCAGACAAAGAAAAAAAAATCAACCAATTAACTCGACCACCCAATGAACCCACCCCAAACCACATATATCATTAAAAAACACACACAAACACACACATCACATCAAATGGGTAAAATAGGTAAAACTATGAAAAAATACAGGACTGGGTGCCAGAGTGGCCAGCTGGAGAAGCGCCATTCAAGGAGCCATCTGCACCAGGAGCAGAGAGCCGCCTGCAGCCACAAAAGACAACGCAGGACCCAGAGGAGGGATGAAGCCAAGGCTCCAAACCTCCACCAGGTCTAAATTGTTTAATTTTAGGGCAGCTGGGTATGAGTAGAACTGAAGTCAGTACTCAGTAAAATGTGGCTGTATAAGAAAGTATCGAGCGCTCACATTTCATCATTCATCTTTATTATCATATTTCATGGTGATTCATGTAGAGATTCAAATATGTCCCCATCTTACACTGAAAACTTGATACTGTTTCACAACATACTTTTGATACAAGTCTATTTATGTACAGGAATCTTTGTTCTCATTTTCTCAGGAGTCCAAAGAGAGCTTCACAGCAGGGCTTTGGTGCATATGGAGAATTAAAGTAATGGTACATAGACGTAGAAGAGCTCTGCGCAGACCTCTGGGACCAAACTCGGGTGAGTCATAAAGACGGGAGCAGCTTTGGACTTCTTTCTGAAGGTTTAACGAACAAAACAGAAATCTATATGTGAATGGTTTAATGCATTGGAAACAGTCTTGTATAACACTGCTTTACCTACAATGACCTTCTCAGGATTATGGGCACACTGACGAGATTCTCATGTAATAGCCGCGTTTCCACCGCAGGAGTTCCTGGTAAAAGGAGCAGGGTGGAAGTTTTACAGGTACCTTCCTCTCCCTCGGTCCTCTCAGTGTCCGTGTCTCCACTGCAGAGCCGGACCACCCGGCAACGTCATATGAGTTTTGATTGCCGCATAAGCGAAACTCATTACGCCAAACCCGTTATTATTATAGATCAATGCGCCAAACCCATTTGTTTATTTTACGTTTGTGACCGCTCCAGTTGTTGTGGTCTTTGAGTTTTTTCATAGTCCTGCTTCACGGCTTGTTTTGAAGTGTGATGAATCCCCAGTTCTTCGAGGTGAAGCTGATATGTCTTAATATATCTTCATTTCGCCGAGATGCCTCAAACGCCTTCTGAATCACCGTGCTGTTGTTCGCTGTATCCAGTGGTGTCTGCTAGGCTGATGCTGCTGTCAATCAAACAATCAATCACATTTTATTTATAAAGCGCTTTTCATACAAAAAAAAGTGCTTTACGGATTAGTTTTAAACAATCCAATATGCCCAGCCCTAAACCCCACGCAGGAGCCCAGAAGTCTTGGCGCGCGCCGGAAGTGGCGGAAGTAGCCGGCGGGCTCTGATGCTAACAGAGTTTAGCTATAGCGGCTTCTTATGTACAGATCTTCTCCAATAATGCAGCGTTGCAGCGTGCCTGTGTTCAGAGATCTTCCACGGACTTTATATAACAGTAGTAGGTGCGCAATAAGTTTATTTTATTATTAAACGGTACTTCCGCATCGGCGAACACACTCGAAGCAGTTGCATAAAGTCACGGGAGCATGAAAACGCATATGCTCACAAGCACTATGTCTCCCATTGTCAACCCTGGTTTAGTCCTGATGTAGCTCCTGTTTTGGCTGTTTACGAGTATTTTCAGTCTGCTCCCTCAGACCACTACTGTCCCCCTGACCACTTTGCGGCTCTCTGATTGGTCGCTGCATGAACGTCCCGAGGAAAGGTTCAGCAAAGTTTATCTCCTGCGTTCCTCCCCTTCCACGTCCCCGCGCAGTCTGTGCGTGCATTCCGAGACGCTCGTGCGTTTTGACGCTCGAACGCGCGTCACCATTGACTTTGCATTGAAAGCCGACGCAACACATGATCCGGTCTGAATGCGGCTTTAGTCAGCGTCCCTGGGGGTGTGTCCTTTGGGCATTCTAATCTGCATAAACACATTCTCTGCAGCTGATTGGTCAAACAGGGTTACAGGACATAGTTACATCGACAGTACAGACATCAGATGTTTAGGACACACAAATTTAGTCAAAGTTGAATCAGACAGTTATTACACAGGTCTTAGCTTAACACTTTGATACTGTATATAGTCACTGCGTTAGATGTGTAGGTCCAGTGTTGGCCACAGAGGGCAGCAGAGTACTGTCCTAGAGTTCGTTTCACTCCCACCCCCGTCTCGGTGGAGCGGGGTCGGCGTGCTCATTGTTTTTATAATCCAGTTAGCGTAAGGGTGAGTCTTTTGCCCTGTTTATACTGAGACGCTGCGCAGACGTTTCCAGGCTATTAACAGAAATGACCTGGCTCCTAATGCAAATTTCTCAGCGTTCATACGAGGTTGAAAAACGATGTAGTTCTAGCGCCCGGCCAGTAGTGGGCAGAGAAACTTTACAACACTCACACAACCCCCAGCCCCGTGCCCAGCCCCCCTCTCGGCAGTGTACTCACTTCCTGTGCCAGACCCTCAGAACGTACCAACATCATTCTGCATTTTAACAGCAGCTGTGAAAATGGAAACTGAACCTAGAGCTTCGCGTGGTCTCGTTTGGTCGAAAGCAGGAGTAGAATTATCCTCTGTGCTGCGCTCGAAGCCCACGAAGCTAGTTAGCGTACCCGCCGCCATTGTTCTTTATGTTTGTTCTCCGCTACTGCGCATGTCCAAATTTACGTGCAGGGAGCAGCGTGGAGGTGGGGGTCAGAGCAGAGGGGGATTTCACACCTTTCTCCCTCTCGCGGGTTTGAAAGAGCTCCCCGCTGTGCAGCGTTTCTGAGCTGTCCCACTCTGCAGACTGGATCTGAACACTTACGTTTTCACCCCCCTGGAACACAGTCTTCGTATGAACGGTTGGTAGAAACCGACATCCAACTATACCGTTTTACTGCCACATTGTCTCCGTGTAAACTCAGCCTTTGATAGGTGTCTGTCCCCATAGGAGGTGACACCTATAGGCCTGGGCAGGGCAGATGTTTCCCATTGTCTTGGTCCTTACTCAGTCACTCTGTCTTTAACTCATACTGTAGTTTTTTGAGGCAGAGGCCAAGCGGGCTTTGAAATCCACCCCGCTCTGACCCCCTACATCTGTATGGCTAAGATATTGCTATTTCCATTATCTGGATTTAGCCAAAGTAATTTCTTGGCTTGCTTCACCATTGTGACGCTTCGCCATATCCGTCTCTATCAGCTGTTATAACATTAATAAGAATGCAGACGTGTTGCAAAAGCAGCTCTTGGTATAATGAAGAGAAAGTTGTGTTTTTTTAAAGCTGTAACCACTGCTCATGTGAGTAACCTGATTAAGCTAAACTTACCCATCAGGACTGTGCAGAAGTTTCTGAAAAAAGTGCTTATAAATACAGTGGCATAATTGGGATGCAAGGAATATGCTACAAATTTTTAAAAATGCCAACATTTATTTTAGTTTGGGTCAGTTTCAGTCTTTCTTTCTTTTTTATTTTATCAATTAATTCAAGCAAAAAAACCTTAATTTTACCACATACCGACAAGTGTATAGCAGTATACACATTCATAGACTTATACTCACATAGACATAAGCAATATTTAACAGCATTAACTGTGTATCAATAGATTTGAAAATATAATTTTAGAATTCCCACCCCATGCACATAATTTACTTTTTCACAAGAATAAGATAAGAATCCGAAAACAAGCTCTGTTACTGCAATGACAATTTGCTCTCTTCCCTATTATATACTGTATTGAACACAACATATTTGGGGGTAAAACCAAACACAATCATTTGGTCACATCAGACATAAAAAATAGTGCTGCTGTTCCATTTCTTAGAATCATTTTTGAAAAACTTCATAAACTTCCCAATGACTGTCACAGAGGAGAACTCCAATTCAACAGAGAAGGGTAAACTTCAGCACGCCCCAAACAACAAGTTCAACAACAAGTCCACTCTGCAGATGCTTGAAGAAATAGTTGTTCAAGAAGAAAATAACCTTCCAAAAAAAAAACCATGAGAGAAGTGGCTCCAGTGGTGTAAATGTGTCTTGAAGTAGGTCAAACGCACAGCTGCATTTGTCATAGGAGACAGGCCTATTCATCATGTGGACGGTGTCAGTGCCCAGAGCTTCTCTCGGCTGGTGGCGTGTCCCTGTGGATGATCCCAACTCACCCAACACTTCCACCTCTGGGCCCCGCTCACCCTCATCCCCAGGTGCACTGTCCGAGCATTGTACGGAGGAACTAGTTGTGCATGATGCTAAAATTGCAGTAAGTGGGGTAGGTGTATTTTGGAATGAGGATTATACGCTCTGAAACATGATACATATTGAACTTCAAAGGGAATTCACAAATCCCAGAGATGGACATTTAACAAGTGACTTAGTTATGAGAAAGTATCTCATTATATCAATTATAAAAAAATATGATTAAAATGCCAAACAACCAATGCTGTGGATATTTCTAAACTCATTTTGGTCGGGGGCACAACTGTCTTTCGGCTTCACAAGGTCTTCATCGTTTTTTTTGTGGAAAGTTCTCATCTTTTGCATCTGATTATTGAATTTAAATGTTATTTGTTCAGATTGTTTTGACCAATATATTACCTTTGAGTTTGATTTTTTTCTAAACAAAATTATTACAGATTCAATTTACTATTTGCATTAAAACCAAATTATGTATAACATGCAATAGTTGCCCTCCTCTTACTATCAATGTTTGCAGGTTTTTAAAAGTAAGTAAGTAAGTAAGTAATCTTTATTTATATACTGCCTTTCGCAGACCAGAGTCACAAAGCGGTTTACAATTGTTATTTTACAATAACAATTTACAATTGTTATTAAAAAATGGCTCCTGTAATACATCATGCACCGCAAAGGGGGCACATGCCACCGGTTGGGACATTTTTATTTATTTATTTTTCATATTGTGAGTGAAAAATGACTTAGTATTAACCCTTCAATGGTTTCCTCAACCATTTGGTATACATTTACCATTTAGAAATCTACCTCTTTGGGGCACTTGATTTTTGACACTTTTACCTTCACACTGCATCTTAACCAATTGGTAAAGGCTTGTAATTAAATATATATATATATGGATATGAAAAAACAAAAAAACATAAAAACAAATTATTTGTGTTATTAGTGTCCTACATTTTAGAAAGAAAAAAAAAATATATATATATATCATATTGCTTTCTTCAAGTTGTGAATGTTAAAGCCACTTCAACCTCACAGGTCCCAGTGCTGGGCCTGTGTGTATTGGGACTTATGAACATTTCCTCCTAATGGTTTAGCATTTCATTTCTTTCCAGATACGACTCTCCATTTGCTTCTTTCTCCTGCCCTTGAAACTTTCCACTTAGAGCAAACTTTATATCAAATGACCACTTATTCTCCACCCAGTCCCTCCTTCATCTTGTTTTCACTCTCGAATATAGTCGCCGACTGTGAAGCTCCTGTTTTTCCATTTGACTCCAGACTTCAGGATATTACGGGACACAACCAATAAGTCACATATACAATACTGCTGCTGCGATGGCACACAACAGGCAAAGCAACAGAAAAGATCACCAAATAGCCCCAATGCAAGACAGTATTTTGAACAAATTGAAAAGTTGAAGACATTGAATACATAAGTTGAGTTATTTCATATGACCAAGTGATCACAGAACAGTTTGGATGGATTCAGCACAGAGTGTTCAGAGAGGGGGTCTCAAGGTGAACGAGCATGTGCCAATTATTCAGAATAGCTCTGGTTAAATAATTCTAGGTGTGTTTTGGGTGAAATATCAATGTTTATGCTAAAACAGTTGAGTTTGGGACTGTGTTTTTAAAGGGACAGTATGTAATTGTCACTTTTAACAGTGAAAGTCATTAAAATTACAAATCAAGCACGTAAGCAATGATTACTGATGCAAAAACCACAATCTGGGGCTAAGCTGGAAGCAGCACACACTCTGTACAATAATGATAATAATAATAATAATAATATATCTTTATTCCAGACTCAAGGTCCATATAAACGATAATACAAAGAATCCACAAGACACAGACAAATACAAAAAACAGATGCTATTAATTGTTTTATTTTGTGTGTGTTTTTTAATCAAACTCTAAATGTGATGTGAATTAATATAATGTCAATTTATTTAATGTATTCGAATTTCAGTGGTTTTCTCATATAAATCCTTTGCTTAACTAAAACTGTTGATCATCACCATCCGCACTAACAGCCCTATTTCATTCCATTACATAAATATCTTGGCGTTTACCCTTCTCGTGGGTGAACACGTATGTGCGGTAGTTACATATTTGTGTCGGATGCATTTGAGAGGCGAGATAAGTGTGGATTTATGGAGGCGTTCAGTTGGAGTCAAGGTGAACAGCAGAGATAGGGTCTGTGTGAGTCCATTCATGTGATACAAATGTTTGTGCAGTGAAAATTGAATGCCTTTGGGCCGTGGATGTGTCAGGTGAAAAAAACAGATCCTATGTCCTCGTTTATAAATGTACAGAAAACATGTATGGATACCTCAACTATTATATAAAAGAAGTTTGGCTTTTGCTGTTACTTTATACCATCTGATTCAATCACATATGGTATTTATGTTATGTTTTTAATCTTTGATTCCTTGGGCAAGACACTTAACCCCACTTTGCCCAAAGCCCCCGCTGAAAGATCAAGGCTATGCTCACACTCAGAGAGCAGCCGTCCTCCTGTGGACTCACCACCTGCAGAGGGTCAGTGAGGGGCTGGTGCTATGAGACTTGGGTGGCATCTCTGACTGCCACCCCCCTGACCCAGAAATGGATTAAAGGGTAGAAATGGATGGATGGACATAAAATGGGGTATACTAACTTTGCTTTGTCTGTTTTTTGCAACACTTGGAGAGCTGTTTTTTGTATTTATTTTTTTAATAAATGTATTGTACAAAGTGTCCATCCACCCATTTTCTACCCCTTAATCCATTTCTGGGTCGGGGGGATGGCCAGAGATGCCACCCAGTACACAGAGCACCAGCCCCTCACTGATCTTCCTGCAGGTGGTGAGTCCACAGGAGGATGGCCGCTCTATGGCATAGCCTTGATCTTTTAGTGGGGGCTTCAGTGGGGTTATGTGTCTTGCCCAAGGACACAACGACAGCAGTCATCAGTGGGAGTGAAGTAGGTCTTATGGTGGGCTTGGAAAATGTGTATTTTTAAAATGTATCTGCAATCCAAAATCAACACAATTATTGAAAAAAATCTTCTATGATCCATCAATTCACAAAGGACTTTTAAACTGAAGAAATCACGTTGATGGCTTTCGATTTTAAAATGAAGAATGTCTAGGTGCGAGAAAATGGGGCAATGGTCCAGAATTAAGTCTCATAAGAAAGGACAAAAAGAAAGACAAAAGCTCCTCCAGCTCCACTTCATATTCACCTAATTACAGTTCCTACGTTGGAGACCACACAAACCATTCATCGACCTCATTACTGCCTCGTGTGGTCTTATGGTTGAATTTGTGGAACAAGGTGCAGTGTGTATTTGCTCGGGACACTCTCAGACTTGGGCCACATTCAATCCTCAATGATTTCAGAGACAAAAAGCAATTTCCCAATCGCAAACGTGGATGGAACATAGCTGCTTTGGGAGGCGAATAATTGGCTCCACACACAGGTTTCCTCTCCAGCTCCGGTCAATGCGTCCCGGGCTAAATGGGCGCAAAGACACCCCTGTGCATTCTTATACGGTTTATGTCCCGACGCTTTGACACTAACGACTCTGTTAACAGCGCCCATGGATCAACCGAGTCCTTACAAAGTGTGGCCTATTAGCACACATCGGCTACATTGCATACTGCAAGAAGAATTGTTATATACATTTAATAAAAGTCCTATTGTCTGTCAATGAAGCTGTTTTGTGCTAATAACAAGCCGGCTTTTCAAATACACGTTATGCCTCTTCACTTTTATATTGAGTCACCTTGTAAATCTTGCACTCAACCAGGGACGCAACTCAGTTTGAACGCAATGAAAACAAAGCAAACGATTCTCAATAAAAGGTGTTTAGTGCCTGACTCAATGGTTCTGGCAGTAGTTTAGTTTTGTTCCACTCATAAGAAGCCATTTTTGTTTGGATATAAGGAGAGTACTATCCATTACATTATGTGATTGGATAATGTACCGGTTATAGTGAGATAAGGTTTTGTCCATTGTAAGAGCAACAGTCTGACAGATAGGGCTGATCCATTAGACTGCCCACGCCCCCGCCACGCTGTGGTCTCTGCAGAAGTGAGTCCCAAGAGAAGTGAGTCCCAAGGTGAAAGTCCTCACATCTGTGTTGCTAGTCCGTGCGGCCCGCTTCCTGATTTCAATCGCCTGACGGATCTGCCCGATCTACCCGGGGAAAAAGTATACTGTATGTGTTTTTGAAGTTTAGAACTTATTGGAATTTCAAAAAAAATTCTGTTTGCCGGAAACTGCACGTGTTATCCACAGTGATGTATTAAGAAAACCTATTTAAGAATGCAGTATTAAAACAAAACAAACCTAAAATCAACCAACTTAAACAAGTGCATAACTAGAAACATTCTAGACACTATGTGGAACTGTAGGACATTCTGTGTTTTCAGAGAATTTATCTTTTTTTATGACCCTATTGTCTTTCCATGCGCACAGCCCTCCAGCGAGGAGACATCAGCCAAAAGGTCAAGCGAAAACAAAAAAACACAAGAGGGGAGAACCTGGAATACTAAACTCAAAAGTAATGACAAAAAGTGTTCTAAATTAACGACCTTTTGTCGCTGGGGAAATATCAAAACATGAATAGTGTGTCTCTTGTCCTCAAGGTTTAAGAGTACAAACAGTCACTAAGCATACTTGTAAAGGAACTTTGTATCTACTTCATTGGTTTAAATTAAATAAATATATGTTTTCAAACTTCTCCTCAATCAACCCAATCCTTTCCTACAAAAATAATGACATCGCAATGATTATATATGCCTTGTGTGGTTGTTTCTGTCTTATTTTGTTCAGCACATTGGCTACATTGTTGTGTATGAAATGTGCTCTACAAATAAACCTTTCCTTGCAATGATTTTGTTGGAGTTGCCTTTTGCGCAGACTGATGTAAACAACCAGTGAAACATCTTAAACATATGGAGTCAGTGTACCTGCTTGTCAATTTTTGAATAAGACCGACTATGATATAACTAACGTGGGCCGCAGGAAGACGTCTAGTAGAGTTTGCTATGGGCTTTTTGACACAGCAGCAGTCCATAGTGACGCTTATGGTGCAATCAGGACTGAAAATGGTGCAAGCAACTGAAGAAAACGACAAAAGAGTCTGAGGTCTGGGCTCCTGTCGCAGCAGTAGACATTTTATTGTTGGTTAAAAAAAGATACGACTAGAGTTTTTCAGCTTGCATGTGATTTTATAGAATAGGAAACATGGACAATCGTCAACGGCGCCACTGGTTAGCTTCGACAAACAGCAAGTGGAAAATCACTGACTTACGGAATGTTGTTGTAATGACAAGCTCAGTTTTAACATAATTGCATCAAAAGTGTCTGTATTGCGTATTAGTCAAATCAAAGTATACAGAGCAAAAAAGGTGAGTTGGCCTTTTTATATATCATGAACGAAAACACACATTTTTTACCTCCACTCATCGTTATTGGTCTCAAATGTGTAGTTCGTGCAAGGCGGTCCAGGAATTTACAAGGGCAGGAGGGATTTTGACCAAGAATAATTGGCAGGTTCACCATTAGAGAGGATATAAAGAACCTTATCCAAAACTACCAGTTTTCAATACACTGTTTATCTAAAGGAGAAATACATGCCAATGAGATGTTTGAATAAGGGAAATTTATAGGTAACTTTAACTACCGCCAGTAAGATTTGCTCAAGGAGAATAGTTAAACCAATGACCAAAGTTTTCAATACATTTTGACCAATCAGGAAGATGCAATGGTGAGCACAGTCGGGTCCAACCAGGTCTTGTCAACAAAGTTTGAAAATATATAGCTTCACACACCCACTAACAATGAGTGAAAAAGACTGACTTTAGACTTTTTTATTTCTCAACATTTCTGTATGGATGTTAATATACATAGTTACAAGCCAAATGTGTATATTTTTATTTATTGGGGGAAACCACCAGAAGAAAAGTCTCCATGATCTTGCTTTCCATTTGTGCAGGATCATTACAAAAAGAGCATGTGACAAAAGTTTCAGACTTTTTACTTTTTAATTTCTCCTCTGCTGATTTATTGCATCGTTAAAAGAATAAGATCTTGGTCTTTTGTTCCAAATGTCACATAAAAGTTTACAGTGTGTTTCATGCACCAGATGGCGTTCTCTTTGTTTATTTTGTTTCTTTGAACAGAGTAAAACAAATATGAGAGAAGGGAGGACATCAGACATTAGATAGAGTTTGGTGTGAGTGTGTCTGCTGCTGCGATAACCCCTGCCCTAGTGTGACGGTGGTCTTCTCTCTTATCAGTGTCTAAATATGATGTGGGAAAAAAACAAAAGTTGTGTTAACTTAGACATAGACAATGAAAAGCTTCTATGCAGAGACAGAGGCTGAAGGAGAAGTGTAGCTCATTTATTCCCAAGTGCTTTTGCGGTGTTAAGAAAGTCAATCACTTTCACACAGCCCTCTGCTCCAAGGGCAACAAAACTCAAGTGCACTTATGTAAGATCAAAAACTCAAGTTAATCAGTGGAAATTGAAAAACCCCTTTAGTTGGATAATTCAAAATGATTGGTTGGGATTAAAGATTGGGATTTGGCAGTTTATGTCTAGATTTGTAGATTGGAATTGTTTTACCATGAAACTAAAGGGGAAAATCAGACTGGAAGACAGAACTAAGCTTACACTCAGCTGCAGCAATCAGGCATCAAGCTTCATAGCTCCATCCAAGCCGCAGCTTCATTCACGCCACAACCCTCCTCCTCCCCATCTCTGCCTTGTTCCGGGCCAGCTCTTTCATCATTCTCCTAAGATATCACCACCAGGGTCTATAGGCCCCGGGGGATTTCATGTCATAATCTTTTTAGCCTTCTGCAATCGTGCTGTGCTCTGCCGGGGTCTAAGCGCCAAATCCTAACCACATTTCTGTACAGCAACAATAAATGTAATCTTGAAAAAGTCTGATTACTTGCCAACAAATATACAATTCCAATAATACCCAGGTTTTGTCTGTTTGATTCTCTCCAGATTGAATCTACCATATACTTGTCCAAAATCTGAAATATGTCTGCCTTAAAATACCATGCAAGCAACTTTGCAAATGAAGGCTGGTAAACCACTCAGTATAGATTCAAAGTGAAAATAGGTCAACTTTATACTATAGAGACTGCACACAATAGAACCTCTTCTACTGTGCCCTTGAGCAAGGCTTTAAATTCCATTATATCCTTTTTGAGTGTTGAGTGCGGATAGATGTGCGACATTTTTGTACATGGAGCTGGTGGGGAGTGGGATCAAAGGCTGGATCAGATTTGAAGCTGCTCAAATTGGCAGCAGCCTGTTTGCAATGATGTGTGCAGTGATAAAAATGGGAACGCAGGCAGAATCATCACAGCGTGCAGAAACAGTGACACAATTATTAGCAAGCAAAACAAAACTCTCTCTCTCTTCTTCATCTTTGAGTCTCCTGGTTGTTTTATCTTTCCATCCCGTCTCCGTCTCACTCCTGTTTGAATGATCACGTTCCCGGGCATGAGAGTGCTATGTAATTAACCTATGAGGATCCTGCTGTTGCAACGTGCCAGATCATCTGCCATACAGGCTGCCACTGGTGGATTATTACTGCCATCTACTGGTCATGACAAAAATGCATTGTAGATTTTTTTTTTTTTTTTCTTTTTTTTTTTTTGACAAAGGGTTTAATTTAATGCATACATTTCATTGTCAAACCCATGGCAATTTTAAGGCAAACCACTTGACATTTTAATATATAGGTTTACACTTAATATTACTTGGAACGTCACACCAGTATAAAATTGTGAATCCTGCTTTAGAGGTGACCTTACTGAAAAAAGGATGTTTATACAATACATGTTTAGACATGAGTAGGAAATACTGAACAGGGACACCACACTGTTTCTGTTTGACTTTACTAACACTAAATCCTTAATTGTTGTACTTTGCTTCCTCCAAATTCCTCTCACAAAAGTTCTTCCTTATAATTTGTATTGACCCTTTAATGGCTTAACATTTGATCTTAGTGGCATTCAAAAAATACAATGTATGCATCTCAAACATATAAACATATTCTAAAGGTGAATTTGGATCTACCTCATCTCATGAAAGACACTTTTTAAATTGGGACGCAACCCCATATTTCAGAGTGAAAGAAGCAAATGCACATTTAAATCCATCTAATTTGCTCCTATCTCTCACAACTCTTTTGACACATGTTCTATTTTTTTCCCACAAGCAAAACTACAGAGCAGATTTTCCACAAGCCCATGTGGAACCCATCTCAATGTCAGACATGCCACCAGAAAGTTTACACCTTTGATATCATTGTTTTGTTTTGAACCAACAGTAAAGCATTTGAAAGTAGAGCAATTGTGCAGTGGGTTTCTGTGGAGTGAGAACAGTGTCATTACAGATAATGTGAGTATAATTAGCCACTTCTTAATGAACTCACACAGAGCTACATGAGGCTTTGTCTTAACTGTTATAATTAACTTATTTATTATCAACTTTGATTAAAAAGCATGCAACATGTTTGTTTCGTTTTGGATGATATGTACAAAGCAATAGGTTACACTTTTTAAATTCATTATAATCCTAGAAATTAAAACTTTTTATCTGTCAAGTCAAATCTTGAAAATAAAATATTCTTTTGCAATTTCAGCTAATATTTAGATACATAAATCCACTTGAAAAGACATTAATGTTGCAAAAACAGGCCATCAACAGGTGAGCAGTCCTGACACTGTAGCGTGTATCTCTTAGCAACTACCTAGCAACCAATGAGCCAATCAAGTGCGTTAATGAATAGCCAAAGCCGAAAGTATACTTCATAAGGTTTCACAATTACAGATGGTCAATTTTGTGCTTTAGCAGCAGAGAATGTTTTATATATAACCCTAACCTGTTTTAACAACAAACACAAAAAACAGGTCAAAAATATCTATAATCATAAATGTCTGTGATAAACCATAATATTCTAGTGACTTTAAAGAAATTCTGCCTCGAGACAAGCTGTTTTTTGTGGCGTTTCCCTTTGAACTTGACATTTTTGGGACTCGAGCGATGACAGACAGACATGGAGTGACATTTGTTTATCTCTGGGAAAATGTCCAGATAAATGTTGTTGTGATCCCCAAAGAGACCACACCATAGCACATCAAACACGGAAAGCCTTTTAGTGAAGGAAGCAGAGGCTGGATTTGGGCTGCACATGGAAAATGGGGCAAATCTAACTCGTAATAGAACATTGGATTCGGTTCAAACAAGTACTATGTATCTTTGATGTTATTATTGCATATGTGCTGGTGATTCTTTAGAAGATCATCAACCATATTACAGATTTTAAGTTTAAGATGTTATTTCGACACTACAAGCCGTTTTGAAAATCTTCCATGATGTCCAAAGGCTAAACACAATCATAGCTGTATATTTTTTAAACAATACCACATGATCGGACTTCCCACACCCGGGCACTACCTCCAGATTGAATGCAAATCAAATGAATCCCCTACACAATAACAACCTCATGATTAATCTTTGTATCCATGCTCCTTATCTTGGCTTGTATCTTTAATAAACTCGGGTGAGAGGAGGGTGTTTGTGTGTGCAACGCTGAGGATTTTTCAGAGGTTTTCTTCTGTTAACTGTTGCTAGGAAACACTTGTGGCATCTTTTCTACTCATTCTGAAAATGCCAAAGAAACAAAGGGAAGGGTGAAGAAGAGTGCAATGACAACGCTCCCAGGACCATGATGCTACGCCTGAGTGTATCGACTTTCTTTTTTGGAATTCACAATTTGAGAGTGCAGAATTGGGTCAGGTGTGTGCTTATCCAAAATACATGTATCTTTGAGCCAAGAAAAGTATTGTAGAGTTTAGTTTTTTTATTGTTGTAATTATTGTAAGAGGAAAAATATTACGATTCTGCGGTTATTCTGACTGAACAGCCTTATGGGTCATATAGCTTTAAAAAAATAAAAATAAAAAAATTATAAAAATCAAACATATAACATAGAGCACTGTTAGAATTCCAATTTTCATATTAAAATTCTTCTAATTTGACTCTTTTCAGCCACGTATTCTTCTTTTTGTCCTGAATGCATGATTTATGTACTAGCTGGATAAAAAAGAAACTTTGTTTTTACTTGTAGGAATAAAAATGCTATAATATATTATTTTATGTTTTTCCACAAAACACAACTAAACTCACAGGGCAAGGATAAAAATAATCGGTACAAATCCTTACGACATGTTGGCTGTAAGTGTTCTACTTCAGATATTGATGATGCTTTCTTTAGTGTTTTTTCATAAATCAAGACATGTAAAAACTGCCATTTCTATTAGTATTAAACTTATGTCTACAACAAAGATTCCCCCAGATATTTTCTAGTCTTTTCCTACAGTATGTTTATCTATCCATCTAGTACTTCAGGTGGTGATGGAAGATGCATGTGACAATGCAACAAATGCCAAGTGGGGACAATGAGTATTATATTATATGGCATCAAATCAATATGCAGAATATCACTCGTTATAAGCCTTTACTGAGATTGACATTTTTCTCATTTACGCTAAAGAAAGCTCAAATATTCTATGTCGGTGGCATCGTTAGAGATTATGTCAATTAACTCTCCTGTCACAATTCTCTTATCCGGCTCTGTGTAAAATAAATCCACTCTCATATTCCTCTTTGCGTCTCAAGGTCCGCCATTACAGCCCGCCTCCCCTCCCACTACCCCCATATCCCCTCACATCTAAGCCCGGGGTCCATCTCAGTAATCCTCTGTCCAGATATTTGATTATCAAAGTCCACTGCAGCAAAAGGCTCAAGTCAATGACAGCCCAAGCTCCTCCCTTAATCTTATGACATTATCATTCAGGCCGAGTACCTGTCCGTCAGGGTGAAGAAAAGCCTTTGAATTCTATAGGATGTTACTGCCTCAGAAAAGTTTGCCCGCTAGCATGAGCAAACAACCTATGGATATTGGAACCTATAAGTTACTTACCTACTACATTTGAAGTATGCACAAAAAGCAGGTATTTCAATAATGCTTTTTTTGCCACATGTGGTAATGTGTCAAAAAAAAAGGTAATTTATAGATTTTTTAAAATATTTTCTATAATTAAGCATAATTTGGCACCATCTGCATGAGAAAGCCTGGTCCTGTCAGACCTTAGAGGAGAAGCAGGGCAGGGCCTGGTTACAAGTGTGATGGGATACCTCTGGGCGACTGTAAAGTGCCAATTCATCGTTGTGTTCTTTGGAGACGTGGGCGACAGTGGCTCAGTTGGTAGAGCATTAGCCTTTGGGCCTGAAGGTCGTGGGTTCGAGTCCACCATAAGACCTACTTCACGACTCCCACTGATGACTGCTGTCGGTGTGTCCTTGGGCAAGACACTTAACCCCACTTTGTCCGAAGCTCCTGCTAAAAGATCTCAGCTCCTGTGGACTCACCACCTGCAGGAGGATCAGTGAGGGGCTGGTGCTATGTGTACTGGGTGCAGCTCTGACTGCCACCCCCCTTCCGACCCAGAAATGGATCAAGGGGAAGAAAATGGATGGATGGATGGTTGGTTCTTTGGCAAGACACTTCACAAGAACTGTAAATTGCTTTGTGTGACACTGGCCTGTAAAATATAAAATATAGATAAAGAATACTTACTCACTTCACCCACATTACTTGGTATGAGCCAGGAGTATGGAATAAACAAATCCATAAATGAAGCGTATTTGTGTTATTAAGCATTTTACTCTGCTGAAACTACACCAGTCTCAGTATGAACAGCAGGCAAGGCAAGTTTATTTGTATAGCACAATTCATACACAAGGCAACTCAAAGTGCTGAACAAAACAAGATAAAGTCACATATAATGAATAATCACAGAACATTCAAAAGAGTTATGTTATATCCTTCAGTTGTATTGCACGGCTAAACAGAACTGTCCTTAACCTGGATTTGAACATTGTCAGAGAAGAAGCCTGTCTTACATTTTGAGGAATACTGTTCCAGATTTTACAAAGATAGCAGTGAATTTTGAAGTGAAGTGTGTGTGAGAGTCAGGACTATTTGTGGACTGCTGATTGAATGATTAAACACAACCAAGACGACTGTTTTTGACTAATTGAATTCTGGTGTAGAGTTTTTGAAAACATTCATCAGGTGGACCATTTCTTAGGCAACAATGTCACACATCTCCCAGATTTTTCAGGCCCATGCTTCAACCGCTGTCTTGTTCTAATAAGATTCAATATGGCGTAACAGCAGCATACTAAATTCTATAAATGTATTGCCTCCAGGCTCGACCAAAACCTCTGTACTCGATACATACTCGTAAACATTTCCCAGTCACGTCCTGAAGGCATTTATGGTTCTCCTGAAGCAGCCTCCCACAGTGAACACAGGCATTCAGCCCATTGATCTGAGTCAAAGGAGGGGTTTGTCTCCATACTGATGTATTCTGGGTAGTAGTGGTAGAAGTATTAGAAGTATCGTATGGGGAGAAATGTACACAGGTATTCAAATATAATAGGTCAGACAAAATAAACTAAAAAACATCATTATGCATTTGCTTCTTCCCATTTCAGTCTAGGCTTTCAATCTACGCTATCTGACCACTAACACACACACACACACACTCACACACATACAGAGGTACATTTGTTTTGTTTCTCTCTAATAAATAAGTGTCCTCCGTTGTCAACGCTTGGGAACCTATCTTTACCTAAATAAATAATACATTTTGTTTGTCCCAACAGAAATTCTTGTGAAAGTAAAATGATTAGAGAAAATCAGACATGCCTATCTTCATCATTTAAGAAAACACGTTATCATTTGCAAACTTGTAAGTCAGCATCACATTTGGGCTGAGAGCTATTGGGTGAGTGAGGGTGGCCCACTATGTTATCTATTTTTTTCACTTTTCTGACTGTTTTAGGGCCAGGAACTATGACATGGGGAATTATTTTGTGTTTTAAGGAGTGCTTAAAACTTTACTTTTGGCCAGACGCAAATGATACAGTACACACACGCCACTGTGTTTTGCCCAACGACACAACAACAGATTTGCAATTCTGTGGCTGAGATCTTCTTTTACAAACCAGGCCCAGCTTTGCTCCTGATGCCACCTCAGTGTCCTCGAATCACTTTTGGGGCTCGTCCATTTCCTTGCATACCACTCATTCTCTTAATTGCTGCCTTGTCAAATTAAGTGTTTTGGCTGGGTGGAGGGTATAAACAAAAATCTTCACAGAATACTGATTAAAATTTTCACAAAGATTCATGAAAAATAGGGAGAAATATTTGCACACTGAAGCCTCATGACAGACTGGCTTCACCTTTTTATGTCAGAAAATTAAATGATTACTGCCAGTATCTTCTACACTGCAAAAAGTGAAGAATAGGAAGTCAAAATTGCTCAATCTCAATTCTCTTGTTTTAAAAAGATATAAGGAATGTCTCCCTTGGAATGAGGAAATAAAGTTAGTAACAGTTATTGAAATAAGACTAAGACTTTGTCCCATTTGCAAATCTTGTTTTAAGATGGTCAGAATATACTCAAATTAAGTAAGTAAGTAAGTAATGTGTATTCATATAGCACATTTTACAGACCAAGGTCACCCAAAGTGCTTTACAATGTTCAGAGTTCAGATATTGTAACAATTATTCCACACACGGTGATGACAGAAGCGAGACGCCGAACACACTGGACCATCAGCCCCCAATCAACACCATCCATTCACTCTCTCATTTACATTCATACCTATTGTGCATGTTTTTAGTGGTAGGGGAAACCGGAGCACCCGGAGGAAACCAACGCAGACACGGGGAGAACATGTAAACGCCACGCAGAAGTGCCCTGTTCCGACCGGGATTCAAACCCAGTACCTTCTTGCTGAGAGGCGAGTCAAGCATTTATAACCTCATAATTGTGTATTACTGAATTTAATCTGGCTCTGCTGTTAATGCTGCTGCTGCTGCTGTGAAAGTGTTCTCTCTTCTGCCTGTCTAAATATTGACAGGGGTGGGATCCTGTGCTGTTGGGAGGGCGGGGTCCGGTCTCCCACAGAGCTCACTTTGTGTTGATACCTCTGCGTGAGCTGCTGAGTCTGTGGTAGGTGCCTGACTTCTGTTTAAATATGAATCTGTGTCACGTATAGACTGACTTGCACTCAGTTATTCTGTTTGCACCATGTTTGCAAAGTTTACATGAACTTTTTGATTGTATGTTGTATAATGTGCTTTGCTCTCTTCTAAAGCAGCCACAATGGGAAACCAAATTAAGATATTCTGGACAGCAGCTTTGCTTTTTTGTTGTAAGTATCAAATAATTAACTGAAGATTTTTATGTATTCATTTATTTTTAAATATGTTTCTATTTCTATTTATATGGGTCTTTGTGATCTCTGTATGAGAACATATAAAAAGTAGACAGGTTTCAGGGGTGCAATTAGTTTTTCTATTTCCGTCACACTTTCTATTTCCAATTTTCAAAAGAGGAATACACAATAAAATAATAAAAATACATCCACTCATCCATCCCCATGGAGGCTGACGTTCAGAAGTGTTGTTTTCTCTTTCCTTGGATTCATGCAGACAACAATACTCACTGTGTAACTTGCATGTTTAAGCAAAAATAGAACATAAAATCTTTGAATTCTCTGATACATGTGATTGATACAATTCTACCATCAGAGATATATAGGAACAATATTCATGGAAATAAGCAGGAGGAGGCTCTCTTAGACCAGTACGTGTCAAGTTTGTGGAGATGCAGCCTGCTCACAAATTAATAATAAGACTGTATTACATTTCCTCAGTGAAATTAAAACCGTCAATTTAAAACTGAACATGATTTAGCTTTTCCTTTATCTCCAGTGTGTGCTATTTTGTAGATAAGAACAAATCAGAAACTCTATCCATTGTCAGTGCACAAGATTCACAAACTATGGGAATTTGCTTTGGCCTTATAAACCGTAGATAAGAATAATAACAATAATATCTTCCATTTCCAGGAAACCTCAAAGTATTACAGATTTAAAAATACCTCACAACAAACAAACAAAGAAAAACATCAGAAGACATAACATAAAATATCAAAAAGAAACATGAAGGGGTTAAAAGCTCATAAAATCCCCAAAAGGTCTGATTAGGGTTAGGGTTAACTAAGTACATGCACTTAAATGAAGTGCAAGTACATTTATGACAGTAGAATGTACTTGCACTTTCAAAAATAACTAGCAATAATCACATGTATAAACTATGAATAAATGACACAATGCAAACAGAAATGAGAATTAAAATCACAATAATGCAGTTAAAAATGGCCGTTCAGTTGAAAATGATCTGTTCAGTAATGTCAGAGCCTAAAGTTTCTCGAACTCTCAATCATTTAGGTAAAGATTGGATTTTGTTTGTATTTATAAATTGCTCTGGCAGCTGTCCCAATGTTTCATCCCCCAAATGATAACAGTAAAAAAGAAGATTGAATCAAGTAAGTTCCCTATTTAACCATCATTCATCCTATTAATATCATGAGACAATATGCTCAGTGAAATAATACGTAGTCATCGAGGCTTAAGGACAATACACATCCACAACAATTACCATCCGACTGCTCCCTCTAATAACTCTCCTATTACTGGAACAATAAACGGCATTTGAACGCTCGCCGGGGGATTAGCATGAACAGAAGCCTATTAGGGACAAAAACCTGGGGGTCCGTAGCCACACAGACATTAGAAGCATGATTGAATGCCTAATGCCACATAACTTTAGTTCATGGAGAAGGAGGAGGATGCTCAGGGCGACTGCAGAGAGACACAGAGATGAGAGGCAGCCATCTTGTTAATGATGTTAGACAGAAGCAGTAGGAACTCGTGGTCATAAGAGCAGGATGTGACTCAAAGGACTCGAAGTCTGGTAAATGAAGTCAGATTTACTGGAGCAATGTCCTGCTGGTCAGTAATGTGAGGCTTGTGTAGAGTAGTTCCTTGTTAGGCCTAATTATTGCTGAAAAAAGCAACGTTGGAGTGCTTCAAAATCAGCAGTTGCCTCAAAAGCATCACTGTATTTTGCCAATAGGAGATTAGAAAATCAAGAAAGTAATTGGTACACAGCAAACAAAGGCAAACCAAGTTTCACAGGAATTATGCAAATGGTATTATATCTGCATCCTCACCAGCAGTGAGTTTTCCATTTCTCTAACCTCAAGGAGTCTATCTGTCTGTTTGTTATAAGCAACATTTTTCAAAAGGTTATTACCAGATGAAAAAAAAAAACACACACATGGTCTACTGAGAATTTGGCTCAGCATACAGACCAAACTTAAGAACAGAGCGTGAAAAATGCTAACATTTTGGTTTTCAACTGCTTACTAAAAAATACATACATGTCCAAATCTTCAAAATGCTGTCAGACTGTACAATATCCTTTACTTATGTCAGAGTGTGCAATGACCACATGTCACTGTCACTTTACTGAGTCACTGTGTCCCAGAGCCTCATGCTGCTAATGTACAGATGTAAACACACTGCTGCTAATGTACAGATGTAAACATACTGCTGCTAATGTACAGATGTAAACATACTGCTGCTAATGAACAGATGTAAACATACTGCTGCTAATGTACAGATGTAAACATACTGCTGCTAATGAATGTACAGATGTAAACATACTGCTGCTAATGTACACATGCTAACATATAACTACACTTTGCTTGCACTAGAATACACAGTACTTTATACTTGCCACTTATTTTTCCAGATGTAAAACTTTTAAACATGTATTATTATTATTTTCAAGATAGAGATTGTATTCTTGTTATTTGATGCTAGAGTTCGAGATTTTGTTTTATTTTAATCAGTATAGCTATTGTTCACTTATCTTGTGCTGTGTGCTCCTGTTCTATAACTTGTGATACAATACTGAAATTTCCCCACTGTGGGACAAATAAAGGATCCCTTCATCTTCATCTTGAGGGGAATGGTTAATGATCCTGAGTTCTGGAATGGTTTCGTAAATGTTATTTTTTTTTGTTCTAATCCTTGGGCAGAGTTTGGGATTGTCACAAAGATAGCACCGCAGTGATTTGTCGAACGTCATCATTTGGGCAATGCCAAACATGTCTTTATAATGGTGTGTTGCTGAATGCCTCACAGAAGATTTAATATGCTACTGCTCATTAGAGTTGATTACTTGTGCACACTGCCTCTTCTGGTGCAGATTTATCAGCCATAATTTCACTTTGCGTGTGGCACTAAATTGCTTTCGTCGCCACATCCAGACATCCGCCTTCACAGCTCTTTAGTGATAAGCCGTTCCTCCTTCAATCACTGTGTTGGTGCTGGCCATTGTGACGACGAATGCATTCCAGAGGTTAATGGAGTTAATGAAGATCACTGGCCGGTGTCTGCTGCAGATAATTGGAGTGCTGACGGAATGAGAATGCCCCAGACAATACCATGTCTATGATACGTCATATGTGCTGGTCCCAATGGGTTCATATCTCAGCACAGACACATTCTGGAACTATATTAATCTTAAATATGGAGAGTCCATGTTTTCAGTTGTATGTGGTAACTTTGATCTATTTGATTGACTGAACGCTAACAATAAGTTTTACAAGCAGACTGTTTTAGTTTTATCTTCATACAATAACTTAACACCACCTGGATATGTGGACCGCAAGGGTTGGGAAGGGAGGAAGACTACTTGGGTCCTGATCTCAGTCCTGGGTCTACAGCCTCAGGTGGTTCTTTCCTGAGGTTTCTCTTTCTCCCAATGTTTTGTGAGTTTTGCTTGCTGAGGAAGGAGGATCTGGACAAGGAATAATCTGGGTCCTTTTTGTTTTTGCAAATGGACCAATGAATCTTAGTTTTGAAGTTGTATTGTTGTATTTCTTAATTGTTGTAATTGTTTGTTTACCTGATCGAGGGGACTGATTTTTGAATACAAAATAAATGTATTTGATCCGATGGTAGCGAGGCGACCAATATCACAGTTTAATCTTGAAATTGCATTGTTTTAAAACATGAATACTACCTACTATCCTACATGAAAACTGGATACTACCCAATTTTAAGTCTGTATCATCGAAATACCACCGACCATTTTGCAGTGTCCATTCCCACTGCAATATACATAGTTCTGTTCCTTATATCAAAGTCTTCAATTAATTATAAATGACTTACTGAGTCATATTCAGGAGGAAACTAAATATCCTCAAAAACCTCACTCAACCCAAATATCTTTTTTGACAGATGTCCACATTACTTTGTCTTTGCAAGTTGAAAAAGGAGCCGATTTTGGGAGTCTGATAATTAGGAACAACAGTGGAGTAGAAACCAAGAGCAGTCGTACAACAGCAGATCACACGAGACAGAGGACGGAGGAGGCTCCAAAGAAGAAAAAAGTTACCAAGACAAAAAACAAATTGCTTTCTGGAGCCAGCTGCTCTGCACTGGGAGGAATCTGCCAGTCAACAAGGTTCATCTGTCAGGGGCGCTATCTGAACGAGAAGTGTCCAAGAGGCAAAAGTCAATGTTGTGTTCCGGGTAATACAGTATAAAGGCATCACATACATGTTTCTGTATTATTATTATTATTATATCATAAAAATTCACCATAATCTTGTCTCCACAGATGGAGCTTGGAGTGTACTGTGCTCTGGTCATTACAACAATCGAATCCGAGCTTGTGATGTTTACGGATGTGGGGCTTTCAACTCTAGGAGGTTAGATTGAGTGGATCTGAGCGGAATTTGCATGTTCTCCTCATGTCGGTGTAGGTTTTCTCCAGGACCTCCGGTTTACCCTGCAACTAAAAACACATACAACAGTCCCCCATCACCCTCCCACACAGACCACCCCACTCCACTCCTGCACCTATCTAAGCCAGGACTCCACCTGAAAAAGGGATTTTCAGATATCTCAGATTGACTTTCCTGGTTTTTAAGCTGCACCATGCAAATTTTCTTGTTTGTCCTGAATATTTCAAAGTATTTCATTACATAGAAATATCTCTCGAGCAGGTGGAGGCAATACATGATGACCAAGAAAAGCCACATATTATTTTTTATATTTATGTCAGACTCAAATTCAATAGAATGTGTTTGTGGCAGGTACAGTATGTGGCTGGTATGTGGAGGACCATAACTTTTTGCCATTACAGAGGAACCAAATTGCACAAGGCGGTGGACGTGGTGTGTGATGACTTCGGGATCATCCAGGCCCCGTTCTCTGGTGTTTTGTCGGGGCCGGTGAGTCACACAGATCCCACCGGGATTCAGTACGACGGAGTCAAACTGGTCAGCCGAGGTACGTGACCTACACCACAGATTGTAAGCTAATTATTTGTTTTGGGTCATATAGTGGTATTCTGGTGTTGGAACTATTTAATTATCTGATCTGTGTTGGCAAATTCAATTTTCGATTCGATTTTGTAGAGTCCTCCGAGATACTACTGTTGCAATTTAGGGCTATACAAGGGCTATAATTGAACTGCATTGATAACTCTATAACTAATTTCTAATGTATAATACACTTAAAAATATATATATATATATATATATATATATATATATATATATTTGGAAACAGTTACACTTATAAAGGAAAAAAGACACATACACAAATGACTAAAGTATAGTAGATAGTGTTATATTTGTGACCATAATTTTATTTTATTTTATGTTTATTGCTTTTTTTTGCAATTAACATGACATTAGCACAAGTGAATATCAGAAACTTTCCAAAATATGAAGAGGGAATGACACAGCTTCCTGATTGGTCAAAATTAATTAAAAACCTTGGGGCCCCTCGTCATTGGTTAACCTATTATGCCAAGAGGAGAGACTATTTGAAATATGTTATTGTTGGAAGAAATCTTGCTGTCCATCATAGTGCTGTGTCCTAATGGTCAAAAAAATACATACGTTTATTGTTTATTTTTTATGAAAGACAGTTGAAGTGGTTGACATCACCTAATTCCTTAATGTATAATTCTCTGCACCAGCCCTCTTGTCCTTGAGCACTTTCCCACATCATACAGCTCACACGGATTACAACCCAAAGGAGAATAAATGCATCTTAAACTCCCACATGTTGAACTTTAAAGGCCAAGTGCATGTGTGTAATCTATGGCAGTAGAGCCGTGTCAGGGCAGAGTTGTGTTCTGCTATATATGTGGAAGAAAAAACGATGATTTACGGAGGATTAGTCTGTAGTGTTGGGACTCTATTGAACTCCCATTCACCTCAAACACTGGGACCTGTTCAGCCTTCAAAGACTATTCCGCCGAGTGACCTCCAAGGCTGTAAGCATGTGTCTGTGTAGGTAATGGACTGGAATAAGGACGAGCTCTTTCTCTAAGTGGATCCGATGAGCCTTCATTGGGAAACGATGTTGGTTGTTGCTCGCATTAGGGCTGCAGGATTAATCACAATTGAGTCAGAATTGCAGTTTGGTTTAGTTTGGTTCCAATTAGCAAATTACAAATATTCATCTGATGTTATTTCATTTACAAACATCGATTCCTTGTCAAATAAATAAGAGCAAAAACATGTTATATCCCAGTGATAAGAGTTCAAAAACAGGTTTAGAAATGCAAGGATTGCTGCAAAATGTACTAAAATAAGCCAAGAGCTGTTTTTTTCTCTCTGTATGTGAGTGCATTTAGACTTAAAATTAGTCCAGCTAATGGAAAAGCCAAGTCTTAATTTTAGTGGATTGGCTAGTGGAACCTTTTTTCATAGCTTCAAAAGGGTGATTGTTTATCATTCAGTGAAAACGTTGTTAATTTAAGTAAGTATGTAATCAATATTCATACAGTGCATTTCACAGACCAAGGTCACAAAGCACTATGCCTTTTTTGTAATTCCCGTTCGGAATTACTGGTACGATTTGGGAACAAATCCAGAATTGTAGCTGGGCAATTAATAGAACATCTTGATAATAACCAACTGTTGCATCCCCAGCAGTTTGGGTTCAGACAAAAATACAGCACAGAAACAGCCAACTGCTTTTTGTTGGAACAGATCAAAGGTTCACTGGATAAAGGGAATGTCGTAGGCGCAGTGTTTTTAGATCTGAAGAAGGCCTTCGACACAGTGGACCATTGCATCTTATTGCAGAAATTACAGCAATTTCAATTTTCAGATACACCTCTGTCATGGTTTGAGTCCTACCTGGAGGGTAGAGAACAATGTGTGAAAGTAGGAAGCGTTAAATCCACCCTGAGTCCAAATGACTTAGGAGTGCCTCAAGGGTCAGTCCTAGGACCGTTGCTGTTTTCAATGTATATAAATGATCTCCCAGATTGCTGTCAGGGTGTAAACTGCCAGCTTTATGCTGACGACACAGTTATTCATGTGTCAGCAAAAACATCTGCACTGGCTGGGCAGCTGTTAACACAGGCTTCACATAACATCTCAAGATGGCTTCAACTGTCCCATTTAACTTTAAATGTAAAGAAAACATTCTCAATATGTTTCTCTATCAGCCGGAGGTCCCCTGACAGCACCTTTGAGGTTCAATTAGAACATGAACCCATTCAGGAGGTTCATGAAACAAAATACTTGGGCATTATCTTAGATAAACACCTGAAGTTCCAAAGTCAAGCAAATAACGTCTGCAGGAAAGTCAAATCAAATCTGAACTGTTTTCGTTTTATAAGAAGAGAGTTATCACATCACGCGGCTTTATTGTATATGCATGCAATGGTTTTTTCACATCTGTCATACTGCATTACAGCATGGTCACAAACATCGGCATCCACTCTGAAACCAGTCACCTCTCTGTATAAACAGGCAATTAAGATATTCGACAAGAAACCTTTGAGATGGCATCATTGTGATATCATACAAAAGCACAAGCTTTTTACTTTTGAAAACTTTGTAAATTTTAGTATAATGAAATTGACTTTTAAATGTCTGAACAACTGTGTGTCACCACTGTTCTCTGGCCTCATGGTGAGGTGTCAGGGCTCTCTCAGACCTTCCACCAGAGCCTCAGTTAGCGGGGATTGTGTGCTCCCAAAGTTTAGAAAATCTTTTGGACAGTCGAGCTTCTCCTTTAGAGGGGCTACACTGTGGAACTCTCTCCCCACTGCACTGAAACTGCAGAATAATATCAACATCTTTACCAGAGAGCTTAAACAGTGGCTCAAATCGGGCCAAACTTGTTCCCATGTTTAAAACATGTCTTATCTTGTTTAATAATGTGTTTTATTGTAACCTTGTTTCCTAATGTGTTTTATCTTTGTAACCTAAAAGCCCCCTATGGACAGGTGTTGAAAATTAGCACTTGTGCTATAACACTTTAAACAATGCATCTGGTTCGTCCAATGTTAATTGCTATGTCCATATTAAATAAATAAATAAATAAATAAATGAAATGAAACCTTATTGCTGCCAGTGCCACCCAAAATTAAGATAAATGGCTTACTTAAAGCAGTTCATCTTTCTACATGTCAGTTTTCCCTCAAATATGAGTTCTCTATGTCTTTAGCCTTATTATTTTTAGGCCAAATTATTAGATCAATAAAAATACAAAGGTGCTCTCAATCCATTAATCAATCAATCAATCAATTCCTTTCAGACATTTTTGACGATTCAAAAACAATTTCAGGCACTTGAAAAATAAATATCAAAATAAGGTCTGAAAACGGAATAGGCAGAAACTAAAGCTTATAGACGCTTTATAGTTTCTTTCTTTAAGCTAAAGCGTCTGTAGCATGGATCTATAATAATAAGTAGCCCTTTCGTATATTAAACTTAAGAAGCTGCTTTACAAAAAAACTATTTTGCTATTTGATGTTGAATATGAGAAATATGGCTTTTGAAAAATCTCTGGTGTGGCTCTAAACCTTTCGCTTACTCAAATCATGCCACAAAAGCTATCCCTCATATTGATTAAAACAGAAAAGGTGATTACAAAAGGATCAGAGAGTGTCTTGACCTTTGTCTTGTGTTTGCAGGTGTGTGTGTGTGTTTTTTTTTATTTTTTGTACGAGAGAGAAGGGTTCAATCTGCATCGTCCAATCCCTTTTCAAAATTAAATGTGAAATGTTTTTGTGTTTTGGCGTACATCCCTTTGGAAAAAGATAATACTGTTACTATATACTTACAATGTCACGGTATGTGTTGTTCTCAGTGCGCTGTGTGAAGCTGCTGAACCTGCGGCCGTACCAGTACATGGGCCCCGTGACCAGAGGACGTCCGGTGGGGTACGTGCTCCCCCTGCAGGAGCGCTTCTCTGGGATCACCTCTCACCTCAGACTGCAGATGTGCGACGGATCAGACCCCACTGCTTTTCTATAAATAATACTGTTTTTTTATTATCAGGCTCCTTTGAGTAGACTACAACAGTTTGTGTAAGACCCAAACAGTTCAGTTAAATGTAGATTACAGGGAAACAAACTAGAGGGATGTGAGTGTTTCTAAAAAGCTTTTACTTCAGTTTAGGTTTTGTCATCGTACTTATGACTCAAGATAGTTAAAGGTATCAAGTATATTGAACTAAATATCAACAACAGTCTGAATGCTTGTCAATTTGTATGCCATGTTTGTTTTATTTTGAATAAACAAACCAATAATACACTTGGATGCTTTGACTTTTGAATAAAACATGCAGAATGCCAAAATGATTCCCTTGAGACTGAATGCAGACGTAATGAGAAGGCATGGCCACCAGATGGCGCTGTGTAGTAACATATGTGTAGACTGTACAATATCGCGAGGCAGACGTCAAAGTGCAATGCTCTGTACGTCCATGTCTGTGGCACATAATGACTTATAGTTTCCTATAGCAGATGTGGGTCTTTGGTGGAGGTTAAGTTAAGTTAACTTTCTGAGTCTCTGATCAATGAAAGCATCTACTGTCACTAGTTTTCACATGCATGCATTTAAGAAAAAAACCGGAAGTAAATTATTATGAGAGCCTCACATTCAATAAACAAGTTAAACATTCACAATATCAATAAATAAATCCATGAATTTTCTTCCGCTGTATTTGTAGCCGGGTCGCGGAGGAAGCCTCTAAATAGAGACCATGGGTAGAGACCCCAGATTTCCCTCTCCACAAACACTCCCTCCAGCTCATCCGGGGGAATCCCGAGGCCATCCAAGTCCAGCTGAGAGACACAATCCTTCCAACGTGTCCTGGGTCTTCCCCGGGGAAGCGTCCAGGAGGCATCCGAAACAGATCCATGGGCAACTTCAACTGACTCCGCTCGACTTCGGCAACATCTCTGTCACATCTTGGAATCAACTTTTTCCGGGCAAAAAAGTGAAAAAGCCCAAAGCGTAAAATTGTCACTCACAGGGATCTTTCCCACAAGTCTGCAATCTAGGCAGCACGATAGACCCGGTGATTCTCTTGGAGCTGTGCTGTAGATTTAGCGTCAGACATTTTTCATTTTTTTTTTTTTGCTGAAGTCTGATTTGAAACTGAAGCAACAACAACATAAAGACAAAAAAATTGTGTGGTCTGAATTATTCACAACATTTTACTTTTAACAAACTATTATTATTTATTGGCAAAACAAGTTAGGTACACCAGCGTTAATATTTTACCAGCTTTATGGCAACACTGTAAAAAAAAAGTCCAAACTCTCCACTCTTTCATTTTCCTTCACACACACATACTACTACTGAGTTACAGTGATGCTACAGTCAGCTATTTGAAGTGGCATTGCGCGCCTGTGGTTTGCAATGACGCTGCGTTGGAGGAGGGTGGTCTGAGCAATGGTCTGAGCGTGCGTGGAGCAGAATGGAGACTATCCGGGAGGGGAGTAGAGGCGAGCTGGGATAGGCTGGTAGTTCGGTCAAAGCACTCATCCAGGCGGCCCACAGTGCAAAGAAGAGCCGAGACGAGAGGACGTATAGGGGCAAAGGGAAGGCGCATTTTGTACTCCTGCTGAATGCTGCCTTGGGAACGTGAACGCGCATTTTTGGCCAAACCTGTGCGTCTGACCGTAACGCGCAAAAAAGACGCAAAGTTTGTGGATCTGATTTGACTTGGCAACATTGAGGCTTTGCAGCGGGAGAGTGGGGACGTCATGCCACGGCGCACGGTGCAAGAAGTTACTGTGCAAGATGTGCAGAAGAGGAGAAACCCGAACAAGCACTACGTAAGACATGTTTACAAGTTGTTTTTAATCTTTGAAATGTAGAGTTTTGTGGACTGTTGTGCAGCTCCTCGCCCCTTCCTGTCGGCTAAAGTAATAACAAAGAGAGTGTCAGATTACAGGTTGCAAAGCCAGAGGGGAATTATTCTTCCACAGTGGATTTTAAGGACTTTTAAGTATGAACTTGCAAATAAGGAGCTCGTACTTCTTAAGCACTCAATGTGTGTGTTCAGAATACTAAAGGCACCGGATTCATCCTATATGTAACATGATCTTTACCTGTTATGGCAATGGATACTATTGACATCTTGAACTATCTTTTTTATGTTTTCAACAGTTTATGCTCCAGACTCCTGTTTATACTTGACAGACTTGACTTGGCTTTAAACTTGTGAGTTTAATTCAGGTTGGAAACTTCTGAGTTTGTTTACCTATCTCTGAAATCTCTCCCTCAGTGGGACGAATAAAGGATCTCTGAATATTAATAGTTTGTCCTTTTGACTATGATTTTTGTATAACCTATACCTATATGTCTTGTTAAGAGGCCTTTCCTCCTGTAATGGTCCAGATAATGTGTCTATTAAAGTAACTTTACCAGCTTTTTAGTTTAGTGCTCAGGATGCTCTAAAGTTACTCCTAGCCATGTTCTCCCTTTTGAGGCAAGTAGAGTTTCTCTTATGCTATCGTATAGACTCTACATAATTACTGAGTTGGTTTTGGATGTGAAAAGGTCAAGTCTTTCTGCTATTGGGTCAATTGATTCATTTGACTTATGACCCTGTTCTTCAGGGAAGTTTGTGAAGAAGTCACATTACTGTCAGCAGGGGTGACCATGTCAGTTGTCTTTTAAAAAAGTCACATTTCTTGTGCATTGCATTGTGCTCTCATTTACTAGTAGCAGGACAATGCTACTTGGTGCAGTTTCAAAGATGGTCATCTGGACAATGTTTATGTATTCAAGATGAAGACATGACGTCCTCTCAGTTGTGTCGAAATCGACTTCCCAGCTGACAACAACTAACACGTTCTGTCAGGCCCATTGCCAAGTTCAAAATGGCTTTGACACTAAATGAACAAAGTTAAAACTTTAAACACAGTCTACATGAGTGCTATAAACAAGGATTAAAAAGAACAGAAATCAAACAATGTCAATAAGTGACCAATAAATGTTAAAGTTCAACTGTAAAATAGTAGTTTTGAATGGAGCTTGATCTGTGTTTGAGAGCCACTGCCTCAGACTGTTGTTCAGACAGTTCCCTTTGAGGGTTGAGGCTGGAATTTCAATCGTGCATCAGCTCTGTCCTGGTACAAAGCCTTGCACTGCATTTCTTTGGGCGTTTTGAAATGTGACCTTAGCCATAGCCTAACATTGGTCTCCTTAAATGACCATGACAAATACATGTTTGTGTTATTGAAATGTTTCCCTGTTGCCTTCAGTTATGTTGCCTGTCATTTGAACATGTGTTTTGTATCACTGCGCTGTGGGGCAGTGGAAACACCCAGCCCACTCCTCCTAACACAAAACTTATGTGGGACAAAGAATGTCTGAAAGAGACAACGCGCCACTTCACACTTTCCTAAAGGAATTTTACAAATAAACCGATGTCACTGCTGCCATGAAGTCTAAAAAAAAATCAAAGTTCAAGTTCCACCTAAAAAAAGGATCTCAACCATACAGTCTTACCAAAGCCTTGATGTAGTATAGGTCTGATTGTAACTAGACTAAATCTCTTCAGGAAAGTCCCAATTTTTTCCAACTTTGTCCAATATTGATATTCTAAAAATCACATCCACTTTTCTCTGTTGCTATTGTTTTAGAATCTCAAATATGATCTATAATCATTACAATCCTTATAGCATCCATCCATCTTCTTCCCCTTAATCCATTTCTGGGTCGGGGGGGTGGCAGTCAGAGCTGCAGGTGGTGAGTCCACAGCAGCCTTGATCTTTCAGACAAGAAAGATCAAGGGGCTTCAGGCAAAGTGGGGTTAAGTGTCTTGTCCAAGGACACAACGGCAGCAGTCATCAGTGGGAGTCGTGAAGTAGGTCTTGTGGTGGGCTCGAACCCACGACCTTCAAAGGCTCTACCAACTGAGCCACTGTCCCCATATACAGCAATTACATTGATTTCTGATAGGGCTGCAAGATTCTTCCAAATGAACTAAATACCATTTCTTTCTGACTAACATTACAATAGTCATTTAAGTATATGATCCATGTGCATGGGCAATTGTATTTAGTAAAAATAGTTAAAAAACCTAGATAGAAATGGATTAGAAATTACAAGATTTCCACTGATTAATGGTCTAATTATGGCGAGAATGGCTACACTAAAGACATTCTATACATTAATAATACATGTGTGCTCCGGTATCATAAAGCATACAGGGATTTACCAACAGAAAAAGCATACATTTTAGTCATTTTTTCTTTGTAGAATTAGATAACTTGTTGCATTGGAAAACCTTATATACTTTAAACTCATAACTAACTCCTCCCCATTTCTAGTATTTGTTTTTGCATCTCTTTATATGCAAAGGTGTTCAAAGAAAAGGCACCCTCTGTGATTTGATAATCGTGACAACTTACCTTTTCTATTTTGATGATTTCGGTGATTAATCTCTCAGCTCTATATTCCTGTATCTGACATCACCTCTTCTCCGTGGGCCAACAGAGATGTGGGTTTGTGCCAGTGACTCAGCTCGTGTTTACGGACCATATGCATCTCCTGTTTACATGCGAACAACAGGAGTATGTGCTGAAGAGGCAACACTTCTGACCGCTGTGAACCAAACTGGACAAGGACATATCTCCATCTGTCATGCTCACATAATAATAATAAATAATAATACATCAAACTTATATAGCGCTTTTTTGGACACTCAAAGACGCATATTTTACGCATACTCTATTGGTTATGTTGATCCTCTCCACAATCAAATTTGAGCAAATCCTCTTTTCCCCCCCTTCTTTTTATTATGTCAAAGCATAGTTTATATATTTTTTCTAAAACGAGATACTGAATGGAACAATTTACTGGTACATATACTGACAACATTCTAGAAATATAAACAAAAAAGTTTCAGATTCCTGGTTCATGCAACTTTTTAAGGATTTTTTTATTGAAATTCAAAAGATATAATATGTTCAAATACTATTGTAACGGCAACGGATATATTGGGAAAAAATATATATATGGATTTATGGGCTATTGAAACGGTTCTCTTTGTTCTTCTTGCTGAGACCCATGGATAAGAATATAGCCTGGATTCAATCAAGTTAAAATGCTAAATTGCACATTTAAAAATAATATAGTTTTTATTTTTGGGTCAGGAGTACACTTGTATTATCAAGTTTGGAGAAATGGGTCCAACTTGGCTTGTGCAGAGTTCAGGATGAAATCAGAATCCTCTCCCTCTCGCCCGACACGCCTCCTGCTCTGTGCGTCTTTGTCCATATGTGACTGTTGGCCCTGAGTGAGAGTGGGCCTGGGACAGGAGCCAGGGGCAGCTCATCCAGGCCCAGAGCTCCACACCCCCTGCTCTGCTTCTGAGGAACCAAAGTGTGTTTGTTTGGGTTTGACCGCTCCAGCCTTCAGTCTTCAGATGACTGGCAGAAATGCCTTTTCCAATGGCCTCAAACTGGAGGTCAGAATCAAGCTACAGAAAGTGTGGAAATCTACTCCTAGCTTAATCTTTTTCTCCACTTGTTAAGAGTGACTTTGTTGCTCCAGTAAGACTTTTTTCTTCATTTGATCCTTCCTTTAACATTACTAGACGTGTCTGAAGACTGTGGGTTTTACAGTTCATGGGAAAAAAAGAGCAATCCCATGACATCCACATTTATGTTGATTAGCATAGTATATTGTTGAAATATTTCTTCTCTTTTCATTAATACAGTTTTGTTTTTTCCCATTTTGACATGCTGTTCATTATGAATACATGATTATTGTCAAATATCAATCTACTTCATCTACATGGACCTCTGAACATCTATAACTTCTCACTCAAAGTTATCAATATCTCTCAATAAGGTCAGACATTGTTTATTATAACTTGCTGAACCCTCCATGGACTTAAGGATTTCACGGCAAATGTCGAAAAACGTTGTGAAGCGCTTTGGGTGTCCTGTGTCTCTGAAATGCAAAAAAAAAAAAACTGTAGTTATATAAATATTTCTCTGCTCTTGTGTCTTTATTTTGCAGGTGTACATTATCAAAGTGTCCTGGAGCGATGGCAGTACAGACACCATCTTCAGACGCTACAGCAAGTTCTTCGACCTCCAGGTAAGAAGCAAAAACTGAATTCAGAACCAAACGTTAAAAAATATGTTTATGAGCGTTATAACATTGCTCCCATGTGGTTCAAATCCGCAAAGTCTAATTTAGTTTGAGCACTCTTGTCAAGGTTTTAAGGCATAGAAAAAAATCACCACTTGTTCTGAACTGTCCTGTCTCTGGTGTAAGCAGATCAAATGTGTTAAAACTATTTTTGTCCCCATGAAACTATGAAAACTTGTTGCTGTCTGCTATGAGGCAAGGTCTAAGTATTTTTGGATCCATCCATAATCCTTCCATGGGACAGAAGTACATTCATTACTTTTTTGAAATTGCAAAGTGGGAAAGTCCAAATAAATGCTAAAACTGACTCAACCCACCCTGTTCCTGATTCGACACATAATCAGAACATATAGGTCTAAAATATGTATTAATCACTTGTATTATCAGAATGGCTAACGTCACTTCTCTTTATGTTGGAGGAATGAGTAATTTACAGAAAATTTCTAAATGACAAAATCCCAGCGGTGACCACAGCCCACATCATGGCCGGACGTCACACGCTGGACATCATGCAAAGCAATCTTTCTCTTCCTCTTTCTGAAGTAAAACACTGGATCCAGCGTAAAAGCCTTTTTCATCATGACTCAAACAAACATGGACGTACAGTTAGTCCGTATTAACTCAGACCAGTCCCGCAGCAGACAGTAATCCAATTAGGAAGCTTTTAATTGATTAGGATGAGAAGAGCACAAGCCATGAGAGAGCGACTCCGTGATCAATAAGATCCATGTTTCCTGTTGCTACAATATGCACACTAAATATAAACCCTCTCCAAATGTCATGGAGAAACCTAAGTGAGCTTTTAGCAGAATGTTCGTTTACAACATTCTATCTGGGAATTTGTGTTGTCACGGTATTGTTATCGCTACGGGTTGGATACGAGGTGTCTGTGGACATGGAATAACAAATAAGCCAAACTCGGTCCTCACCAAAGAAGAAATATCACTGTGTAATTACTACATCATTTCATCACAGATCAGAACAAATAGTTTACTTTTTCCCAGATCATGCCTTACTTAGCCATAGAGAGTAGATAAGTAGATAGCAATACAAAACACTGAAAAGATCAAAAATGTTGAAAATATGAAATTAAAAAGACAAAAAATATGCATAAAATTTTATAAAGTCCCATTTTAAAACATGGGAAAAAATTACTGTAAATAATGAAAATACTACAAAAGCTATAAGTATCAAAAGTAATGCGATGAATCACATGAGTCCTGATAATGTACATCACTGGTGGGACAGTGGCTGAGTGGATAGCACTCTCGCTTCTCAGCAAGAAGGTCCTAGGTTCAAATCCCAGTCGGAAAAAGGCCTTTCTGAGTGGAGTTCGCATGTTCTCCCTGTGTCTGCGTAGGTTTCATCTGGGTACTCCGGTTTCCCCTACCACTAAAAACATGTACAATAGGTCTGGCATGTGCCTCCTGTACTGGTGACCCTGCTCCCATCTCTGTGTGGAGTGAGAGGACTAAACAATAACAATTGTAAACTGCTTTATGACTCTGGTCTGTGAAAGGCGGTATATACAGTAAATAAAGATTATTACTTACACTAAATTTCCAGAAAGTCCATGACCTTATTGTTAGTAGGCACCTCTCTCACCTCTGGACTGGTTATGTATGTCATTTGGAACACGTCAGGAAAAGTATTACTTCTCCACTTGAAGTAATGCACTGTATTTTACAATTTGAGTTTATTTGAGAACATTTGGCTGAAACCAATAATTTATCATTCAATTCAAATTTAATTCAAATTAAATTTAAATTAAATTCCATTAAATTTCAATTCAAATTCAAATAACTTTATTTATTCATGTGGAACATCATTTTCAGACGGGGCACCAGTGGGGATACATCAAAACACTGAAATACATGATATAAAATACGATAAAAGTTCAGAAACCTAGCCTGGTCGTACCACACCATAGTACAAATTACATTTCCTGCCAAGGTCTGGAGGTGCTCCATTGAGCTTCGTGAACAGGTGGGGTTAATTCCTTTTGCAGATTGAAACGATTGGATCTGAGTTTACCGTGACGTATGTAGTGCATTTAGCATTTAGCCTAGCCATCTCCTTTGCCACTAACGGAGCCCGTGGGGAGTAGCGCCACAATTTTTTCTAGCGAGTACATTCGCTAAACATTCCTCTTGCTCCGGCTTCAATTTCTTGATAGAACCAGACCGGATTACTTTACTATCGCATGTTTTGCCATTGCCAAACTACGACCTTCCCGTTCTACGCAAACTCTTGACGTCACCCGCAACTAACTACAACACCTGCCTTCCGCGCTCTCTGAATGGTCGGTCGAAATTCAACCGATTGTTATCGCAAACACAGGGACTAGACCCAGACGTTATATGCAGTGAAATGATGATTGAGCGGAGTGTACGGATGGCTAAGGCCAGGCTAGCAGAAATGCAGTACAAAATACATAAAACTCCATGTGGCTTTTTGAAATGTATATCCACAAACATGTTCATTTTGGATCAGTTTTAGTTGTGAATGTTGATAGTCAGTCAACAGAAGGATGTTTTAAATGGAAAGTAAGTAATCTGATCGTGACCCACTGAATTCAGCTGCTCATCATTTACAAGTCTGGATGTGTGTGTTTCCCGTCAACACGAGGCCAAACAGCTAATACAACACGCACGCTTTTCCTTAGTTATTCTTACAACAATGAGAAAAACAATACCAAGGGAAAAGACTGAACCTGTGGCTAAAATATAGTAATTTAGTAAACATGTTAGAATGAGAGTGCTTTGTTAAGTAAATCCTAAATCCGGCCGGTGACAGTATTGTTCAGTCCGAGGAGTTTTCCGTCCTGGAGGAGACACTTATGCTTCACGGCTCCAACTCAAACAGCTGATACATATTTTCCATCTTCAGTCATAATGTTGCATCACATATGGACACATGGCATTTCTATTTCAGTTAAAACATTGTGCAGAATACATTTTTACATCACAAATAATATTGACCAAAGAAATCTCAGTATAAGAATGGACTCCTTTGATTTCCCATGTTAAACTTTCTGTGTCTTTTCTCTGCTGGGTCCTCAAGGGTTTCTTGGTCAAATAAAATGTTTTAATGAAATCAGAGAATTACAGATCCTGAATGAGACGTAGTCAACACACAAATAAATACTGATTTTATTGTGCTTCTTTTTTGGTTTAAAATGAAGAAATGCATCACACCAGGTATAAAAAACTTACCAGAGAATAATAACCTTAAAATTGGTGTACCTATCTTTCAAACCACAAAACAATAGATCCATAATAAAATAATTTGTTTACCTCTGTGACAGAAAAGATGAAAAAAGAGAGGACCACCCTCACTCAGCCAATCAGCTCTCAGCCCAAAGCCTTAAAGTGGACATATCGTGTTTTCAAATAATTGATTTTTACATCTAAATCATTCATTTGTGGCCTATATAAAGCGTAACTGCAATGCCTGGGTCGTTATTTGTAGCTCCACGGGCCTTTCTTCTACACCTGTTCTGAGGTGCGTCTGAGAGCAACCTGTTTTGGTGCTGTCTCTTTAAATGCAAATGAGGCGCTTTTGACCACGCCCCCATCCAGGTGACACAGGTTCAACTCCACCCTGAGCGGCCATTTTTGTAGTTTCTAAGCACAGATACAATTATCTCATAGAAACTTCTCATTACATCGCAAACATGAAGCAGGCCTTCCTCATTGACTGAAAGCAAATGCAAATTTTCATTCTTAGTCCAGTCTTATCATCGACTCTTCTCTTTTTAGCTTTGGGATCCATGCGCACAGTCTATGATGCTCACACGCCGGTTTGACAGACACGTTGACAGAAAATTTTAAATTGAATATTACTTTTTTACAGCATGCGTCTCCGGAGCCGCAGGTTGCCGACTCTTAGTTTATACAGTATGTGGAAGCAAATACTGTAGAGGATCAGGATATGTGCAGTTTCAACAATAAAATAAAATGCAATAGTCTACATTACAAGAGGTTAATGAACATGTCTCAGAGTGAGGGAGGTGGACACGGACAACACTATTGTTTGTTACAAGGATGAGAATTGGTCAAAAAAGACTGTAATGCATATTGTCAGCCATTTGCTGGCTCTAAATCTGTTTAATTTGTTCACAACATATTACTTTTGGGCTCAAACATGAACTTTTAATGCAATGCAAAATGTAGGTATCAGAACTTTATTTAGGGCGTTTAATCGCGCTTCGAGAGGAGAGGGGAGACGCGGACTGTTTCCTGCAGCAGTGTATTTATTGGGTGCACAGATTACTCAAAGACACGCATGGTACTGTGCGCGTTTATGGGGTTGGGTACATTGCCACGCGCGCTCAGCCACAACACGGTGGAGCGGCTGCGAGCGGCTGGACGCTCACAGCCTCTCGCAGCCGCTGGACGCGGAAGCTGCTCATTACAAAGCGGCCGCAGATGCCCCGGAACACTGCGGCCGCTGAGGTGGCGGAATCCCGTTCGAGTACATACAGCAGGTGCCCCGCGGATACGCGCGCCCCACTCGAACAATTCTCAACGGATTTACACTTCTCATAAACATGTGTTTTGTATGAGGCAGACAGACCGGCCCAAATATGGGCATCGCCCCTTTGGGCATTGCCCGGTACACCCGATGGTCAGTCCAGCCCTGTTCGCTGGCATCCTTGAGCTGGGACTACAAATTAAGTGATGCACAGTGGAGGAGGGCTGGGCCGAAGTGTTTTGTTAGACGCCCATGCCCCTATATAGCAGTCTCGCTGCAAATACTGTGACGTAATAATTCTAAACACGTAATAGAGAATGGCAAAATCAGAACGGGTTGAAAAATCTTACCTAAACAGAATATGAAGTGTTCTCTGCAACCCATGAAGAGACTGATTTCAACTTTTTTGCACTTCTAGAGGCTCCAACTACATAAGGCATTTAAGGCACAAAAAGTGGATTTTTCATGATATGTCCCCTTTAAATAGTGACTTACTGGGCTCTTCCCGTGGCCCAGAGGATAGACTTTAAAGCAGCTCTCCTGGTGTACAAGTCTCTCCATGGCCTTGCACCAAAGTACATCCATGATATGCTAGTCCCATATGAACCAGCCCGGACTCTGAGGAGCGCAGGGACGGGACTCCTGTTAGTGCCCAGAGTCAGGACTAGACAGGGGGAGGCTGCTTTTCAGATCTATGCAGCTAAAGTCTGGAACGGTCTTCCTGAGGATGTGAGACTGGCTGCCTCTCTGTCAATGTTCAAATCCATGTTAAAGACTTTTCTTTTTTCCCGTGCATACAACTAGAGAATTTTATCTTTTTAACACACCTTGTTATTTATTGTTGTAACTTTTTGTGTTTTTAACTATTTTATTGTTTTTAATTACTTGTGTGATTTTTATGTTTTTAAATTACTTATGTGATTTTAATGCTTTTTAATTACATATGTGTTCTTAATTGTATTTTAATGGTGATGATTTGTGCATTGTGTGGTGTGGACTGTGAGGCGCTTTGTGTTGCCCTGTGCAGGAAAAGCGCCCTATAAATAAAGATTGATTGATTGATTGATTGATCTTTCTTAAAAATATGAACAAAATAACATGGTCTCTAACAGGATATGGTGTGGTCTGAATTGTTCCTATCACAAGTTATTGGTAAAAAAAAAATAATGACATAGAATGGCAGTACCCCATGTTATATTGAGTAGATTTGTTGATAATGGAGTAATATTAGAACGAGTGGCAAACAGTGAGTGTATGTTTTGTCTCGAGGACCTCTCCCTGTCCCAGTGAGGAGAGCACTGAGAGCTGCTTTGTTCCTTTGCACAGTGGGCTGATAGTGAGTATGTGCTTACAGCGGATATGCACCAGACAAATGACAGCCCTATGGGGAATTACATTTGCTCCTGACTCTCGACGTAATTCTCAAATAAAATAATAGAGTTTAAGGGTAATGGTTATTCTCAGTACGGGCATCAACATCATTTTACGCCTTGTCATAAAATAAATGGAGGTCTGCAGAAGGTCGGTCATATCATTGTATAACGTGCGGTTATGAACTAGGGACAAATGCATGTGGATATTAATACGATATGAAACAATTATATTAATATATTGTTGCTTGCTTTCCATTTTATCCACGATTAAACATGTTAAATCAGCTGGTGGCTACAATAAAAATATATATAAATGTAAAATACTGATCAGTGTCTAGTATATTTGTTATTGCATCTTGAATTCAAAGTTAAAAAAAATCTTCACAACAATAATTAATTGCAAACCCCTTGACTGTATAAATAGATGGACAATGCTAACCTGCTAGCTAATGAAGCTAAATGTGGAATTGAAAACTATATTGATATTGTCTATGTACTTCAATATTCCCATGTATTACAGATTTATGTACCGATGTACACATACAGTAGTTACAAGTATGTACAGTATTTCTTCGCACTAGAGTATACAGTTTTATGCCTTTTTTTTCTTTGTTTCTTATTTAAGCTAAAGATGGAGATTTTATTTACTTTTAAGTATAGAGTCGTGCTATACTTAATAACTTAATCCCATGTAGTGTTGTGTGCTCCTCATTCCTACTGTTCTGTAACGTGTGATGCAACACTGAAGTTTTCCCATTGCGTGACAAGTAAAGGATTTCTTAACCTTGATCTTCATCTTAGATAGTTCCCTAACAACTGAGCTTCAGCTATAGCAAACAGAGCAAGTGGCAACAGCCCAGCGATGCTCCTGATTGGCTATTTGGTTGCTAGGTGGTTGCCGTCCCCAAATTTCGCACCAGATTGCGCTGTTTGATTTGGCTTAAATCAGCCTTTTTTTTGGACAAAATTATGGGTGACTTGGGTGAGCACTCCATCCAGTCCTTCTACAGTCTATGTGTGGTCCCATCCAAAAAAAAAAAAAAATGCTCTCACAGTTGTACTTTTAAATACCCACAAAAATAATATATTTTAGGCTTTGAAGCAGCACCTAAATTCTAGAAAGCAGCTTTGTTCCGCCATCAGTTGCTTCACCGTGTCCAGTTATATGAATATTTGATGCTGTGATGTCACTGGTATTTTTGAAGAGAAATTTACTTTGTCCAGATGTACTTTTTATGAAAGAGTGGATCTGAGTACATAAAGACAGTGGGTGTGCCAAGGTTTACACATGGGAGCAGTTATGCTACGGGACTATAGGAAGTGTGTAGTGAGCAATGTTTACAGTCTGTCTGGTAATTATATCAGAATGGTTTATAACATATGGTTTCAATGCAGGTTTAGGATTGTTATTGTTTTTCTATGATTTTTATATTTACACTCGCTGCTGAAAAATATGTATTTGGCTATATTGGTAATCTTTTGATGCGTACTAAAAAGCAATCATGTGTAATAATTAAACACCAAGTTATAGTGATCTTGTTAAAGCTATTTGACCAGAGATTATTTAGCACTGGTACCACCCAGAAATGTGATGAACATTTGTGAAAAGAACATATCAACATGTCCTTGGCTGCAGGTTTTTGTCGGTCCAACTATGTGATTTCTTAAATAGTTCTATTGATAACACTAATAGCTGCATACTTCTAGGAGCTGTTCACTCTGACCTTCACATGCTTCTGTCTTCTCACCAGATTGATCCTTGTGCAAATAAATACTTCTCTTTCCCATTTGCACATCAAGCTCTAAAACAGGGAGGGGTGTCCAAACATTTTAGTAAGTGGCTAACTTTAGTTAGCTAGTCTTCCGTCAACCTGTTTTGAGCTTTAAAATTGGCGCTAACAGAGCTGAAGTTGGCTGAATGATACATGTTTTCCTTCTCAGAAGCTACACAGCTACAGTAGCATCATAGATGGAATGTTGTACAAATGAAGTCAATGGCTGAATTTTAGAGGGTTGAGCTTTAGGTACAACATATCCATATTGCCAGAGCTGAAGTTGGTTAGATGACACTGTGAACTTGGGTTTATGATCTCAAAGACTATTTTAGGTTAAAAAGGCAGAAAGCCACATAGAAGAGAGCCTGGATCATAAACACAAGTTTGTCATCCAGCCAACCCCATCTCTATCAATGTCAATGTCATAATTTTAAAGCTTAGAACCTCAGAATAATTGGACTATGTTTGATTGACCATCCCACAAAATGTGCTGATCACATATTGAGTAACTTAACTGGACCAAGTAACTCCAAATGTAAATATAAAATCATACATTGGTTTCTAAAGACCTCACAAAAGAAAATGTGTCACTGTTTGTTTGTTGTGATGTTGTTATGCCACAGTGTTGGTTGAATAGGTCACTCAGCATTGATTGGCCTTTGCTGGTACTAAGTTATACATGTAAATACAAAATATTCTGCATATGCCAAAAATAACGGAATTCAGTCTGCCTCCTTTCAGAAAGAGGTGATTGCATTCAGGAACAGTATTTTATTAATTTAGTATACAAAGTGCAATATTTATTTAAATTTCAATGTATTTTTATATAGCCCTAAATCAATACCGCAGTTGTCTTGCCAACACAGATCATTGAATCTAATTGTTCGAACACAGGACATTCAATAACAAATACAAGGGAGCTATTGATCTGTACGGACTGGATGACCATTATCCATAAATGTTAATTAATGTCCATGAATGTCCTCAAATGTCCCGGATCATCACCACTGTCCCTAGACTATCCTGCATCAACAAGTAACAACTCAAAAGATATATGATAAAAAGTTAAAATCCTAACAAAAGTGACAGTGGTGAAAAAGGACCACTTTTAAAGAGGGATCCGCTCCCGTGGATGGACGGGCTATAGATCCAGGACTCACGACGCAGAACGAGGACCGAGGCCATGCGGTGCTGGACAAAGGCAGTTCCCAGGCGGGGAGGGGCGGGCAGCCCATGAGTGCGGGCCGGTCCTTATCATTAATCTAACTATTCTCCTTCAGCAAATATTAGTGATGAAGGTTACGCCACGTTTCGTTAAGGGGAGGGACTGCTGTCAATACGTTATTCATGAAAAATACTTATTACTTGACCTTTAAGTTTGAATTGCTGATAAAATAATAGGTACATAAGACACATTCCCGTTTCAGGATAAGCATAATAATATATCTTGAGACCTTAAGCCAACCACACGCTATGGCACAAATGCAAACTTCCCAAAAACTCCCTTAAAGAAACTTATAATGCAGAACTGGTGACCGTCATATAGGATCCAGATTTGCTTTATAACCTGGAGAAGGAATGTTCCACTATGTCACTGCATGCGCTCAGTGCCGTGTGGGCCTGGTGCACTCGGACGGTAAGAAAAACCATCTGCTCTCCTCTCTCCTCGTCACGGCCCGACCCTCCCAACTTTGGCCTCGGTCCCGGAGAAAAGAAATAAAATGCTGATTTGTAAGAAAATTAAAATCCTCTTCCTGTCCGCCCCTGCCATCATGACAGGAAGTGGGGTGTGTATATAGGATGTCCGTGTTGTTTTAGCCTTTTATTGATTTCCGTATGTTGTTTGTTGTTTCAGATGGAGTTGCTGGATAAATTCCCGGTGGAAGGAGGACAGAAAGACCCAAAAAGAAGAATAATTCCTTTTCTGCCAGGTGAAAGCTGTGTGCTGAATCACATGACTAAAAACTAAAACTCACTTAATGCAAGATAAGTTGTAATTTGACTGATAAAAACAAAAAAAACGTACTGAAGACTGAGATTTTTCTGATTAAGAAATATCTGTAAAATAAGTTGCCTCTCCTCAATAGAACCTCCTGTTGTAGCTATTGTGTTTTTTCCCCACTTTTTCCCTTCACAAATCTGCTTCCTGGTTTGTGATTTATATTTGCAACATTCTTCCAAATTAAGTCAAAATTATGAAATCATAAAGCTTGATCATAAGCACTTTTTGGAGGCTGAAAGTGTCTGGAACTCATTGAGGGAACGCTCGTATCCCGGTCTGTTTAGTGACGCTCAGAGCAGAGGAAAAAGCTGTCAGTCTCACTAACCCAGCTATTGGAAAACACAGGGAAACAGCTCAAGCAATTCATATTTGGTCTAAAATTGTACTTTATTTCCACTGTTTTCATTAAGAACTACAAAGGTTCTTCTAATAAATCATTCAGATTCAGATTCAGATTCATTTATTTGCCATTTGCAGTAAAACCACATTGGAATTCCTCGAACATCAGTTGAATTGGAATATTTTAAAGCTGGTTCCTAGCTTTCGAACCACAATAAAAAAAAACAACCACCTAACTTCTTAATACCTCTCAGTACAGCTTGATGGTTTTCACGTGTGTATGTTTGTATGTATGTATTGGCCATTATCACATCTTTAGATCAGCCTTTTGAGACAGATAAGTGAAACGCAGCGGACCACACTTGCTCAGCCAATCACGTCTCAATCCAAAAGTGTAGAATAGTGACTCACAGGGCTCTCTCTTACAAGTTTGTATAATATATCATGTTTTTATCCAATGAGATGAAGAGAGTTGTTCACAGCAAATGACTTTCTGACTTTCTGTTGGGACAAACACTATGTAAAGTTTAGGAAACAGAAACAGTTTCCAGCTTTAATTATAGTGGACAGCGATGAGGATGTGGCAGGAATAGTTATATCCTGTGTCACTTCAAATAATGATATAGTTTTTAAGTAAACCAGCATATCCTGCTTAGAGAGAGAGAGAGATAGGCAAAATACTTTTAATCTTCATACTCAGGGTTTTTTTTTATTTATGTTTTTTTTTTCTCTTTTCTTAGCAATGTGCAAGATTTCATCTCTTGCCACTGAAGACCCCAGAGCTTTGAGTGGTCAGCCATAAATGTAAATAAAGAAGAAAACTTTGTACATACATTGCACTCTCTAGATGTAGATCAACTTTTTAGATAGAAAGTGAAAAAAAAATCACAAAAGGATAAAAAAGATTTCTTACATAAATTATCTGAGGAAAACAAAGTCCATTATGACATTTGTCTTGCAATTTAAAGTTGTTATTGTGCGATGGTTAATGTTGGTGTATATTTTAAAGCCAACAAGGAAAGAGTATTGTAAGACTAAGTAAGAACAGAAAAGTCAGGTCAAGTTTATACTCAGAGAAGCACCCTCTCTTTTTAGTATACATTTTTCATGATTCTCTGCAACTATTTTTTGGGCTTGTTCTTCCTCCTGGAATTCTCTATCTGTGCAGAGCAGTGCGGCAGGATTAAAGTCTTGCACATTCAAATACTGATGTCGTCTACAGGCACACCACAATAACACATGTGTATTGATGACGATATTGATACAGCTATGAAAAGTTTTTTTGTCAAAACAGATATATCCATTTTGAGAATTATTCAAAAACGTTGTATTTCTCTACTTACAATGGTGTGTTATTGGTTGTATATTTGAGCATTTCAAATACTTTTCTATTGACACTTATCTGTTTATGAAAATTAGCTATTCATATGTATTGCAAAAAACATAATTTTGCAACTGTGATTACAAAAGAACTGGAGAATATCTTGTAACCATTTTTATTTGGTCTTTTTCATCGAAAGTAACAAAAAATACATTAGGAAATATGTAACATACAAAGTGACTTTTTTGGCTCAAAGTATATCACATTACAAAGAAAATACCATCTCACGATTGGAAACACAATGTACAGATGCTACATTATTGACACCCCAATATAGTTTATCCCATCCATTATATTGTCAATGATAAATTGCCATAGTAATTTAGAGACCACATCACTCCAATCCTCAAATAACTCCACTGGCTCCATGCTGCATTCAATATAAGGAGCTCATCAACTACAAGTCTGTTCATAACCTGGCCTCCTCATATCTCATCGACCTCCTCCATCATCACTATCCCTCCCGCCGCCACGGACCCGCAGACTCTCTAACCTCCTCACTCCCATAAGAACATATTGCCAAACCTTGGGGGATCAAGCCTTCACTGCAGCTGCCCCCATTATCTGGAACTCACTCCCACAACACATCAGGACGTCGGACTCCTTTGTTCAAAACTGCAGACACTCATTTTAGCTTTTTTTATTTTTGTTTCTGATTAACCTGTCAATGTGTAAAGTGTCTTTGAGTGTCCAAATAAGCGCATATAAGTGCACTATATCATTTATCATTAGTACATATTTCTTTATTGTATGTGATGTCTGGAGTGTAGTCATGCCTGGGTGCAGAAGTCCCATCTGAGACCAATTACCCTCAAGAAAGACAAAAAAAAAGTCTCCGTGATCAAAAGGCGGTGTATATACAACAGGGTGCGCTTCAAACGTGGCATGACTAAGCCAGACTCAGCTCATGACCAAGTGAAACTCTATGTACCACTCTTTCTCTTCACCTCATGCATTCAGTCCTGTTCCCTCCAGTCCCCACCTCCACAAATCACCCCTCTCACCCCCTCCTCGCACAGACCGTCCAGTGTTCAGTGTTTCGAAGCTTGTCCCAGGACCCTTTTTTTGGAACACATTCAAGAAGGCTTTCTGTTTGAGTGGTGACGTGGTGAGGAGGAAAAAGGAGAGAACAGAGAGAAGAGGAGATGAGACGACATTGAATCACCTTTTGCCTTCTGATGCCAGTCCAAAATGCAGTCTGCGTTCGGCCCAAGTGGCACAAAAAAGTCTGTAAAGATAGAACGTCTTCCCGTTTTTACTTGTTGAGTTTTAATCTCCTGCTTAAGCTCCGGTCTCACGTAGCACTGAGCTGCAGCGAAAGTGTTCCCAGGAAAGACTGATGTTGTACTCCCAATCTGCATTTATTATTGTGACACCAAAGTGAGGGACACGTACTATAAATTACAGTATACCGAGCGAAGTTAAGGAACACAAAAAGAACAGGAAAGGAAAGCTTGTGGAAGATGTCGCTTGATTTGCACAGTTTAGAGTTGACATCACGCAACCATGCAGACAAACAGCAGCACGTGGAGGAGATGTATGAATTTAAGTGAAAAAAGGCATTTCACTGGCTCATTTTGTATGGGATGAAATCTAAATGGATACTCCCAGTGAAATAAAAGTCTGTTCAACACTTCTTCTTATAGGTATATAGGAGGATTTTCCCAAATTTTAGGAAAGAACCGCCCTCTCCCCTTTTTGAACAAAACTCACTGGTCTTATTTGACGAACACGAATCACCAGAATGATTGACAATTGAGAGGACCAATAGCCTTGATCAGGGGTGCTCCCACTTTTTCAGCATGCGAGCTACTTATAAAATGATCAAGTCAAAATGATCTACCTACTATAAAAATGCAAAACATATATATATTTCTAAATATATTGAGGATTCTTTATATCTACAATGTATGTTGATGTACATGCAAAACCGCATGATTTATGAAATAATTTGCATTTAAGCACCGCCTCTGGCGGTCATCCAGGATTCATAGAACCAAAGTTACGTTCGTAACTTTCGTTCTGTAGCGGCACTGTCATAGTAGAAACTCAGGGTGAAGACGTGTTATTATAGATCCATGGTGAAGACATATGTTTACAAGCATTGACCCCAGTCCTCAGCCCTGGTTTGATCCTGGTTTAGCTCCTGTTTTGGTTGTTTTCGAGCGTGTGTGATCACTTTGCTGCTCTCTGATGTGGAGCGAGGATCGCTGCTGTGAACCGCTGTTAAGGCAGTATGATCCATGCTTTAGTGATCAGAGGTCGCACGTTTTGTTTGTTGTTGTTGTTGTTTTGGGGGCAAACTGTGCCGTGCAAAAACGCAAAACTCCGGTTATCTCTGTCCACACGCAAATGCATAAACGGATTAAAAAATATATATATATATGTAATGCGATCTTCCAATACTACCTTTGCGATCGACTGGTAGATCGCGATCGACGTATTGAGCACCCCTGGCCTTGATGATCCACCCGGAAGTAGAACATCTTCCTATACCTTTAAAGTATACTATGTAAGAGTAGCTAACACGTTTTGGCTTCTTTACTCATAAAATGCTTCTGTGGATAAAAGCATTTTTCTTGGCTTCCTCGATTGGTTAACATGTTGATAGGTGTTGTGGTTCTTTTGGCACCCCCGTCACTGATTTCCAGTTCACTCACCTTGCTAATTATGTTCTTGGTTGGGCTTCTGACAGTGTAGTGGAATATGTACTATTAATTAGATTTATAAAAAACTCAAAATACCCATGAGAGACGTAAATTACAGAGGGTCCCTGTGTTAATTCAAGACATACTGGCGCCGTTGGAGATAAGAGGCCAGATGTGTGTAGAGACCTGGATCATGATCAGGTGATTGATGAAAACCTGGTTGATCCCTTTCTCATCCTCCCCAGTCTTCTCCCTTCTCTCCCCTGTCCTCTCTCCTCCCTCCTCATACCACTCCCTTCCTATGCCTGTGAAAATGTGAACTCGGGATTTTTTGTAGAAGAACTTCGTTGACCTAACAGACGATTAGACGCTTGGATCCCGACTTTATACATCTGTCCTACATTACTTTAATACATTACACAAAGACACACTGCCACAACACTATGCTCATTTACCTTTTGAGCATGATGTCACTTGTGCTAGTGAAAGTAAAGAGTACTTCAAAAGATATGATTTTCCATTATGAACAGGTTTTTTGAAAAGATAGTGACAGAAGTCGTAATAGAATTTATTTTGTATGTGCTATTGTACTATTTCAAGTTCTTGCTAATTTACATAACAATATTTCATGTTCTCTTACAAACATTGCCCAATAATTACTCTTACACCCCCTTAGCAAGCAAAGGGGGTGTAGAATTGCAGTAGCCTAGAGGCACTTTTCTGTATCTCGCCTGTGGATGCAACCATTTTCCCATCTCATTGTAAAGGGCATGTCGTGTGGTGTAGTGGTTTTGTTGGCACCCCCCCTGTGCTTCCTGGTTTGATCCACTTTATCATCAGTGAATCGCTCCTGTTTGCTTCATTTCTAGCATCCGTCTTACCACAGACTTGAATTATTGCTTAATTATTCATTGTGATGTGAGTCTAAATTATATAACCCGTAAAAGTTCACAGAGTTCATTGCACTTGTAAAACAATTTAATCTCAACAAGCTGTGACTTGTGGAACATGGAAGGCATCTACTCTTTTTTTTTTTTTTTTGTCAAACAGCACAATCACAGACTAAATGAACTGAAAATGCCCTTCTTTTTAACGTGTGTGGTCTTGCACGATGATCTTTAACAACCTGCTTTATCCACTTGTTGTTTTGGTTCCATTTTTGCCTTGTTTTTTGTTGTTGTGACTGCTTATGTGACTGCAGATAAGAGCAGAGTATAATGCAGAGTTATAATTTGCTTTTCCCAGAACCACCTTCATCACGTAGAGGCCCACATTCACCTGGCAGCTGCATGCTCTCTGTGCTGTCACGGTTATTGATGAGGAGATTGTGTTTCGTCTGAAAGCTCATTTAAGGACCATGTGTTGCCAACGCCGTGGTATTAATTGTCCTAGATCAGACCTCAAACTTTAGTCGGCTCATTTGAAGCATGGAAGCAACTTGGTAGATTGACTTATTTTGTTTTTAAACTGCTGTGGTTCCAATTTTCCACCACAAAATTAGTTTGTATCGCACTATTTATATACAAAGCAAAGACATTAATGAACTTATACTAACATGTAAAACTTAAATAATTGCTATATATTTACAGAATCAAAAACTGGATTTTGACATTGTCAGAGTAGATGCCTGTCTAACTTGGCAAACAAAATGACTCCCAGTCCCTGTGCTTCTCAGAGTCCGAGTTGGTTCATAACATGTCACAAACATGTCACAGATGTATTTTGGTGCGAGGCCCTGGAGAAACTCGTACACAAGCAGAGCTGCACTAAAGTCTCTTCTTAAACTGAAATAAAATGTTTTTTCTTTGTGAAATGTAGACGCTCTCTGCTATTCTTCATTGTCATAAAAGAGGACTAATACAAATATAATTCAGTCATTTCTGTACAGGCTTATTTTTCTTGTATTCATTTCTGTTGTTAACGCTGGTAGTCCACTATCTCTTAAAAACACTTGTGGGGCACCTAGGGCAACCTGGCACCTAAGGGGTTGATCAGATCAAATGCCTCCAGACATCTCAATCTGTAGGTAGTGAAATAACATCTTGTTTTGTAAAGCCCTTTGATTTGTCTAGTTTATGAAATATGCAATTCAAATACAATTCCCTTGCCCTAAAAGGATTATAAAAAATAAAAAAAACAAGGAGGCACCACTGTAGGTCTCACCCAGTGTAAACAAATATGTAACACTATTGAAGGGAACAAATAGATAGGACTAAAGATAATGCTCATAACCTATGCCAGTGTTTTTCAACCAGTGTGCCGTGGTACATTAGTGTTCCTTGGGATGTTTGTTTGGTGTGCCTTTGTAAATGATCAAACATCACCTAATTGGTCAAAATAGTCGGAAAAGAAAATAATGTGAGATTTTTTTGATTTTCTTTACGGTACACTTTGATGAAAAATACTTTGCATTGTTGATAAAGGCTACAGAGCTTCATTTTAGTTTCACTTTCAGCTGCTATGTGACTGTCTTGAATAAAAATAAAAAAATAAAAAGGTTGGAAACACTGATCTATACTTACAACGTCGGCATGTGCATTACTATGTCACATAATATTTTTTTTATCTTCACAAAACATGCATGGACTCCTATGTTTTCTTGTTCGTAGGTAAAATCCTGTTCAGAAGGAGTCATATCAGAGACGTGGCCATGAAGCGGCTCAGACCGATCAACGAGTACTGCAGGGTGAGTGCACTCGTATTTCTACGTAAATGTGGTTCTTTGGTTTTTAAGTTTGAAAACTCTTTACTGTAACTGTGACCCCATCTCCAGATTACAGACATCATGATGACAGGCAGAAACAACAGTGTTAGCCAACCACTGTGTTTGTGCAGAGGGGAAATACAGCACTTCTACCTAGTATACACATTATTCTATAAAGTCCAGATGTGTGGACAGTAATGACTTTGATTGGTCATTATTTTGGTTATTAAAAGATATCAATCACATGGTCTTAGTTTACCTTATTAATATATATGTTGGCAGTTTATTCTTCTCTCAAATTGGCTTCTATTTAGAATATGCAAGACAATCAATTTAAACAAACTTAAATATTTGGGAACGCCTTGGGGTCCCACTCCCCCCAGACGAGCTGGAGGAAGTGTGTGTGGATAGGGAAGTCTGGGCGTCTCTGCTTAGACTGCTGCCCCCGCGACCCGGCAACGGATGAAGCGGAAGAAAATGGAATGGAATGGAATAGTCCGTAAACTGATTTTCTTCTCTTGACAGCAGAAATCAAGTTATTGAACTACCTACTAAATAAATTACATTCTTCACTTATTTATTTTGTACTGTGTAAATTGTTAGAGGACAGTGACTAAGATACAGTAAACTGAACATATGTGACTAAGATAAATGACAGGAATTACCTACATTGGTCAAGGTCATTCAATAAAGTAGCAACAGTTATCTTTAGCTGTGATGTCACATGTGTTAAACGTGTGTCCGGTGCTGAGTCGGCTCCACTCAGCACAACTTTGCCCAAATGTTTTTCTTCAGGTTTTACAAGTTTTGCCTTCAAGCATTTTAACTGCATTCACCACACTTTTTTCTTTTCCTGAGAGCTGAAATCTGCAGATGTTTTTACAGGTTCAGTCTGACCTACTGCTTACTTACATTATTCCCATCCGCACACTGCTCATTTGCTTACATGAGGTTTAAGTTGAAATGTTATCACTGTGTTATCATTGTTTTATCTTATCTAAAAAGTTAGAATACGTTTGGGTGCCTAGAGGAATTGGTTTGTGTAATTGTGTGTGTGTGTGAGATCAGAATCAATACAAAACAAACAGGCAGACAGTCATATGTGACAGGCACAGCACTAGATTAATTATCATCATATAATATTTACCTGTTGAGTGTACTCATGACACTGACTAAGGTTTTAAGAAGCCATATACTAAAAACATACTCACCAGGTTAAATCCTCCAGCTCTGGTAGTCCTGACCAAGCCGAGCATCAACATCTGGAGATGGGTTCCCGGGTGCTGTACTTCAGCGACCACTGCTCCTGACGTAGCCTTAGCGGCATCAGGATGGGTCAAATGCAGAGGATTGAATTGTCCTACGGGGATTAATAAAGTGCACCTTCACCTTTACATAAAACACTTTACTAAAACTACTTTATGAAATTGATTGACAGTTAGACTTTATTGATCCCCCGCAGGCAAAATTCAGGTGTCCAGTATAGCAACAGAAACACATCCATCCATACAAACAAAACAAATAGACAGATCATTTTAAAAGTAGCTAAGAATAGTAATAAAATGCATCAGCACTTTAGGTCACCACAGCAGAGGTGGAACATCCTCTTGGTATGGTCTTGGTATGAAATGGTATGAAATGGTATGGATTTTAAAATGTCTGAGTGAATAGTTTTTGATTATATGATGTTGATTCCAGCATTCCAATACCCCCTTTCTGAGATGAGAATGGAACCCCAAAACTTTGGAATTTTCCAGGCGATGTAGCCCTATACTCACCAACGTCAAGCACTAATAAACAATGTCAACATGACTAAAAACACACAGTACTTCATGCTTGGGGTGTTCTGGAGGCAAATAAAGTCGGGAACCACTGGGTTATATACGGGAAAGAAGGCAACACAGGTGATGATGGTCCTGTTATAGTGAGAGTGCAGGCTGCACCTTTTAAAATAAGACATATGGCCCTGATAATTGAGCTGGTGATGCACGTCTCCACATAGGGGACAGAGGAATGCACAGCTGTGGGAGGAGGAGAACATCTTTAAGCAGTTATCGGTGAAAAAGAAGAGTTTGGAGGAGGGCTGTGAGTCTCCATGGGTGTGGATGTTTACTAGAATTCTTCAGAGTATGTTTATTGTACAAGGATGAGGAGCAGCTTGTTAGGAATGTAGCGTATGGCGTAATTATGAAAATGAGTAATTGAAAAGGTTATACGTCTCTATTGAGGTAATATACAGTTTCAGAAAGTGGAAAAGTCGCATATACAATTTAAAGCTGCATTACCTCACTTTATTTTTGTATTCATTAGGAAAATTCAATCCGTATCCATGCAATGCATTGGGATATACGTCCTTTTGAAGAAAAAGTAGCGCAGATTTGTGCTGGCGTGTCATTTTATTTTAGGGTGTATTCAGACCTGCACATTTGCTCCACTTTAAACGGACCAGGATTCGTTTGGAACTCTGATCCGAAGCTTTTATGCAGGTCTGAATACACACAAACGAATCCTGGTCCGGACCAAGAACCGAACCGAGACCCACTTTTTTAGGTGGTCTCGGTCCGCTTCCAAACGAATTCTGGTCCTAGTCGAATCCAGTGGCGGCTGGTGGAATTTTCTACTGGGGGGGCTATGAATATGATGACTAGATATATACCAGCAGGGTAGGGATGCTTTCTGATCTCTACCCTGTAGCTTTCATCCAGCTGGGATGAAATATTTATCTTCCCAAACATAGCTAATTTGAGGGCATTTTGCATGTGGATACCAGTCTGCTCATGCTTCTTTGCCTTTTCTAAAAAGTGCTTCAGATCAGTCATACCTGTCTTGATCCATGCTGGGTCAGATCCTGATGTTTGAAACAAGAGGCATGGAAAGCAAAATAAAGCATTAGCCTCGCTACATGCTGCTAGCCAAGATTTGGCGCTGAACCAGGTCCTGGAAAAAGTACGAGTGTACCGTCTCCCTCTGTCGCTGGACTGCTGACTAATGGTAATATTTGGCTGATCAGGTCCAAGCTCTTTAACCTCAACCTTCTCCTGGTATGATCTTCTCTCAAACGGTATTGTTTTGAGTGATCTAACTGAATTATTCTTTTTCTCGTTCTCCATTTTGCGTCTCTTTACGTTCGTCTCAAATTCCCACAGCTTGACCTGTCAATCACTGTAAACGGACGTCACAGACAGTGACAGTACAGGTCGCGGGCGATCCCGCCCCCTCAGGGCGCACTTCTCCTGCGCCCCCAAATCGTCTTATCTCTTGCATTGAAGAGGAGCTACTGCGCATGTACAACTTTTAACGAGAGTCCATAGACGGCTCAGGGCGCAATCTTTTGCGCCCTGAGGCGGAAATACGTCCTCAGTCCGACACAGACAACGCTGATGAGCTTAATCAATCCAACTCAGCATAAACTATTAAGTATTTCTTCCACATCTGAAATAAAACACACATAAATTTCGAAATATTTTAATGTTATTATTTTTTTTAACGTTTTATCCAAGGTAACATGGCAAGTTGTGAGTGGTGGGGCGGCGCCCTAGCGCCCTCTATTGGCCGGCCGCCACTGGTCGAATCAGGTCTGAATACATCCGGTGTCGATCCGACACAACTCCAAGATACGTGCACATTTTTTGGGCTTAACAAGCTGTAGACAGAAACTGAGGAAATAGCCACGCAGCTGCTAACTCTGGTTAATATAGATCCATGGTTTATCCACAATGCTGAACAGGGCCGTTATTATCATAGATCCATGTGTGGGACAGGACATGGAGCGCACAGATAGTCTCCTTCGGCTTTCTCCTCACGCATTCTCCGACTCTGTTCCAATATTTAAAACAACGTGTTTCGCCTGTGTCATATGAGCTGCTGCTGTTGATGTTGAAGGTGGTTTTGCTCTAAAAAGAGCAAACATAGGCAGAGCAGACATGCTGCACATACGAGCCCTCAATGTTTTCTGCCGGTTCCGCGTCTATCCTCCGTGAGCTCTCGCTGTCCAATAGGAGCGCCGATCGTCACACGTGTCAATATGTTTATATAAAAAAGTTCACTTGCAAAAAGGACAGTCTGAATACGAACCGGAGCAAAAGAAAAAAGTTTGGTCCGCTTTTGATTCGGATCAAGCAAGCGGAGCAAAGGACTTTTCAGGTCTGAATACACCCTTAGATCAAGTTTTCGTGCAACAAGGAAGAGAATTTGTTTCGGGACCAGATTGTGACCAATCACAGCGGACCACTGGCCCCCACTTTCTTGAGAAAAGCTACAGGTCTCTCGTTAGCACAGACTGCTGACATAAACAAGCGGCGGAGGCTAACCTGAAGCTTTCCGGGTCTTCGTTACCGGTTACTGCTTACACAGCGAAACCATCCAAAAGAAAGTCTCGTCCTCTCCTCGCTTCCCGGTTCTATCCTTGGTCACGCCATCCACGTTCAAATGTGCGATCCATATTGTGAGACGTGAGCGAAGAGCGAGGCCAGCGCTCTCACATTCGAAAATTTCACAAAGTGAGTTTGCAGCTTTAATTGATTAAATAAATCTAAAGCATTTCAGTAATACACATTTTAATTATGCCTATATTATAATATTGGGTCTTTCTGCAGCCAACAAATGAACAGATCCAACTATGATCAAATTCAAACTTATCTCTTCATTGTCCCAAAAGGGGAAATTGGTTTTGCAGCAATCATCTAAAAGCAGGCAGACACTGTAAACTCACAACTTTGAAGATGAGAAGAGAAGAGGATGTCACAAAGCTATGTTTCAGTGCAATAACCTAAAACACGTCAGAAAATTATCCTCTTTCATTCATCGCGTCCCACATTTTTTCATCTAATTTGCTTCGTTTTTCAAAGTCATAGGGTGTTTCCAAATTCTTAGACTGGTGGATATGTAGGCATCGTCTTTTATCCTTTACTAATACGCTACATTTCATATGCAAAACCAGAATGAATATTTTGAATAACGTGTGTCATTATCAACAATAAAAAGGTACTTTCAGCATAAAAAAATGGGCATTCATATATTCTAGCCAATACTCATATATTCTACACTACACAAATTAGAAATAACTATCGGGAAGATTTTTGTCTTCAACCAATTCAGATATTCAACGTCCAGCTACACCAGCCATTTCCACTCTGAAAAAAATAATGTGGGCACAAATGGGTTAACCAATATTTTCCAATACGGACTTGAATGGATTTAATATAGATTTCCTTTCCATTATATTGAAAGTAATGAAAATGATCATCTGGTCTTTAACTTTACAATCAAATGATACCGTATATTATATTATATGTAGTGTGTTTTGCAATGTCATAATTTTTTTGGTATTTCTGGCTGTATCTATACCCCACAATTAACCCACATTCATAACGACAATTTTCCACTTAACAAAGCAATCAACAATTGTGCCGTCCTCCCACACTTGGGGCGCAGGGTGTCGAGGTGAAAGTGGAGAAGAGTTTATTTTTGTGTGTTTTTAGTTATTTAAACTTGACGAGTCTGAGTCAGCGCTGTGCTCAGCTGAGGCTCCGGTGGAATTCCCCGGCAGATGTCAGAGCGGTCAGCTGGTATGTGCTTATCCAAGGGGGAAAAGTTTCACTATAAACTATAGACGAGCCATCCCTGTTGCTCTGTCAGCGGCAGTTTAACACGAGGGGGAGGTTTATACTTGTCATATGTAGGAACTTTAGACATGGTACAGGTCCATACAGGTCAGGACACGCAGACTGACCATCAGCCATAAACCTGCTGCTAATAAACTCCTCAAAAAATGATTAAAATGCATTTGTACCACAATAAGTCGATATTTTATTGTATGTGTCTGTTTTGTTTTGCTGTGCAATATGCCAAACATTTTGAATTTCAATTTTACGGTTCTTCCCCAAAATTTGAGATTCTCCTTCTATTTACCTTTTAGATAAGATAAATCATTATGGGGGTTGTGACGACTGCCCCTGACAGAGGCTATATAGTGGCACTCAGGATGGGTCAAATGCAGAGGTCAAATTTATCGATGGGGACAATTAAGTCTAACTTAACTTAGCAGTTTTCCCCACATCTTCCACTTTGGAGGCTCTCACCACAGACCAATGAATCTCCAGTCAATTCAGTTATGAAACCTTATACTCTAATACAATCCTCAATACATCTGGGATTCGAACAAATGGATTCACTCATTTCCTCTCATTGTTATTCTTATTGTTACACACACACACACACACACATACACATACCTACACACACACATACCTACACACACACACACACAATTACCTTAATGCTGCCGCTGTAAAGAACACCCATAAAGTCCATTTGCCGTAATGGGCCCTGCAGCCTGGTCCCTGGGGAGAATAGTAATGAGTGAAGCAGCCGCAGCCCGACACGTGGGGGTTTACATTTATAAATTCAAGAGTGGATCTCCGCTTCCTGACCTCTGCGTGCTGCAATCACATGTGCAGATGATGACTATTAGAAGCAGCTGTCTACTGTAGCTTAGAATAGATGCAGGTGTGAGAATATGGGTGTAAGAGTGAAACAACGTGGTGAAGGCACCGACGATAGATTTTTGAATGTTCATGTAAAATATGTTTGGATGATCATGATTTTTTCCAATGTTAAAAGTAAAAGTCCTATAGATCAAATCATTACCATGCAATATGAACTGATAATTTCCTTCCTTGGTGTCTTCTTTCTGCAAGCACTTTACAGATACTAATTCAAAGGGTTTGAATTCTTCTGTCTTAAACTTTTGAATTGTATGGAGATCCTGGCAGCTGCTAAAGAATGCATAAAGGAATACATGTAATAGTTCTTGGGTTATTGATAATTTCCCACCAAAGCTTTAGACAGATGGAGTAAAATAGGCAGATATTAACAGATGTGATTTTTTAAAAACTTGTATTAAGCAGCGGCCATATGTGAAGGACAAAACCATCTTTTCTCCCAACTGGATTCAACAACAGTTAGATTCCCTGGCTTTTTTATCTTTAAGTGTCGCAGATTGGTGATGTGTGAAACTTGTCTCTCAGAGTTTCAGTTTGGCTTCTGAGAATTCATGCCTCTCTGCCCCAGTGGTTCAATCTTCTTCCTGACACTCACTCCGAGCTAAGCTATAAGAAACGTAAGAAAAGCCCTGTATAACATCTAAACAAACTGGCCAAATGTCACGGTTATCCCAGTGTCGGGCCACAATTTAATTTTGAATTATAAATCTATGCGTTGGCATTTCCTGTATTCAAACCTTTTGATTGATCTGTTATTGGCGAATCAACAACGTTTCAGTGTCCTCCAAGATGATTAGTGTTGTGATTTAGGGCTGAACAAAAACTTTTGAATTGGATTGAATGTTTTCCTCAAATTGACATATTTAGTCAATCAAAAGTGCATACTTTCTGATAAAATATATATAAAAACAAAACAAAAAACGCAATTGGAAGGAAGACATTTGTCTACTCTCATTTGTCTACTGTGTACAAACCTCAAACCAGGTCATGAACAAACTCAATACCCACGAGTTAGTCACACCTACAATAAAACATGGTAGAAGAAACAAACTTTGGATAAAAACGACTAAATTATTTTTCTAAATGATCACAGTTGTAAATTCTCCGCCCAGTACAGTCATAGTAAAGTATCATTATCCAGTTATTCCACCACATCCAGCTATGCATTTCCATTCTGTAGCTGACACAGACTGCCTTTAGGACACAGGGGAACACTCAGGATTATTAAAACGCGATGCTGTCGTTGAGCAGAGGACAGTTGATGGATAGAGCTGAGCTGTGCCGCGCAGATAAACACAAAAGGAGTGGTTTAGTGGTTTGGCTTTAGCGGTCTGAGCTCCACAGCAACAGACAGTGAGGAGTCATTGGAGATGCTTATTAAAGGAGACATATCATGCAACTGTGGGGGATTCAGTGTCACATCATACCAAACATAGATTATTTTACATTTTGATCGCTGTAAACCACAACATGGATCTAATTCAACAAAAAACGCAATTGGATGCAAGCAATTAAAAGTTACATTTTCTGTCTTGAGACATTCATCCCTCTGTAAAGAACAACTTTCTTTTTTTTTTTGGAAAAGTGGAAAAAAATACCACACCAACCTTGTCTTACCTTTCTCTCGTTTTTGTTCCATCATTAGATCATACTGTCATGTTAGATTTTGATCAAAATCAAGCAGTGTTATTTTCGCTTATAAAGAAGTGTTGTATTATTTAGGGCTAAAAGTATTTAAGGTAATTTTTTAAAGCCAAGATAATCACAAATAATGCATAATCTTTACTGTTGGCATAAACACTTTAAGTCTATATTTCCTTGCCAGTACTCTAGGGTCCTGGAATCCAAACAGACTGGGACAGATTACTGATGAAGGCTAGATAAATATAAAAAACAAACACTGAGAAAAGGACCAAAAGACTGAGGCAGATTACAGAGATATGAGTTTGTGTGGGTCGTCTGGGGCAAAAGATGCAAGAGGGATATTGTTTTGTAGGTTGTCTGGTCAGGAAAAGGTGATGTTCCACTGAAAGAGGCAACACAGACAAAATAGTTGGAAAGACAGATATCAGATGTCTCCGCTTTGAAAAATTGTCAAAACGTTGTATTTTTCGAGTTACAATAATCAGCATGTTTTGTTATCGGAAGGACATTTGCACATTGTAAGGATTTTCGATATTTTTCCAATGTCTGAATTTGCAAAGGAACTTTACTTAATGGCTATTTTGAAGTAATCATTGCAATTTGTATTTATAACAAGGTTTTATATTCACGTTTTTTCCTCAAATGTCACAATAACTGTCTGGAGATTTGGACACATTTGGAAATGTCTGAGAAATTACAACAGTTGGGCTCATCGTGGAAATCCCGTCTGAAACAAATTAAGGTTTTACAGGGATGTTACAGAATCCACAATAATTATTGCAGCAGTACTTTTGAAATTGGTTCAAATCATCCATTGTTTTATGAATTATTACAGCATTCACTCAGTTCACAATTCCTGCTTTAGTCTAGGTGCAGGTCCAGTGGTATTTCCCGTCTTAGAACACACATTTCTAAGCCTTGTGCTGCTCTTGTGTCTTGTGTCCTGGATTGCCCCAGCCTGGGTTGACCCTGTATTTTTCTGTCTCTGCCTCAGGCTCTGATCCAGCTGCCTGTCTACATCTCTCAGTGTGAGGAGGTGCGAGTTTTCTTCGAGACCAGACCTGAAGACATCAACCCGCCCAAGGAGTAAGGACACAAACACATTCATATAGCTCTGAAAAGTTCACTGACCTGTTGTCATAGAGTGTGATTCTCATAACATGCTCTGATATGAATCAGAGCATGTTATGAGATGTGGTTTGATTTTTTTCTATCAAACCACATCTCAATCATAATCTTTACCATCTCATATTTACCATGGCAAAGGCTTATATATAAACAATTAAGGGTTAAAAAAAGAAAAACACAACAACAAATTAGTTGAAAATCCAAAAGATAAAAAAAAATACATTGCTTTCTTCAAGGAGTGAACATTAAAGGGTTAAAGCTTAATTTCACTGCCCTCTTTATGCCATGTTATCTGGCAGAACAATAAAATTTCTAGTCCTAAACTTGCACTATATTGTCACTATATTCTACATCATGACGAGATCAAACTAGACTGTCCGTGTTTTCGGCACGTTCCGGCTTGATATGTCCACATCTCTCGCTCTCCGCTTGCGGCTCTGTGCACTAAAACGCACAGTGCACTTGTCATTGTTCAACAGGCTGATGTCATGTCACGTCCTGCCGCCAGCCCATAATACCCGCTCATTACAGCCGCTAATGGACGTGATCTCACTGCACTCGGCTGCTTCCTGTTGCCGCGGAAACACGCTTAACGAGCCGCTTTTTTGCTGACTTTGCATTTTCAACATGTTGCTACATATTGGACACAAGACAGCTGACACGGCACTGGCTTTTCTGGACTTTAGTGTTTACTTTTATGTGCATCGACCGCAGTGCATTTATATTTAATGTGGAGATTTAGTTGGGGCAGTCCATGATAAAAGACAGGCAGCACAAATATTAAAGGTGATGTCTGCAACTGAAATTTCATTGATAAAAGAAAGCAGTAAGCATTTTTTTAACAATGTATTTATCACTGCCCCTCCCCTTGACCAGTAAGATTTTCTGGAGGAAACGAGTCAAACCATTCACAAGCCTCAATTTTTTTTTATTCGAACCAAGCAGGAAGCTGTGGGAATAAGAATGGGTGGGTATAAGATTGTGGGTCATTATGAAAACTCGCCTTAGTAGATATTCTTTCTGTTTACATACAAAATATGACTTATTTCTAAAGAAAACATATATATATAATTTTGATATACTTACTACAAAAATAATGATGTCAATATATTTTTCTAATTTAATCTTGAAATGATTTCCAAATTTAGCAAGGCTAAGAAAGCAATGTATCCTTAAAATGGGAAAATAAATTGAAACCCCACAAAACATGGTACCTCTATTGGAAATGTTTTCTTATTAATAATCACCCAGTATTAATTTAATTTAATCGATTCCTTTGATCAGGGATAATGCCCGATAAACTTTAGTCTTAACCCTTTAAGCGCCAAAGTCGCAATATTGCGACAAGCAACATTGCTCACTTAAACAGGCTGTATGTAAAAATGTGGTGCAGAATCTTGTTAATACTTTTCACTAGGGGTTAGTGGACATGTGTGCCTGTAACATGAGCAGCATTTGTGGGTGTGGTTATATTGAAAGTTTTTGAGTAAATTGAGTTCGTAAAACACCTGCGGCGCAGCGGCGCGGAGGCGAAGCAGCAGCGGTAGAGCTGAGAGGAGCGAGAGCAGAGCAGAGGGAGAGAGTGTTTTTTATTTACTCACGAGGTCTTCAGTACCAGAGAAGTACTTGGTCTGGTACTGGCTCACTCAGATTCAGAGGAGGAAGACACGCAGGTGTCCAGTGAAGCAGACACAGACATCATTGGTGACGGGGAGACCGCGCCATATAGTCCACAATCAGCCCCAGTACAGCGGCTGCTTGTCCTCCGTGTGGCCGCGGTAGAAGCATTCTGTGAACGCCAAGCAGGGGTCGTGGTGGAGGGGACAGGGGCATCATAACACCGGGCATGTGGGAGAAAGTAGCGGGGATAGACATCCACGGGGAACACGGGAGACGCGGGAGAAGTCGCGGGAGAGCCGCGGGAAAAACACATCGCTAATCGCGTTCACTGCCTTTACCAGCAGCGATGATGAGGATGAAGGCAGTTCTTGAGAGAAAATAATCCACAAAAGTGGATCAGAAGTGTTGAAGAGCCTGTTGTATGTTGTTGAGACGATCTGCCAAGTTCTGAGCCCATTCATTTCATCTCTCTGTTTCTAAACGGTAAATCCTGGAGGCTCATTTCCACTGAGAAAAATAGTAAGCCCACTACTTCTCTGAAAGGGAAATATTGAAACCAATCTCAAGCTTTCATGACTGTAAACTATAAAGAGTGCTGTCTTGATCACTGACGGTCTTTGAAAATAATACAATTCCATATGGCCGCGAACCAGTGCTAAAACATTATCTATAATCTGGATCAGGGAATTTATTTCTATCCCAAATTCATTTCATACTAAAGATATTTCACATTGACTGTTTATAGTATTCCCTGATCTCAAATAACTCCCAAGCTACAGATTTTTGAAGTCTTTATACAATAATTAACATTTTCCAAAATGGCCGCCACCTTGATGACGTCACAATATGCAAATTAGATGACGAATCAACTTCCATCCCAAAGTTTGGTTCAAACTGAAGATATTTCTAATTTACAGTATGCCTTTATCTCAAACCATTTTAAAGTTATAGCCTTTTGAAATCTTGAAATCAAAATTGTATATTTTCTTGAAAAAACTCTGGCGCCTAAAGGGTTAAAACAAAAAATTTTGATATAATGACAACTGATTGAGAGACCATTTTCAGTTTTCAGCCATCTGCAAATCCAATGCAATCAAAACACTACAATTAAGACACTCATATTCATCATACACATGCACACACACTCACACATGTGCACACACTAAAATATGAAATAATGGATAGTCCGACATTCTTATCTAGTTTAGGCTTTTATACAGTATTTGACAACATTTGCTTACTTAAACTTGCACATGAGTCTTGGAAACCTCACTCCACCGGCTTGTAACTGGTAGAGACAGTTACTACGTGCTAAAAACCAAGCATCATTTGTATAAACACACTCGTAACGTCGCACTTGATCAGAGACTTTTTCATCCGGTTTATGGTGAGTGAGTTTTTAAGGGTGGAAAAGGATACAGAGAAAAGGCCTCACAGACTGAAACGCTTGACGCTGCAGTCGTTTTCGCGCCGGTAAAAGTCAAGTGGGACGTGGCTTTAACCTTTCTGTCATCACGTCTGATGGACAGCTCTGACCACTTAACAGCTCCCAGTGTTGAAAGGGGAGACTGGGGTGAGGCGTATGGTCAGATGCTGCTTAGAAAAAGGCCTGGACAGTGTTAGGAAGCAACAAAATGCATGTCCTGACGATACGTATTCTGTATAATGTTTAATTGTGATGGTTTCCAGATGGTACTTTGAAAAATGAAAAGCTTAGTGAATGTTAGATATTTACTTATTGTTTTCCAACACAAGCAGCAATAAGACCCGCCCATTCTCACCTCGACTGCTTCCTAATTGGATGGACTGAATTTAAATCTTATTGGTGGTGGTCAGTTGAGGAGAGTGACTGAATTACATATATTGATTTTTAAAAATACTTAAGTGATACTTGTAAATAAGTAAGTAAGGAAGTAATGTTTATTTAAATAGTGTTTTTGACCGACTAGAGTAAAAAAGCACTTCACAATTGTGGGTCTTTGTTCTCTCACTCCACACAGACAGGAGACTCATGCCAGACCTATCGTACATATTATTTAGTGGTAGAGACGGGCGGCACGGTGGCTGAGTGGATAGCACTCTCGCCTCTCAGCAAGAAGGTCCTGGGTTCGAATCCCGGTTGGACCAGGGCCTTTCTGAGTGGAGTTTGCATGTTCTCCCCGTGTCTGCGTAGGTTTCCTCCGGGTGCTCCGGTTTCCCCTACCACTAAAAATATGTACAATAGGGCTGGCATGTGCCTCCTGTACTGGCACCCCCACTCCCAAAAAAAAAAAATCACAATTGTAAACAGCTTTGAGACTCCTATGTGCAGTGAAAAGGCAATATATAAATAAAGATTACTTACTAGAGGAAACTGGAGCACCTGGAGGAAACCTACACGAACATGCTAACTCCACTCAGGAAGGTCCTGTTTTGACCGGACGTGGTTATAGGGAGAAGAAAGGCTTCCTAAAAAATAAAATACAATTGAAGCTGCAGCGATCCCCTTTAAGTTAGCTTGATTATAACTGTATTTCATTTATATTTACATTTCTAGTTTTAACATATGAGCATGTATTCAAACATCATGCGTTTGTGTGTCCAACAGGAGAGTCCTTGTTCAGCGGTTTTGGTAGTTAGGTGTGTTGCATAATTACGGCACTAACACTGTGACACATTCTCAGACGGGCAAATTCTTTCGTAATGCACCATTTAGTACTTTACCTGCACCTTCATGCTTGCCTTTCCAGGATATTGCCTTGTTTATAACACAACAACTTACTGTCTGCAACTTTCTTGGACTGAACATCTGCTGGCACAAAGTCCTACTCAAGGACAATTAAATCAGACATGTCGTTTCTATGGAGACTGGATTTTGTATGAGGTCAGCGTTCCCACCGGCGCCCCCTAATGGCCCCAATAACTAATTTGAATCGGCCGAATGTGACTTTGAGGCTACTGCTGACAGAGAGCGGCACGGTGGCTGAGTGCATAGCACTCTCGCCTCTCAGCAAGAAGGTCCTGGGTTCGAATCCCGGCCGGACCAGGGCCTTTCTGAGTGGAGTTTGCATGTTCTCCCCGTGTCTGCGTAGGTTTCCTCCGGGTGCTCCGGTTTCCCCTACCACTAAAAATATGTACAATAGGTCTGGCATGCGCCTCCTGTTCGGCGACCCCGCTCCCATCTCTGTGTGGAGTGAGAGACAAGTGCCCAAAAAATAACAATTGTAAACCGCTTTGTGACTCTGGTCTGTGAAAGGCGGTATATAAATAAAGCTTACTTACTTACTTACTTACTAGCATTAGATAAGAGCTGTAATATTATTGTGAGTGCTCTGTCCGCTTATCTCTGCTCCGAATGAATAAGTTCTGTCCTCATTTGTTGCTTTTGGCTTGTGATGAATATTCAACTTGGCCTGCATTGAGATAAAGCCTGGTTGAGCAATTAAGAGTGATGTCTCAATTATTGTACAGAGATAATAAATTGAGATTACAAACGTTACTCTTCCCAAGGATTAGCCTGTGTGCTACATGGGAGATACTGTCATGTGTTTGAGAATAAGCAACATTTTCGGGCCTCCTCTTTTTTTCCAAATATCTTTTGCAATGTTTTAAATATATTTTGTTACACTAAATTGAGACCAAATTAGATCAATGTATGCTGGATGTTGCTATCCATGTGTTGCTATCTTAAGCCCAGCAAAAGCTGTTTTGAAGTAGTACACTTGAATTGGCTATTAAAAGTGTTAAGTAAGGTTCATATACAAGGCAACTCAAAGTGCTTAACAAAACAAGATAGAACCAATTACACATGGCCGTCGTAATAGTTGATAATTATGACATATGTTTCGAAAATGATTCACTTTCTTGATTTTTTTTATTAGTATGTTGATTATGATACCCTACATATCAAAGCGCATCGAGTTTCTGTCCTGTACGAAATGTGTTATAGACATATAAAGCATTCTCCCTCTTCAAAGTCAACTAAACTTCATTTACTTTCCAAAATGTGTCAAACATCATTTAGATCTTTTCCTACCATACTGATGCATGTGCCGTACTTTCAAACTGTTGACATGTTCAAACCTCAGCTTCACTTATACTATCTGTGTATCCATAAAGGACACAGTGTCAGATATAGTTCATAATGTGGCCCATAGCGTGTGGAGGGAGCGTCCTAATACTGTGAAAGCTTTGATTCATTTAAAGTGAGGATCAAGGGAAGTCCTTGGTTCGACTTTATTGAAATTGGATTAGCTTTCTGCTAGTGTCGCCTGTAGTTTGGCTGAGTGACAGGTGGTTCCACGGAGGCGGGAGAAGCAGATTTATCATGTGTTATAAATCTAGCTGCATCTCCCGCTTCAGAATAACGACAGCTCAGGGGAGGAGACGCGAGTGAAGCCAAGACCAAGTAAAGTAGGATGTCAAGATTATTCCGTTAATAGCGCATTCTGCTGTTGTTGTCACGCACTCTGACAAACGGCTGCACGTGGAGGCAATGTTGTTGAAGTGCAAAAAGATACGTGACTGGAATTTTTATGGGACGCAATTTTTAAAAGCTGAGATCTTATGGCATAGGTGGTTCTGATGCTCTTAGTTGTGATTATTAGGGTCACAAATTAACCGTGTGATGTCACGTGTGTAATGTCACGTGTGTGAATATATGTTCTTACTTTCTATACTTACTATAAAAATGACTTATTTTAGTAAAATTACATATTGAGCTGACATTATACTTATTATAATAAAAAAAAATTCAATTCCTTGGTATGTGGGGAACGGCATGCAACTCACTTACCTACTAAATTGCCTACATTTGACATTGCTGAGAACTGCACTTTCACTTCCACAGACGGTTTCCTCTCCCATGAAAACAAAAACATTGTACTTTGTGGAAAAAAAAAATATCCAAAACAGCTGTGACTGACATGGGAATAAGTAGGACGGATCATTTTACCATTTGAAATAATAGCATCCAAATAGCTCCCTAATTTCTAACACAAGCAAATACCATAATAAACCTGATTGTTGCTTTGCTGATCTTGGCCCGTTTTCGCCTTGTCTTTTTATTGTGTGATAATGGCTTCACTTACGGCTAAAGATTTATCATGCTATTAACAGTTTCACCAATCGAACTGCGTTTTTGAGGCTCGGGCGGCTCTAGTTCAGGAAGAAATGCTGTGTGCCAAGAAAAATAAGCCGTACGTGAGGAGGGGCAGGAAAAGGCCATATTAGAACACTGATAGTTTGTATGTCTTTGGAATGATGCAAAATAATTGTGTTTTTGCAGTAATATTGTGGGAAAATCAGCATGAATATAAGCTATTTGGTGTCGATGATTTGAACTGGACAAAGATTGACTAGAGCAAAACCAAAACAACCCTGCAAATACACTAAACATGCTTGAAATGATTTATCTAAATTTTAATCAGACAATGTTCCATCAGATTTAGGATAGGGAGAATAGAAAGGGTGGGATACCTAGAAATATTACATTTTCTTTGTTCCATTAGAACAAAGTATTGACATTGTAAAATATTGTGAACAAATCAGATCACATGTTTCATATTAGAAAACATTTTATCTTTTGTATACTTTTAAGAAAGAGCCCTGTGAGCCATTATTTAACACTTTGGGCTAAGAGGTGATTGACTGAGTGAGTTTGGTCCTTGCTTTTTCACTTTCTTTTCTATGTGAAAAAGCTGATCTAAAGATCTAAGCGGATCTAAATTTAGGCAAACTAAGGGGAAAAAAAACACTTTATAATGTTATATTTAAGTCTTTGTTTGAAGTATACTCCTGCTTTAAACTAATCAGATAAGACAAGATAAGATAGACTTTATTGATCTCACACTGGAGAAATTAACATGTCACATTTGGTATAGATAGAATCACTCAGATTGTGCAAAAGACAGAAGTGTGCAAACATGTTAAAGGCAAAAAATATAGTCTGTTCAGGATATATTACGTACAATAAAATGTGGCAATTAAAGAAATCCAGGTCATCTTGTCTTCGTTTGTCTAATTATCACTGAGGCAGATTGTGAAACCATAACATATTTTGTTATACACCTCAAAATCTCTCTCAAAGGTTCATCGAGGGCATCTGGACACAGCCTCAGCCACAAATGGCCGCTGGTCTATTAGTTTCAGTGATGTCCAAAGCAGACGCAGCAGCTGCTCTATTGAATTTTAACATCAGCCTGTATGATTTACAGATGGCTTTTATCGAGGGCTCTTTCTTACTCTCTTCTATATGTCCTAATGCACACAATTGAAGATATTTCACTATTAGCAAATGTCATGCCACTGCTACCAAATCAATCAAAAAATGTCAGCTGCTATATTGATATTGATTTTGTTTTTAGCTATTTTAACTCCGTATTCATTCACTTCGGACAGTATAAGTGAGTGTTTAAGTAAATGCAGATCAAGTCAGATAGAAAAAAAGTGGGTGATCAACTTAGTAGGAGAAAGGTCCAATATATATACTTTTTTTTTTGTTTAATGATTAATGATCTATTATGTAATTCAATGAGGTTTACTAATGAGTGGTGCTAAATGCTTGTAAGTTTATCACTGCAGCATCATGTTTATGTATGCTAATTTATGCTAATGTATTCACCAACTTTATCAAGCTGTTGTTGATAGATGTGTTCTTTGATTCATTGCTTTGTACTTATACAATTATATAATATAGCCTTCTTTCTCTTGCAGGGAACCAATTGGGAAAAAGAAAACTGGTAAGATTATTTTGCTTAACCTACTAATAAACGATTTTTGTGACATCTGTGGAAAGACACTGGTTCTATTATGTTGCCATAGTACCTTTTTTCATACAGTACCTTTACCGCCATCTAGTGTCTATGTGATATAAACTCACCAAACAAAAAATAGTTCTCAATGGTGGAGAGTAACAAAGAACAGGTAGTGTACTCAAGTAAATATTTGTGTTACTATAATAATAACAATTTTTTAAAATCAATAGTTATAACTCACTGCATTTGAGCGCTGGAATCTATTTTAAGTCCTTTGTCTTTTTTAGCTCAACTAAAAAGGACTCTTTAATAATGTAGAAAAAAAGCATCTGGAATATTTTGTATAATATTTTAGCATATTCAGTTTGTTCAAAAATAAAATAATTTGATAATTTCTGTTGAACAAAACTCACTACTTTCAGAACTTTTGTGATATGGTCATGTGATAATTTACTTTAGTACGATACTTCTTCCACTAATCATGTGTTTTATCAATTTTAATATCTATGGCTTGCTGCATGACATATTGTTCAGTTCCATCCGTTTTCCTTCTCATCAGGGATTGTGGAGCGAGCGACTTCTTTCCTAAAGCGAGGTAGTGCCACGCGGCCAATGCTCTGGGCTGTGCTTGTGCTGGAGCTCATGCTAATGGCCTGATGGCTGTACCCCTGACCTCTCCATTGGCCTGGGCACCGTGGGCACAGTGGGCACAATGGGCACAGTGGGCAGGTGGGGTGTAGCTGCAGGGGCTTCTGTCTGGTCCACAAACCACAAAAGACTCAATTGTGTTGTTTGTGTTGCTGGCTTCAGGTCTTGGGAGAATTCCCCTAACTGTGTGTCATTGTAGCTTTAACAAATACTATTCGACTCTTAAACCCTTTAGGCGGCAGACTCTCAGAAATGTAAGGTGAAGCATCCATCCAAAGGTGCAGCCCTCAAACATTATAATAATAAATAGAGGACTACTAAAATCAATAACATGAATTTATTAAATCAAATGATAAAAGGAACGTGAAGGGAAACGTCTGTAGGTAGCCAGGTTGCTGTACAGAAAGTGTCCTTGATTCAGGAGCTCATGAAGCAATTCTGCTACTTTGGCGCCTAAAGGGTTAACTCATTATTGAAGGTCAACGTTTTCCACATTGGTACATTTCTCATTTTCTCACTTACCCATGCTTGGAGTTGACTCAGTTGGAACAGTAAGACCATACGTATCACTATATGAATTTGCTAGATGAGAATTCTTTGTCGACTTGTCTCCATTGAAAAGAAGAGAACTTCCCGTTCAAACTTGTAAAGCTGATAAGTCCTGTTACATTTCAACTTCAGCTGTGGATTTACATGTGTTTCATGTTGAATTGCGGAACATGAACCCAAAAGATTAAATTATCTTTTGTTTTGAAAACAAGCGTCTTACCCCACTAGAAAATGTACATAGTGAATCTTTATATTGTCACAACATTGGAGTCTACATCGTCTTTGTGTTCTTCCAGGTAAAGGTTGATACGTGAGTTGACCTTCAATATATCACTGTGATTTATCCAAGAAATATCAGTAGTTTTCCATTTTATCATATGAGTAATTTGTCCATTCTAGAATACTTTGCCATTCCTAACTTTGGTGGTGGGTATTTGGTGTTGTTGCCATGTTTTTTTATTAACCATTTACCTCGTTATAGTGTGTCCAAATCCATCTGTCTGCTTCAAATGATCCAATCATGTTTTGTTTTTGTCTTTTTTACCAATCACATCTTAGTACGCCTCCTCTTAGTAGATTAAATGTTATATATTGTTTTGAATGTATAAAAAAAAAACTATGTATTATTCTAAATGCTAAGGACAAGCATACGTCTTTTAATTTCACAGCATATTATAAGAGGTGGAATTTTCAAAAGGTCCCTTACTGAACTGCTAAATTGGTAAATTATAAACCAATTGGTAAATATTATTTTTCAATTATGAAAAAATAAGATACTGGGAGAAGGTTATGAGATGTGGATTTATCAAAAAATTACTTATGACATTTTGCCGGTTTTTAAAGTGGGTTTAAAGTGTATTTTCCTGTGTGTAGGAGACTCCCCCACAGTGGACCCTCTGCTCCTGGATCAGTACGTTGCTGTTACTGACTATGAGAAGCAGGAGAGCTCCGAGATCAGCCTCTGTGTGGGACAGGTGGTGGAGGTTATCGAGAAGAACGAGTCTGGTAAGGCTAATGTGTGCAATACAAGCCCAAGATCAGTGATGGGAATAACGGCGTTACTAGTAACGGCGTTACTAACGCCGTTACTTTTTTCAGTAACGAGTAATCTAACTAATTACTTTGACAGTAACTATAACGCCGTTATCATTTCCGACATCCCGTTACTGCGCGTTACTCAAGACGCACAATGAACGTGTTGTCATGAGAGAAGGGAGGATGAAAAAACCTCTCAGCAATTATTGGCTGATGTAAATCATATTTCCTTTACAATCTACATGTCTACAGTTGAGAGGATGGCTCATAAATTGTGTTTTTGAAAGAAATATGGGTCTTAATCGCGCTCAACCACGGCTTGTATCACCGTGAGGTCAGCCACAGAGGAGCGCATGTGAGCGCAGAAGTCGGCTGCCTACAATTCCATCGATAAGCTCCTTGCTCTTCCTGGTTTATCTGCTAAGGACAGCAACAGGTTTGGCTAACATACATATAACACATTTTTACATAATCTAAAATGCACATAGGGTAATTTTTCAATTACTATAGGAATGATAAGAAAGAGAGGTGAAGTGTAAGACGGTTGATTTTAGAAATTGGATGCAGCCGGCTGCAGCAAAACAGAGGAGTTTACGGAGGACACACGCGTTTTGTTTTACTTTTTAAAACTCATTGGACTCATTTCCAAACGGAGGATTACATATCTACGCTCAAACCATTCACTGGATTTAAACAAGGAACTGGTCTGAACCGAAGTGGACTGTGCAGGTCATTTATAAGGTATAGCTATAAGGTAAGACCCATAACTCATAGTTTTGCGTTTTGTATGAACAAACAATGCGGGCATAAAACATATTTTGCTGTAGCCAAACAAATTGTCCACTTGATTTATATGATGTATATGTTCATCTGATTGGACTGAAGTCAGTGCTTCACCAGCCTCACCGCTCGTCACCGGTGTTTCCACATTCACAGTGGCGGGCTTTACAGCACAGTGAGAGATGAAGAGTGAACAGGACTTCAGCAGCAAAACAGCCTTTTCTAGATGGAAATATTGGCACTATTAAAGGTAAAAATGCGCACGTCGGGTGCACATTATGTTCCAGAACAAAACGAAAAAGTAACGCAATAGTTACTTTTACTGGTAACTAGTTACTTTTATAGTGGAGTAACTCCGTTAGTAACTCAGTTACTTTTTGGGAGAAGTAACTAGTAACTATAACTAATTACTTTTTCAAAGTAACGTGCCCAACACTGCCCAAGATAGAACCAGCCATGATTACATATTGTCAACCCAAATATAGGATACAGACAGTGTTGTTCAAGAAGATTCAGTTTATTCACAATTTACAGTTAAAAAACACATATTTGTGCCAAATCAACACTTATAATGTAAGAAGATGAAACAGCTAACATTTCAAGATCTGATTGTGTGGGTATCTCTTGGGAAAATCCATATTTCATAATTTTTCATTCAATCTGAAATGTTCTTGTATCAATCAATCATATATACTTTCTCAACGTAAGATTTATCAGATGGTTAGTAAACTTATGCATGAGTAAGTTCCAGCAAACGCATTCTAGATAAAATGTGTCTGAACAAATGAAGGCAGTGCTTTTATCTAGAACGTGTCGTCCAGATTGTGATGATAATGTGTGGTTTTGCTTCTCAGGCTGGTGGTTTGTGAGCACAGAAGAGGCTCAGGGCTGGGTCCCTGCCACCTGCCTCGAGGCTCAGGACGACCCGGATGACTTCACCATCCCGGGAGAGGAGGGTGAGCTCAGGGCACCATGTTCTTTTGACAATTACGTAATCCATACTTCACACTTTTATTCACAGGTTTCAGTCTCATAACGTTTATGAACAGCATTATAAGAGATTCATGTCTATTCAAGAAATGTACAGTATTTGCTATACGTTATGAAGTGGTTTATTGTTATGGAATGATGGGCAAATTGTAAAAATGTCAACGTCGAGTATAAGCATAGACCAAATGTTCAAGATTAAAAATACGTAGCTTTACTATTTTGTATGTGTTTGGATTCTTCCTAAAGTAGCGTTCAATATTTTGTATAAAAAAGTAACTGAGTATTGTACTATTTATTCCCCTCTCAGTTGGGGGACATCACATAAGACATGGTAACATAAGCAATACAATTACTCATTATTGTGAGGAAGTGGGGCTATTTGATTACCTATCCTTATATAAGAAAATATATTATGGTGTTTTTTTTAGATATGAACTTTTAAATCTTATCTACTATAAGGTTAAACAATAATTATGCCAAAAAAATAGAAGAATATAGGTCATTAAGTAAGAGACCACTACTAACTCTTGATGAACTTGCAGATGTAGGTCTAATTTTGGGGTCGTCTTTGCGTAAAGGTAAACTTTGCAAGAGTAATACAGTTGTTGGTGGACTGACCTTGTGTTTGACTCCCTGCTCACTGTGATGTCAGTGCCGCGGAGGTTCTGGTCTCTGCCGAGGCACATGGGCCGCCGCAGAACCTTAGGCGACCTATTCAGCTCAGGGCCAGGTGGAGGCGCTCTCTCTTTCTCTTTTCCCTCTGTGTGTGTGTCTTCTGTGTGCTGTGTGCATGGCCTGGAACCAACTTAAACTTTCAACGTTCACATGGGAGAAAGAATAACTGTATACAGTACAGTAGGATTCACTTTTAAATAGGTGTAGTGGTGTAGTTTGCATCCTCCTAAGTTTAACACTGCTTCCCGGTTATAGCTGGGAGGAATTTATATATGTAAGAAAATACAGTTCTCTAGTTCATTGCTCTCAAAGCAGATTGGATCTATCACTAGTCACATCTTTAGGTCAGCTTTTTCAGACAGACAGAAAAGTTAAAAATAGAACATACTGTAAATATATGACTGTCTCGCTTTTTTTTTTTTTTACCTATTTGACTCTCAGCCACAGGTCTTTCTGTTGGACAAACGAAATGATAAATTGATTAATTAAAAACGCTTACTAGAATTATCTTACTTCATGTATGAGTATCAGATACATTAAGTTAGTAAGTACTGTAAGTAAGTAAGTAACTCACTGAGCATGAAGTAGTTTTCATTATCATTTATTGCAATAATTTTTAAAAGCAGTTTATCGTCCATCAAAATCAGTCCAGCAAAGTACTTAGATTGTGTTTTGCAAAACTGTGAATAAGTATGACAATTGCTTCTATCAGCCATCACAGCTCTATGGTTTAAATCTACTACACACTTGGACAAATGTTCAGGGGGAATACTTAGTTGAGTTGGATTATATAGTTGTATAATCTGTGTATAATATTGTGTACAAAACAGTTCCCATGAAAACGTCTGATCCTGCATGTTTCTGCATGTTTCATTTCAGTAAGTCTGTCATGATCATTACTATAGCTTGTGATTCTGTAGTATTGTTACTTCTATTATTTAAACTACAAATATTAATCATTTCTGAGGCTCAGTAACTTTTGTCTCTACTTTACTGTTGCACAAATGTAGTATTTTTCTCTTAACTGTAACAAAGTCATATTCAAACATTGTTATTCTAATAATATTGTGACAGGCCTAAAGTCAAGCATGCAAATGATTTTCCTGCATGTTCTTTTGCTTAATGTTATAAAGTAGAAATATATACACTATATATGTTGATATGATATATTGATTCATACAACTTTATAAAGCTGCATGTTGAAGGAACATAAAGTTTAATAACATAACTATATAATACAGTATTCTGCTGTTTTAAACTATTTTTACATTTTCATAAATCTTATTATATATTATAGGAGAAGGACTAACGACTTATGAATGTAGCAACACTGTTTGCATGTTTAATTGTTTTTTCACACTGTTACTCCACATGCTGCCTGAGGCTTATACTGTACATCTTAATCTCCTTCTACAGAAACTATTTCTATTGCTTTGCTTTAAAATAGCAAGAGCTTATTTGTACATAGACCGCATATGTTCATATGTTTGCAGCCCATTATAATGCCATGGTCTCATTTTGCCCTAAGCTATTCCCAATAGTGTCTGCACTTATAAACTGCACACTTGTAAATCTGCTTTATAGTGCGTTGCATTGAATGTACTTTTCTTAAACTAAAATAAGACTTTCATTTGCAGAGGAGAAATATTCTGTGATCTACCCTTATTCTGCCCGGGACCAAGATGAGATAGACCTGGAGAGGGGAATGGTGGTGGAGGTGGTGCAGAAGAACCTGGAGGGCTGGTGGAAGATCAAGTAATAAGACATTATTTATCTTCATGAAATAATCCTGAAAGGTCTGGCTCAAACACTTTTAGGAAGATGCACTTCTGTTTTTATTAGCATTGCATTACTGTTATTATTGGGGGTGGCTATTGCAGTTGCAGTAAATGTTTAAGGCAAGGTCAGATGAATCTGTTATTGGTCAGCAAATTCAGAGTGAAAGTCCCAGCACCAGATGTAATAAGTCATAATAATGATTACTTTTCTATCTCTCATCAGATACCAGGGGAAAGAGGGCTGGGCCCCGGCCTCGTACCTGAAGAAAGCCGACATCCAGAATCAGAAACCTGGAGCCGCAGTTCACTCCAACACCAACGACCTGGACGGATACACGCGACAGAACCATCAAAACAACGCTCTGAAAGACAATCGCGACAACAACCACAAAGAGAACCGACTCTCCTTCTTCTCTGAGAGCAAAAACAGTAAGTCATGTTCCAACTCTTTTAAAAATGATTGGATAGAAATGCATGCAGTACTTTGAATTTTGACATTTTATTATATTTATTCTGTTTTCCTGTTCCAGAGCTTGGATTAAGACACAGACCTCCCCCACGCAGAGACCTCAGTATTGTAAGAATCTAAACATGTATCCATTCCTTTCACATACATTTCTAATTCAAAACGTTTCTTAATCATATGTTGTGTTTCCACAGCCCCGAGGTGCAAAACTGCCCAAGCCTCCAGTGCCTCCTCAGGTCGAAGAGGAGTACTACACCATTGCAGACTTCCAGACCACCATTCCTGACGGGATCAGCTTCACTGCTGGCATCAAAGTTGAGGTATGGTATACAATGAATTATAATACACCTAATACCTCATGGTCAATCCTTCATCCATACATACAACATGGCCTTTTAACATGTTTTACCCGAAGTCAATGTAATCCCTTATTTTCTTGTTTCAATGAATATGACACAAAGTAGCCCTCATTTTGGTTGATCCCACCCTAACATAGACCCACCCTAAAATACCATTGTATTTCCTAGGTGGTGGACAAAAATGGCAGTGGTTGGTGGTACATCCAGATTGACGACAAGGAAGGATGGGCCCCTGCAACATTCATCGACAAATACAAGAAAACCAGTAATGCATTGAGACCCAACTTTCTCGCACCACTGCCCAACGAAATGGAGCGTCTCAGTCTGGAAGACAACAACCACATAAATTCTACAACTACGACAGACAACACATGGTCTAAACCTTTACCCGACGAGCCCACCGCCACTGAGTCCTTCATTAGACCCAAACTGAGAGACTGGAAAACCAATAAGGCTGCTCCTGCTTTTACCGGGCCATTACCACCAGCTCCTTCAGCCCCCCCTAGTGAGGAAAAGCCAGCACTGCCACCTAGAAGAGAGTCCATTCACAAGAGCTTGGAGTTGGAGGTAGCAGAGAAGAGCAAACCTGACCCTTCAAAACCATTACCACCAAAACCACCAGCTCCCGGCGTCATCGTACCATTAGTGAAACCGCCTCCTTTCAAAGCAGAGAAACCAGCGGATTTGAAAAAAGAAGACAAGAGCAAAGCATTGCATCTTCGAAATGAGATGGGTCTCGAATGTGGCCATAAAATTTCAGCCAAAGAAGTCAAGAAGTTTAATTTAAAACCGGTGCCAAAACAGCCACCAAAACCGAGACAAGATTCGCAAGAAGAGAAACAAGAAAGCATGCCAGCACCTGCATTTATGAAACCAAAACCATGGGTAAAACCCAAGCCAGTCCCAGCCGCTAAGCCAGAAATGGCAGCAGAAAATAAACTGGATATCACTAATCTACGTAGCAAGCTTAGGCCATCAAAAGCTACAGATTCAAGCTTACCATCGGAAAGCAATGGTGTAGCTAAGCCGAGTTCGCCCACAAGCTCTCCTCCCATTCACATCCCGAGTTTGAACAACAAACCCAACGAAGAACTGCCAAAAATCCCGCCAAAAAACATCAACGGTCACAGCCAGGAAAGAACGTCTTCTCCGCCTCTCAAACCGGCAGTCCCCCTGCACAAAGAGCCCCCCCAGAGACCGCCCGCCATGCTCCCTAAAAGACCTCCACCACCAAAGAAAAGCGATCCGTCCAGTCCCACCGAACCCAAACCAGCGCCTATTTTGAAGGAAGACATTCCCAAGCCTCCTCAGCTGGGTAGACCTCCTCCTCCAAAGCCAAAAGCGTTCACACCAATCGAACCCAAAGCGAATAAAGTACCGATTCCACCAAAGCCGCAGCTCAAAAGCGACAAACCTGGTCCTCCGAGCAAGCTTCCCCCATTGCTGAAAGAGCTCAGCAAGGAGGAGTTGTATCTGGCTGTAGCGGACTTTGAAGGGGACGAGCAAACGGCAGGGTTTAAAATAGGGGCTGTGTTTGAGGTCTTGGAGAAAAACAGCAACGGTTGGTGGTTTTGTAAAAATGTAGGAGAGGAGGTAGAGGGCTGGATCCCCTCAAATTACCTGAGCAAGAAACCCTAAGGAGGGGATAGTAATGATGAAGTCCTTTCAGTAACGTAAAGGTGGACATTCATAGTGAGTATTCAATATAAAGTTGGACATTTGATATAGATTCAATACACATTATAATCCAGGCTGTTTTTGGACCACATTGTGTATATAGTGCTGCAAGTAGAAATTCTAGACATTTTAGAAAGTGCCAAGTTGACACTTTGGACCAGACACTGCTCTCGTCACAGTTTAAAGTGAAATATATGGGGGTATGCAATTGATTTGAAACCATTCTTAGCTTCAAAGCAGGATAATCCCATATCAATATGTTAATAAAATCAGATGAATGTGATCAATGAGAATATATGGTCCCAGCTATTTTTTATTGAACATTTAATCAACATGGAAATTAAGAACTACCAAATGTAGACTAGAACCTAAAATACAAAAAAAAAAACATGTGTGTATTGAACCTATGAAATGTCCATCTCCATCACTGTGTAGTGATGCATCCTTAGCAACATATACAGTAGGTACTTTTTAATCTAATGGACAAGGATATTGTTAACCAGAAAACTAAATATAGCAATAATAGTTTCCCTTGTCTAGTGAGGTCCTATGTTTACTTATTGTCTTATTTATGGGGACTTGCTTATATTGCAGTGATAGTAGCAGCCTGTGTTGACTTCACGTCACATGTGTACGTTTCCCCCCATGCCATTCTGTGCCTCAATGTTAAATAATATTATGCAAACTGTTTTTTTTGCTTTACTAGTATGTGTAGGCAGCCATCTTTTCAGTGGGGAAGTTATCAATGCCAAGTAAAAGTTGTTTAAAGTCAAGTGGACATCTTTAGAAACTGATTCAGAGTAGTAGGAACAATAGTCGTAGTAGTATCAGAATGAGCAATAGTAAACAAAAAAACATTATTCAGAATGTTTAGTGGGAGACATAGAAGGCAGTTTAAGTTAAGAAGGAACAATGGAAAGGTTGATTGATCAGTGCAGCAAAACTCAATCTTAATAGCATGGTCTTGGTCTAAAGGTCCAACAGCGAGTACGCGTTATACGCGCAGCGGACGCGCGTAACATTTTTCCATGTTAACCTATGATGATATTTACACTTCTAGCGTTATACGCATGTATGACGGACGTATGACGCGAGGCTGCGCCTAATTTAGGATGGATTTCTAATTTTGAGCGTTTCCCATTGAAAACACATGTGAAACACGATTTTTCTAGCAGCCCTTGGCTTTAGATCGCATCTACACACACACAGCACTTGTATCTAAACAATAGCAGGAGGAGCAGCAGGTTTTACAGTGATTCTGGACATTGTTTTTATTTATTTCATAAAGTCTCGCATCCGGCCAGACCAGCGCACAGAGACCATGAGGACAAACACATGCATGTGATTTGTTTTGCTCTACATCAGTCCTCTGTACTGTCCTCTACACTGCTCCATAGACTACACAGGGAGAGCATCAGAAGCTGCGGACCTGCGCGCACGGCCTGTGTACAGTAGATACACCCAAATAATGTTACGCGCACATGCGTGCACTGTGTAAATTCCCTGTAAGGGCTATATGATTAATGGGAAGCAACCTCATTTTGTGATTTGCAAAATAAGACAAACTTTACAGAAATCGAGATAAAAGTGACCTAATTGAAGATTGTCATCTTTTTGTGAATTATTTATGAATGAGAGCTGTTTTTCAATGGCTTGATAATGTCACCTCTTTCAGCATATCTGCAAAATCAATATGGTTTCATGAAAAAAGTGTTAAAGCTAAAGTTATACAGAGCAATACAAAAGTTATGCAAAATTTAGGAGAACCCTTCCCTTCACCGTGCCCACCTTTAGATCAATGACCATCAAAAATGCTTTGAATCGAGCAAAGGGTGTTGAGAAATACAGAAGATGGAGGTTGAATATAAAGTTGGAAATGTTATTCCTCAAATTTTCAAAAATGTTGGATATGATAGAACGTTTACAAGTTTTTATTCTATTTTTATTTTTGTCACAAATTAGCTAATTTTTTTGCAGTAGATTGCACAAGTTCTGGGAAGTTCACTTCAGCTTTTACAGATTCAAGCTGCCTTTACCAAGTAGAAATGCTTCATATTTACGTTGTTATTTTTGTCATTTATATTTTTATATGGCAACATGTCAGATTTGCACTTGTAGGAGAAGGGGAACAATGCCACAGTGCATTTAAGTAGTTTGTTAGACAATGTTAATCATATATAACCATGTGTGTATACGTAGTGTTTATTAGTGTTCAAAAATGATCGAATCAAACTTGAAAAAGTACAAAAACAATGTAAAATAACTTTATTGTCATCACAAAGCCCAGAAATTGGAAAAAAAAGGTGGCATGCCTCGCTAGACCAGGTATGGTGCAATGAACAGCAGTATTGTAAATGTACAAAAAACCGAGGAGTGGTGCTTGTAAGTCAAATATTGTTTTACATAAAAAAGCTTGACTGGTCTCAAGCTAAAAAATATCATCAGAAGATTTTATTGTACAGTAACTATAGTCCTAACTTTTCAGTCTGTCATCTGTTTTACTTTGTGTCAATGAAGGGATTCGAGCGAGAAAAAGGGTGGAACTTTGGTCACTGCAAAAAGTGGATATTGAGGGGCGGTTAAAAATAAGATTCGATAGGTGCCAAAGGAGAGCATTAAAGGCCGAGCAATATCGAAACAAATAATTAATTTAGATTATTCAGATTAACATTCTAATGACTGGTTTGAAAAGTTTCATTATTATATATATGTATAATATATATAATATTTGACATTTTCAGGATAGACCATATAAATATTCAATTCAAAATCAGACTTAGTTTGCTTAAACCAGTGCTTCTCAATAATTTTCTGCCAGGCCCTATAAAAAGGGGCCACAATTGCTCCTGGGGTCAGAACGGTGCAACAGAGGAGTTGCCCCACTATTTAAGAAGTACTGGCTTACACAGTGAAAACATTGACTATTTTTTGAATAAATATTTTGCAGTGTTTGTATGTCTAACCTGCAAAGTTAACATATTTTTACATGAGATAATTTCACTTTTGTATAAGGAATACATGCAGTTATTTTCTCACTTAAACCATTCAAATTGCATTTTGATTAGAACATATCTTACAGCCCTAACAAATCCTTACCAGGATCAGAAATTCAAGTCATGTTAAAGGTGATATGTAAAAAAACATATTTCTGACCATGGGGCACAGTACTATTATGTGCAAGAAGTATTTTTCAACAATAATATGTTTGAAATAGTCCCTCCCGTTGGCATAACTACGACCAGTAAGATTTGCTGGAGGCGAATAGTTAAACCAATGACAAAGGCCCTCAAGGATTTGAAATAATTTTGACCAATCAGAAAGCTGCGGGGGTGAGTATGGGTGAGTCTAACCAGTGCTCTCCACAATCTAAAAAATAACTGACATTGACCTAGATTTTTTGCAGCGTCCAATATTTCACATTTCTTGTCTGCCGCAGCTTGATCAAAATTACATATAAATCATCTGACAAGACTGAGTTGTAACTTTAAAATATTCTTGTTCTGCTCTTGGTCGCTTTGCTAAACTTTATCACACTACACGCAATATCAAGTCTGTAATATGGCTTCTTTTTTTTTTTTAACCAAAGACAGTTTCAATGCAAGTTTAATGTCAGCTTTAAACTGTGCCAATGTTAAGTTTCAGTATTGTATTGTAAAATGTGCTTCACACTTTATTTCTGTGCATCTTCTTTTTTTTTACGAGCAAATAAACATTGACATTTTTACCAGCGTCTGCCTTTGGTCTTTTGTGCATAAGAGACACGAATAGATGCACATCAAAGTACAGGGTTTTCCTCCAATTTATAGCTCAAATGTGGACCTTTGCTTTTTTTCTCAGTAGCTGTTTTCTAAAATAGACATTAAGTAATCATTATTTATATAGTGCATAAAGTCATGAATTCAAGTCATGTTGAAGGTGATGTCAGCAACGTGTTAAAAAAACATTTCTGACGCTATAATGATATAAGCATTGGTTTAAAGTGGCAATGTGTCAGATTTTCATGTCAAGTCATCATTAAATGGCCCTAATCTGTCAAAAGGCAATGACAAGGCTCTTTTCAAATACTTTAACTTAAAACAGTAGTTCAGCCGAGATATTTGAATTTCAAAATTAGTTTTACATTGTTTTCATTTCGATGTCCCACCCTCCACTGTTTCACCAATCAGAAAGTCTGATCCGGGTTGCCAGAACTCACCGCATCTAGCTAATCTCACTGGTAAACATTTCAGGCCGCACTACTAAAAAAGGTCTCGTTATGATTCTCAAATCATTAATGATAAAACGGAATAAAATCAGGATTTCTATCTTTGTAAAAAAGAAAAAAAAAGGTGTTTGTTGATGACAAAACTCTTTATTCAGTTATTATGCTCCCAGCTGGATTTATCCGCATATCTGGCAACCTGGTTCAGGCAGAGTGGGAGACATTGCAGTACCACTTTTGGCCAGATTTTTACATACTGCCCCTTTAATGTAGCGCTAGCACAGTTGCCTTGGGGCAGACTGACAGAAAGCGAGGCAACCAGAATGTGCCATCGGCCTACACCACCCGTTCATGCACACACCACTCATTCTAGACAATGTGGGTGAAGCATCTTGCCTAAAGACACAATGACAGTTTGGCACTTTACAGCCGCAGCCGCCCCACTGGTGTCTCCCATCACAGTTCTAACCATGCTGATAGTTTAAAATAATAAAATGGAAAAAGAATCAAACACAGCTTTGTAAAATTAGAAAATCTGTATTTATTAAGACGTATTTACAACAGTGGTTCCTTCTCTAGATTTCCATTCACTCATTTACGCCCTTCAAACACAAACAGGGAATAAACTGTACCATTGCCACTCATCACTCCAGACGCACGAGTTAGGATTCAAAGAGTCAATAAAAAAAATTAATTTAAACATACATTTTCTTTATTATTAGATTATTTGACTCTTTATAGCATCAACTCAGTGCAAAGAAAGGCACAGTTCAAAGACAGAAACTATGGAAGCCACATATAATATTGCACTTGGGTTAGAAGGCAGCACATTTACTGCAAAAAAAAAAAAAAGGCAAAAATATCATAATACATTTTAAATTCGGTTTTCAAATCCCGTTCAAACAACACAACAGTATATTCACTTTGGCTTGGTCAGTTCTCATCCAGTGTGACTGAAGTACAGTAAAATACTAAATAAAAAAAGTCTTCCCTTAAAAATGTAATCATCAATAACCACTTAATGTAAGAAATCTGGATTTATGACTAAATACCCATTTGGAGAAAAAAAAAATATATATATACACATTAGATTATTAAAAAGAAAATTTGTTAAAATATAAAATTATTTTTGTTTTACAGTGATGCAAAGTTAAAATAAATAAAGCAGGTTTGGCAGCTCGTTCATTTTGGGAAATTAAATTGTTAAAGTTAAAATACTTGTATATTTCCATTTCAGGCATTTTTTTTTCACGTTCACTTGGAAGACTTAAAGCTTATTGATCAACAAAAGTGTTCGCTACCAGCTCTTAGTAAAATTGTGCAAAACATATGACTGTTTGGACAAGCAACGAGAATTAAATTAAACGAACCCAGTGTTGTCTATTGTGTTGCGTTGAGGTGGTAAACAGGACTCAAAATACTGATATAGAGGAAGTCAGAAAAAATGTGTTAAAAGTCGATTGGAAACATTGGGTGATTTTTCAGATTACATTGCTTCCATGGCTTGTACAGTGGGCCCTTTGTGCAGCAGTGGCGTTAGCATCGCTGTATGTGGTCTACATTGAAGACGAGTCTTGGTAAGGCATGAATTTGGAGAGTTTGGTCGGCGAGCTGGGGTTGGGGCAGTCTATTGTCGCGCTCATCCGGAAAAACGCATCCTGCTCACGTTTCTTCAGGGTCAGTTCTTCCTCCAGCACCTAAAAAATTCAAAACGCACAGGTTTAGGCAATATTTTTGAGATTTCATTAACACTGGACATCTTATTCTATTGCAAAATAACACTTTTTTCCCAACAAAAAGAGACCTAAGAGTTAGATATTGATAACAAAATCAAACCACATCAGGGCACCTTAATCTTATAAGAAAACATGTCATTCTTTGTCTAAGGAAGAGCACGTTGTGACGATTTGGGCTGAGAGCCGATTGGCTGAATAGATATGGTTTGTCTCGTTTTAATTTTTTGTCTACAAAAGGGGACCTAAGGCCGTGTCAGAAGCCACACATACATGCGTTTTGAGAGGGAGGTTTGAGAGCTTTAAACTCATATATTGCAATAATGTCCTCACACTAAATTAGCAGAATTTTTCCCCCACCCCCAATATACGTTTTTGTGTCTATTTTTAAGAGTGAAGGAAAAATGTAAGGATTAAGCCCCAGGACAAATGTAAGATTACTTAAAACCCAAATTGACCCGATACCAGTGTTGGAGTTGTAAACGGCCGTACATTTATGATGATCCAACTATAGTATAATTTTATCCATAAAACACTTTGCGTATGTTTATTTTTTTTTCTATAACCAAAGAGAACCACTTCTAAAGTATTTGAGAAGAGTATTTGGGAGGATCCGTACCCTCTTCCGGGGCTTCAGGTGGTCCCTCCAGTCCTTCAGCAACTGGGAGTGCTGTTCGTCCAGATGTTTCAGCCTCTGGGTCTCATTCTCAACCAGCAGGTGACATTTCTCATTCTGTAAAAAATTAAAGCTAAAATAAAACAAGCGCTAACCGGAAGAAAAAGCCTACATTTTAATAGTTATGAATAATTGATTGGTGTGTGTCTTCTGCTGGACATCTGAATTTCTGCTACGTGGATGAATAAAGTAAGTAAGTATCTATTTATCTATCTATAGAAAACATAAGCAAATGAAAGCACTGTTTAATGGCTGAGAAGAAATACATGCAATAGAATGGTTTGCTTTTATATTACTATGTATAGGCTGCAAGCTGAACTTATACACAAGATAAAGGGCAATAAAATTATATGTAACGAAATGTCTAGAATAACATTGTGTAACTTGAGGTGTACCTGTAGCTGCTGTAGCTCCCGGATGTTGCTGTCACACTGTCCGATCATTTCTCTCATCTGAGTCTCGTGCTTCTGCTGTTGATGCAGACGTTCGGCCTTCTGCCTCTTTTCCTCCTGCTGAGAAAACTGCACCACACACACACACAACCACACAATTAATTAAGACCTTTTTCTATAAACGGTATATATATTATATATTATTAGGGCGACAGTAGCTCAGTTGGTAGAGCATTGGCCTTAAGGCCTGAAGGTCGTGGGTTCAATTCCCACCTCTACACCTTCTCCACTGACTCCCACTGATGACTGCTGTCGTTGTGTCCTTGGGCAAGACACTTAACCCCACTTTGCCCAAAAGCCCCCACTGAAAGATCAAGGCTATGCTCACACTCAGAGAGCAGCCATCCTCCTGTGGACTCACCACCTGCAGAGGGTCAGTGAGGGGCTGGTGCTATGAGACTTGGGTGGCATCTCTGACTGCCACCCCCCTGACCCAGACATGGATTAAAGGGTAGATAATGGATGGATGGATGGATGGTATATATATATATTTTTTTTCCCTTAACACTGGCTATAATCATGTTTTTTTTTACATTGTGCCTTTGCCTTATTCCATAACATTTCAGGATCAACCCTTTGGATCTCCATATAGATCTAAAACTACCTAATGTAACATATAATATAATACTTCCTGTTCTGATACGACCGTGCCAACATGAAAGATCAAGTAGCATCAATCTAATCATTTCTTTAATTCATGTAAAATGTAAGTTTTTTAACTATATGTTGCATCTTACAAGCATTTGTGGGTGTGTCAAGGTGAAGGAGAATACAAAGTCCTGATGACATGACAATAAAGATTACTACACGTGCATTGAAGAACTCCATATAACAGGTCAATGACAAATTGTTGCAAATCACTTTTTTATCCTAACTTGACCAGCCATAGGTCATTCTTCTTCTACTTTTAATCATCTGTAGCAGTTCATTTTGACCCGAGAGTAGCAGAAAGGCTAAAACCAGAGATGTTGAGAAAATAAGCTACTACTCATATCAGTCTTTTTATGCGTCTTGTAACTCATAGTATAACTGTATTGATCATTTGGTATAAGCTTGATTTCCCTGGCTGTGCACCTGCTTGATCTTCTCCCGGTCCTCTGCGGGGCTGCTGTTGGACTGGATGCGCAGGCTCTTCTTGAACATGGTCATTCTGGTCTTGGCTTCGCTCCGCTGGATTTTGGGAAGGCGACTTTTCTCCTGTTGTTGTCGGCCTTTCAGGATCTCGATCATCCGCTGGTTGTAGCACTGCATCTGCTCCTGCTCCTGATGTCGGGAAGAGAACGTTTTAATGGCGACATTCAAAACATGTCTGAAGCTGGGTGTCAAAGGCAAGCTCAATTCATTTCTGCCTGTTTGGAAGGTACTTGTGTGAATGACACAGCGGTATTTGAGTGAGATTTGAGGTAAATAATGTATTGTTTAACCAGGATCGTCCCACGGAGACTAGATAGTACCAGACAGCAGGACCGTTGATAAATACACATTGAAACCATAAATAATATTCTAATGCCAAATCCTTATAAACCCTAAATCTTAATTCTTAATTAACAGATATAATGTAGAAGCAGCTTAGTGTAGACTCTTGGTGGGAGCCAATAATGACCATATATCAAAACTTTTCTTTTAAATGTTTGGAAGATAATGGCGTTGTTGCTCCAGCATTTGTTTCCTGGTTAACACACAGTACCTACATTTCTACTTCTGTTTTGAGAATGTCCAAGGCATAAATATGACAGATTGAACAAAATAGAATTCTCATCTTTCTTCACATACTTTTTCGTGTTTTTTGAGGAGCTGGTGTCTTTGGAGGAAGTACTGGTCTTTGAGCTGCTGCTTCAGGAGCTGGTGTTTCTCATGAAGGTTCCTCTCCTCCATCTCCCATATCGTCGCCTCGCGCTCTGGAAATTACAACGATAAAACGGCTTAACCTTAAACCCTCACATGATACATTAGAACTGGATCGATCTGGCACTTGACAAACGTGCATTACCTCGTATTAGCTCGTGCTTCTTGTTCAAGCACTCCCTTTCCTTCTCTGCTATTTCTCGTTTGTTGTTGGCTATGATTTCCTTTAGCGTTGTGTCCAAGTACTCCCTCTGTTTGGCCAGGAACTGTTCTTCCTGTAGAGAAAACGTTAAGATTCAAGATTGAGCAGTCAGAATATGAGTTTTCTTCCTCCGCTCTTACCTCTTTGGTCTTCATGTCTTGGTAGCTGACCATAGCTTGCTTCATAGATTCTTTGCGGCTGCGTCTGGGCAGTTTTTCAACGGTTTGTTTCACCTTGAAAGACAAACAAGAAGGTTCTTTAAAGAAGCTATACCCGATTTTTTTTCTAATAAGTTCATAAAAATGCGTATAACTACAAACAAGTTGTATTAAAATCCGTAATTTAATTGAAAACTTGAGCTCATTGGTTCAGCTTGTGTATGAATTCAGGCCATAAAAAGTGCTGAGTAGAGACTTAGCGTGACGCCCGCTCTCCCCCACTCACAGAACGAGGCTGCGTACTCTAGCCTCTACAGCGCTGGTAAACACAATAGCATTTTAGCAGAATTGGCTATTACTTCTCTTGCTGTAACTGCATACAAAGCAAAACAGCCCAAAACAAAAAAAAAAACAGATTAAAAGTAGAAATCAAGCCCGGGTGAGCATAGCTAGCTTACATCGTAACCTCTGGAGAGACTTGCGGGAGTGGGAGCGCCTCGGACTATCTATGCTCAGACCACATTTGGACGTGAAACAAGCAGTAATCTTTCAGTTATATATTTTGTTAGCAGTGCGTTGCTTTTGTACCATTTCATCAGTGATTGTTGTACAGCATACAAGAAGTTGTGCTCATGCTAATGTTTGCATACAGATCAAATCGCAAATAAAACTAGAAGGCTGCTTGGGATGAGAACGTAGGGGAAATGAGAAGCCTGTGAGCGAGTTGGGGGTAAACATAAAACATTAAAACTTAAAAAATAAACATTGTCGAAACGGGTATAGCTCCTTTAAAGATCTTTTTTGTTGCTTATTTAACATATGCATAGTTGCAATAAGCAAACACAATGACACCAGACATTCTCAGAGATCTCTTTCAATGCATTATATTGTTTGAAAATTAGTTCCATGATGAATCTCTCCTAATTTACACATAAGTGTAAGGATAAAGACTGTATAAAAAGTTTGATTATCAATCTATCTATTACCTATCTAGTGATTATTTTTTTATGACAATCTGTATTTGGAAGCATCAAGCAAGAAGTGGCAAATTGCATTATACAGAAACAATGAAAAAAAAAAAATTCTAATCTGGTTTAATGCATTTTTGGGGGTGTGTGTGTGTGTGTGTAGGTCACTGTTAATAAGTAAGTATGTAATCATTAAATATATAGCACATTTAATAGACCAAGATCACCAAAGCTATGTTATTGCTGGATATTGCCCTGAAAGTTAGGATATTCAGTTATTGATGTTTGTAACACAGTGTGTCCAACCAGTCTGATGGGTTTTGATTTTATCTCCATGCGCCCCGCGGTGAAGCGAATGCCTCGAGTCACTTCCAATGCAGTCTTGTAACTTTGCCTTATCACTCAAACTCAAAGAAAGCCCATCTGGAGGTAGAATCGAACCCAGGACTATCTTGCTTTGTAGCACAAGCGCCAACCGTGCTGCCCACCAGGGTGCAAAGTTTTTAAAAAGTGTACCTCTTTCTTCTTCAGCTTCATCTGGTCCTGGAACTTGTGGAAGGCCCGGTCCTGGTCGGTCTTGATGCGCCTGCTCTCCTCCTTGAGCTTCACCTGGTGGTCACCCTCCATCTTCTCGATTGTCTGCTTCTGATGCTTCTCCAGGTTTTCCAGCTCCACGTCGTAGTGCTTTTTCTTAGCCTGAGAACAAAATAATAATAATAACATTTTCATTGCAACTCCACATGGTCATAGACTACCCTTTGTCTTTGATTGGCACAGTCAAAAAAGACATATTTTTATATTATTAACCATTTTGGCCCCAGATTTTTCTTTTCTATCTATCAGACAAAATGTGGATTCCTGAGACTTTAAAAAAGTTTTAAGACTACTGAAATCAATAACATAATATATAGGGAAAATATAGGGAAATGATTGTGGGAAGTCAGGTGGCAAAAATTACGTTTATTTAAAAAAACAAAAAAAAATCTCTTAGAGGTTCAATATAGAATCTGTATGTTATTAATTGACTAAAAGATATTTGCTCAAAATAAGAACTTCAGCAATAATTACAATGTATGAATAAGTCTTTCTGCTCCTGAATACGTACATTCATCTCTTGGTCGAAGCGCCGGGTCATCTGCTCCCTCTGAGACTCCAGTTTGGCGTTGAGTCCGGCCTGAGCGCGGTGCTCCTCCTTCTGCAGGAGACGCAGTTCACGCAGCTCCTGTCGCCTGCACAACACACAAACAGCAAAGTTTAAGGCTTTCAGCTAAATGTATGTAGTATGAGGACTGTATGATATGTTGTTTCACAGATACATCCCAGTAAATTAGATTTAGTCTTAACATTTTTAAAAGAAAATGTGTATGGAATTAGCACCAGTTTGCAGGCACACATGAATCATAAGTCAAATTCAAACTAAATATTTCATGCGAAATATATCAATTATGAAATAGAAAACACGGCTCAATACGTCAGGCTAAAAATGATTAACTTGAGGAGAAATATTACATTAATGAGACACATGAGAACATGGTGTAATCACAGTCATAACCACTAGATGGCACAAGAGCAGTGTTTTGAAATTACTAAAAGAAGGACTCATTGACCACAAGATTTAATCCTAATTTACACTATTGGCATAGTCCTTTTTTTAAATAATGAATAATAATCTAAAACTGTATCCATGATTTAAATATAACTTTCAAAGGAAAACAATTCCTACAAGACAGAAGTATAGTGACAAGCTCTGAGTTTGGAACCCTCCATAATCAGAGTAACACAAATCTGAAAGTTACAGAATCTAACAAAAATCACAATATTTTACTTGTATTCATATAGTGTGTGAAAAGTACTATGTGAAATAAAGATCACTTCCAATAAATTGTGAAACTAGTTCAATATTTCATTGCCGTGTTATCTTTCCAAGGTAAACTTGCATCGCTAAGCACCAGAAAGATCGTAAATAGGTATTTTGACAGAATCATGCTGATCTAGCAATTATGCAAAGAAAATACAGACAATAAATGTGTCCAACAATATTAATAGCATGTGTTCTCATACCTTAAGAAGCGCATCTCCTCGTCCTTCTTTTCATCGTCACGGATGATTTTGGACGTGGTCACACTGACCTCGACGCCATCAATCACAAACTTCCTGGTTTTCTTCAGGGTTTTACTGGAGAAATCCTGAAATAAACAAAAACCACACAAACACATATTTAATTTGAAAAACTGCTGCAAGCAACGTTCAGACAGGAGAACACAATATCTGATACAAATTGACTGTTGGGGAGGGGGTCTCTGTAGAGCGGGAATATCTAGATGATGGAGTCTGAACAACGAGGACTGCTGCTTCCGTACCTCAAGTGGCCCTCAGGGATGGGTCAAATACAGAGGACAAAATTCCTCACAGAGACAATTAAATACAAGATTAACTTAACTTAATATTAGCATGTGGTCTACTAATTAGTCACACAGATGAAGTTAAAAAAAATATGTCAATTTCATTTACATTTTTTTCTATATAAACATATTTTTACAAGCTCATATACACACTTGAGTTTTACATACAGCATGAGAAACTCCCATCATGCAGCTGTGTTTAGTGATGAGAGTTTGAATAATATCCGCTACTCTACTAACACAAACACAAGAGTTGATTCAAGGGCATGCCGCTTTTACTGCGGTAGTTTGAAAACAAATCCACAAGAGGATGTGATGAGCATGTGTTGACAACGGCATTTCCCCGTCCGTCTGGTTCTGCTGTAACGTGACAGAAGCGGAAAGGGCAGAGCAGCCAAAACCACACAATGTAAAATGGACATATTGTATAAAATTTACTTTTTTAAGCTTAAGAGATCAGACTTGGAGCCGTTTTTAGATCCACCCAGAGCAAAAAAAATAAGGAACTTCTGGCAGAAAGGTGTAACCCTGCGCCTTCAGTTTCAAATCTCTTGTAATAGAAGTCATCTAATAGTATGATGTCATTGGACCACGATGACGTCACACAAAGAGCACGAAAAAAATTGCGCATTAAATGGTTTTGGCAATTACTCTATACAGATCACAGTGCTGTGTTTGCGGCTGGTAATTTTCTAATAAAACACCAACAAAACAAAGCAAATTAAACTCATCCCTTCAAGTACATGTTCTCATCATCATTTTTAATGGCCACCAAAGCCTGGTTTTCATCCGGCTACATCTACTTGTGGATTAGGAAGTCAGAATAGGAAGGCCCTGTCTAATGATACGAAGCTCGTATTTATGTTGATATTCAAGCCAGATCAAACTACCAATTGCTCAATACTTCAGTGATTGTATTCCTAATAACTTAATTTTTTCATCCAATAATAGTTTTACAGTTTGGATCATTAACATAATCATATTTAGAACATTCGCCACATCCACTTTTTATTCAACTCATATATTAAAAAGGCACCTACTGTGTGACATACAGCACTACTATGGTCAAATATATAACATAGTACAACACCTTTTATCTATTTGCAGCAAACCATTTCTGCAACAGTTGAATTGAACGAACAAGAGCTTTTATTTGGCCTACATTTGTTGTCACTTCCTTATTTTGTGGTGACAGGAAAGTAGGAGGAGATGGACTGATGTCAGACAGAGGGCTCCCTTTGAGGCTTGTACAGCTGAGCAAACAACCCCACTGTCCAAGCAGCGGAGCATCAGCCACCAAGAGACACTTTATTTTTGTGCAACACTGAATGAATAAGTCTACTTCCTGCCATTCATAAAACTCACACCACATCTCATTAGTTAGCAGCGAACACGGCTACTGCTGCATGGCACAAGCTGCAGATAATGGAAGTATTTCCTCCTGACCCCAGTCCATGCAGTTCAGTCTTCCTTTTGCATATTAGTTGAACTTGGAATGAGACACCTACTATTTAAACCGACCTAGCACATTGAGCTGCTGCAATTCATATTTTGTACAAGAAAGAAACGCGCCAATCGCACTTAAAGCTGGGCTAACTTTCTTGTTTAAAAATTTATTAATGTGAAAGAGCATAATGTTGAGAACAAACCAGACCACAACATTCAGTCTTTATCTCATTAAAATAGATATTTTGTATGGATATGCATATAGGAAAGAGCCCTGTGAGTCAGTATTTTGTGGCCCTCTCTTTCACTCTTCTGTCCAAGAAAAACAATTTAAAGAAGTGACAGAAGCCAAAAATACATGCACATTAAAACTAGGGATGGAAACTGTTTTGAGAGCAATGTACTAGTGAAAATGTGATTACTTCAAAGCCAAAAAAATGCTTATATAGTGGGTGGAAGATAAAATACCCCAACTCTAATTTACCATATTGAAATCTGGACCTTGTAGAGAAAGTCCACTGCTCTTAGAAACACCACGGCATTGTTCTGTGTATTTCCTATTGAATAATGTGTTCTGGAAAATCTTCTCAGCCCTTAATAGCATTTCCATTACACTCTGTAGCCTTCATAAGTCATGACAAAACAATAGAAAGACAAAATCATTATTCATCCAGACAGACTCCTGACCAGTGCCTACACAAAGGGTACATTGGACCGGAGGCTGCATATTTGCTGCATATTTGCCCTCGTGAACCGGCTGTGTCCTTCCAGGCATGAAACAAGTCACATCAGTTTCATTGTATTCACTTGGTAGAAAGAAAGCAGCACTTGATAATAAATGCCCCAACTTAAACCACAGCAAGTACTGCCACCATTTATTCAACTACAGCGTCTGATCCTAGTGAGACGATGCCATTTAAAAATCTGGGGTCCCAAACTTATTTAACATAACAATACATTTTGCTTGTCCCAACAGAGACAGTCTTGTGAAAGTTAAATGTGAACAAATCATATCACAACATGCTGTCTTTATTCTTTTAGAAACGATTTTATGTTGAGTATACAGTGAATCACCAATTGACTCTTTGGGGGAGAGCCGATTGGTGTGACTTTTATTTTGGAAAATGCTGTTATAAAGCTGGGGCAAAAAACATATGAAAATCAAAAGTAGCGTGGATGGATTTCATTACATAGTAAATTGTTCTTAATTTTAAAGTTAATTATGAATTTGATCATGTTCTTTCTACCTAAAAAGTTATAATTTTAAGAGGCTCATGGGAATTTGTAACTTGTACGTAAAACCTACAAAGGTGTCAAGAGTAAATATTGTTTCTCATTTCATTCCTCGTGGTGTGATAAATGCAGCACCATGTAAACAAATCTATTTAATTTATGGAGTATGAAATTATAGAAAAATATTGTTTAAAGAAATATGGCTTGTTTGCTTGGGAACCCAATAGCACCTTACATAAACCCGCCGCCGTCTCCTTGGGCAATCAATGATGATTATAAAATGGACTTTTTATGACCGTGAAATTGGAGGCTTAAAATCAATACGCGCTCGGCATGTCTTCTGCGGATCCACCCAAAGTAGAAAAAGGCGCTTCTAATAGGGCACAGTCGCTGCTCTGTTTGGGACGGTCCACTCCCACACGGCTCAAAACACAACACAATGCACATTCAGTTCCTACACGCGGCCCAGGAGCTAAGAACTTTTTTTCCAAGGAGGGGTTTTTTCGAGAAAAGGGGAAGAGCCACGACAAACCCGAGGCGTATACACACACAACACTAATATTAGACAGTAAAAAAAGGAAAGCGTGGAAAGAGTGATTTCATGGTGTTACTTAAACAGTACATAGCAGGGAGAAATGAAGAACCTTCATCAATTATTTCTACAATCACTATTTTTAATGTACCTTATATCCACAACTGTTTTTTAATGGATTGTTTTGAACGCACCTTACATCCATTACATGCAAACTCCATACAGGCCCAGAGAATCAAACCAACCCCTAACCGCTATGCTGCCCACGATCATTATCACTATTATTATACAGGTTAGTGGAGAGTCCAGACTACAATACACATTTAAGAAATAAGAGCTGTATAGATTCGATGTAACTTTGCATATCGGGCCTCTTTCACCTTATTATTAATTGGTGTCTTCAAAAGGATCACACATTTTCTACTACAGGTTCAATTGTAATCCTATAGGTCTGATTAAGGTCTAAATCTGATCTTGAGATGTTATGAAGTGTAATGCCAAAGCAGATTCATCCAAGCATGTCCGTACGTTGATACAGAGACTGAGGACTCACCCTGGATATGATCATGTTGTTGTTGATCGACATGTCCATGCTTTCGGACACGATGCTCCCGGGATACGAGACCCTGGAGATGAAGCTTCCGTTGACGTCGGGCGAGGCTGGCCCCGACATGCTCCGGGTGGACGTCCTCTCTGGGGTGGTCTTTGCCGAGCTGGTGCGGGGGATTGGCGTCATGGCCGGGGACGAAGAGGGCGGAGGGGTGGGTTCTGATGCTGGAGTCTGGGCCGACCCGTTGGACATGGAGGGCTTGGGCTGCTCCGGTGCAGGGGCCTCGATGAAGAGGTTGACCTGCTCCCCCTCAGACGCTTCGCTCTGGGGCAACGAGGGAGGCTGCTCGGTCTCTGGAGTCTCCACCAAAACCTTTGAAAATCAAAAAAGAAAAATATGGTAGTGACGGAACGGACTAATTTTAAACATGTAATAATAATGCTCCCACAAAAGCAAAATCAGCTGTGAGTTTGTCATGTTCATTTCCTTGATAAATCCAAAGTAGAGTTTAAATGTCGTTGTATAAATAATCATTCATCCATCCATTTCCTTCCACTTTATCAGTTTGCCTTTCTTATCCATACAAACTTCCTCCAGCTCATTCAGGGAAATCTAGAGGCGTTCCCAGGCTTGGATAAGCAGTGACTTTAATCACTCCTCTACTCTGACTGAGCTCCTCACCTTATCTCAAAGGGTGCAACCCTATATTCACTTTAGAACATGCTTCCCACATACTTGGATACTTGGATGGAGGAAACTGGTGGCACGAGGAAACCCACCCAGAAGAAAAACATGTTAACTCCACACGATCTGGGATCACACCCACCACCTTCTGTGGGACAAATAACTGGTTCTCTTTTCTTTTTTGAGGCAGGCACCCATTATGATAAAGAGGACTAAAGCATAAAGCTGAAAGTCTTGAGGCCAAAAATGTTTTGCCTAAGACATAATTATACCGTAGACTATATATAGATGGACAACATTTACCTTCTTGCTCAGTGAAGCCCAATTGGGATGTGATCATGGATAAGGTTTTTCTCTAGCTCCTATTGATTTGCATTGAAGAGTAACTTCCTCTAGCATCCTGGAGTTTCTATTTTGACATTTGGATACATCCATATTTGAACCATAAGATAACTTTTGATTCACGGGGAAAAAGCCTGTTTTGGCAACCATAATAGCAACACATCTGCCCCTGTAGCAGCAGAAAGCTAACCCTATCGGACAAAATACCCATATAAGGAAATTGGCTCCAGCTAGCTTACGTTCAAACCAGCTTCTTCCATTTTCGGAACATAGCGCTCCATTTGTCCACTCCTTACTGTACTGTATATAAAGTCTATTTACACTTGCAGAGCAGGGCCACTTGACTATGATAATATTAATAATCAGTTATTTTTTCCTCCGCAACTCTCACCTTGTCCTCTGAAGTGGGCGTGCTCTTCCCATCTTCAATCCCTGAATCTGAACTGGATGTTTTTGTGGAGCTTTCACTCTCGCACTTCTCAGACTCCAGCAAAACCTCTCCCGTCAGCGCTTGTCTGAGGTCCTCCCCATTGGACAGGACGTCCCCATTGGACAGGACGTCCCCATTGGACAGGACGTCCCCATTGGACAGGACCTCCCCATTGGACAGGACCTCCCCATTGGACAGGACCTCCCCATTGGACAGGACCTCCCCATTGGACAGGACCTCCCCATTGCTCAGCTCCTCCAGACCCTTCAGGGGAACGTTGTTTCTGGGCATGGGGACTGGGACCTGGGGCTTCTCGTCTGTGGTTGTGCTGGAGGTGCTGGTCTCCTCTGGGGCTTTCTTGGGAATCGGGGTGGGTGCGGTGGTGGAGGTGGGTGTTGGGAGGGGTGTGGTGGGCGACGGTGTGGTGGGACTGGGAGAGGCGGTGGAGTCTACATCGAAGCTGGTCTGGCTGGTTTGACATGACTCCTTACCTGGAGGCTGGAGAAACACAAATTTAAGCATCACCTCATATAATTAAATTGAACTATTCTTAAACACATGCAAAACGCCTTTTTAAAAACTATAATATTCTATAAGTTTGTGTAAGCCCTCAGTCGTACAGGGATTAGTCAAAGCAAAGGAAGGTTTCTCACCCATCATCTGTACTTCTTAGCAAGTTTTCCCGACGTTTCGTCCTCAACCTGGGGACTTCTTCAGGGAAGAAGTCCCCAGGTTGAGGACGAAACGTCGGGAAAACTTGCTAAGAAGTACAGATGATGGGTGAGAAACCTTCCTTTGCTATAATATTCTATGTTAATCCATGTGACACCATCATGCTAATGTTTCCACTGGATGGTTCCATAATGTCTTTGTTTTCCAGTTTTGGTACTGAAAAGTCAGAACAAAAGCCAGGTGAGAATTGGTGGGAGAAAAGTACAAGCCAATAACATATTACATTAAAATTTGTATAAACAATATCAATAGACTGCAGATGGGGCTCATATACAAAACTAGAAAATGAAACTAGAATTGTATGTACCAACAATATTTTTCATGCCAAATCACTAATTTCTTAATCCTAATTGTCTTTTTTATGAATCCCAAACTCGATATTCAACATTTAAACATGCACATAAGAGACAGCAGCAGATCAAAGCTACCAACAGTTTCTTTAGCTTCTATTTTGGATTTGTTGAAAGCCATCTGTGCTTGAGCTTAGTATAAAATGGAGGAAGGCAGTCGGTTCAGATTCCTCCCTCTTCCAGATCACAGAAGCTGATCTGAAACAACCACTTGATCAAACGTATTGAAATTACGGAGCTAAAGTTGTGTCAAAAATCATGCAGACTACAGAAGGCTTTGAACTATTAGAGCAACATACACGACAGGCAATTAAAATCTCATTAAATATTTAGAAATGAAACTAATTTAAAATTGTTGGTTAAATGGTGGTCAAATGTCTTCTCCCTAGTTTTATAATCAAAATAGAGAATTATATAAAATCTTATGACAAAAAACAATGTGATAAGCATGAACGAATTGTCATAAGCTTAGAATTTTATTTTAATAATTTATGCACATACTTCCACCAGTTGAGAAGCAGAAACCACACAGGACTAGTTTTTATTTTTCCTGCACATTTTATTTAACATATTTTAACTTTTGTCACTTCTTTAACGTTTTAATTAGTAGTTATACGAATTAATGCGTCCAAGCAATTTCCCTTGTGGATTAATAGATAGTCTTAGCTCCAGTTTTCATTCAACCAATAAATCTCCTAGAAAGGCCTCATAAACTACTTAAAACACTCTCTGAAAACAGCCAAAACAAAGTGATTCATTACGTTTTTTGTCGTGCCACACTTTGAATCAGGGGCAAACACAAAAAAGTGCATGCCATTCTGATTCAGAGACAGAAAGTTCCCAGGAGGTCGACTCCATGGTCTGTAATTACAACCGCATGACTGCATCTGACTTTAAACATGTAAAATAAAAGGACGTCTTCTATGTCAAATATGTCACAAACCAAAGACTAGACAATTTCATGATCAGGTGCTACTTTCTGTCTGTTTTGAAGTTGAAAGGATTCAGAGAGAGTCAACAGGAAATGTTGTCGTTTTGAATTGCACTACAATTTTCAGCTCTCAAAATGTATTTGATTGCAGGGTTACAATGCGGAGCGATCGTAGACAGACACTCGTGACTAGGAAATTGTTTCCTTGTTGCATGTTACATTAAAAAGGGACAGCATGTAATATTTTCATTTTAGATTACATTTTAACATGCATCCCGAGATATTAGGTCAACAAATTTACAAATCAGATTTTTCCTTCTCTGTACAAATGAGTTATTAAGATTAATGTTAACCATTTTAATCCGATTATCCAATCAAGAGAGCAGAATGGGGCTCTCATTTACGTTAAAAGTAAGCTAGGTTACGGTTTGTTTTTTTGTTCAGAAAAAAAAAAATCTGAAAAATCTGAAAAAACAGATCAGATCACAAGCAGGATCCTGGAAATAAAAGTTGGATTTTAAATGTGAGGACTTATTTAGACTAACTGCACATCACATACTGCCCCTTTAACAGGGTGTTTTTTTTACCACAACAAAAAAGGTCATAAATTTGCATCATCGAGTCTGATAACCCCTCTGACTCAAACTGAGGTGGGTTTATGAAAGTAAACAAGTTTCCAAATTCACGTTGCGCCCACTCTTTCTCCTGCTGCACAATGTACAGTACATCAACATTCAGGTGTTTTTAAATTCAGTGAATGGGAAAATACAATATTAGTGCTACAATATGAGAATGTAAATAACACACTATTCAGAGGTGCCTACATGTATATAAGAGTATGTCAACAGACTGTCTATTGCCATACGCAGCCTTATACTGTCTCCTACACAAACTATAGGTGGTAGATAGCTCTTCTTGCAATGGAAAATACAGTATAAAAAGCAGCTATATTTACCAGAAAGTGGGTGGGGTGACCGCACTCATTCCGGTTTCTTTGTTTGTGCTCAGAGCATTTAGAACCTGTGTCACTTTCTAATATTAAAGCCGTGCGGGGTTTTGATGGCGGCTGTAGAAAGACTGAAGCAGGAAGGCTTTGTTTTGTCAAAGTCAGTTCAAACAGGTCAAGGGGTACGAGGAGGAAGTTCGAGGGGGGTTTTCCAACCTCAAGAGCGAGCTACAAAGGAAGAAAGGAGTTTGCATGTTTGAACGTAGGCATCGGAGGATTTTGAGTTCATGTTATGAAGCGAAATCCCATTTTCTGCATTGGAAAATGTGTTTGAACTATCTGGTCATCATGAATAAAAAATAACCATAACCCAACATTGTTCTCAAATAAAACAAATACATGGAGTCGTTTTTAGCTCCAAACCCAACAGGACGCTCAACCTTGAATCTGGATTTAATTTAGAGGAACGTTTTTTGTATGTTTTGAACATGTTTAAAGCAAATCTGTTTTGAAGTTGCCAAATATACTTTAAATTACAACTGCATGGTTTTGTTTGTTTGGTTTTTATGTAGATCCCCATTATTGTCTGAAATAAACAGTAGCTTTTCTTCCTGGGGTCAATTTATTTTTGCTTGAAAATATCTGGCTAGCTAAAACCAGTCTCCTCATGGACAAGGGGCCACCAGCGGTATTGCATCTTAAATTCACATGAGCTGTAAAATACATTTTCCCAAAGAAACCCAGGGCTTGGATGTACAGTATTGCATCATTTTGATAAGTTATGTCTAAGAATAAAATATTCCGCAAAATGATAGATTGTTTGTGAAATCTTGAAACGTAAAATCTTGAAACGTAATTGTGAACTGCATCAATGCATTTTTAAGCGGGTATTGAAAAGGAAAGCAAACATAAGTAGAATTTGCATCATAATGACAAGGAACTAAACTGTAAATGACCCATCCACAGATAAGCTGCTGTTTTGACCTGTGTGAATGCGTTCGTACCACAGTGAGCTCCATGGTCTCGTCCTCCTCTCCTTCGTCGCTGTTGTGTTCGATCTCCTCCATCACCTCGGCCTTCGCCTCAGCCACCAGCTCCCGCAGAGGACGGTTTGAGGTCACCCTGCTCACAAACGGGTGCTGCAAGGACGCAAGGAAACGCATACAAGTTTAATGCATTTTTTAAAAAGTGTTTGTTTTATCCATTTTTAGTTTTAATCCATAGTTCCATTGGGTTCATACAACAAAATACAATGCAGTGAACACTCAGCAAAATTAGGACAAGCAATAAAATAGGACATGGACCTCGCAACATACATCACAAGTACAGTGTGTGTTAGTAGGGTTTAGCCTTTCAGTGTTGAATAAGTCCCGAATTCATGCATTAAATGTAAATAAATTGGGCTTAAAGATTCCTCGCAATTGCAAAGACTACTGTCATCTATTAAGTCCTAATATTTATTGTCACGTTGTATTAAAGTTAAAATACCTTAGACTATTCAAGTATGAGCAATATACCCATAATTACAATTATTAGTTAAAAAATAAATAAAATAACATGTGTAAAATTGGTTGTATTCTTTTTGCTATTTTAAGTTTTCTCTAAAATGTTCCTGGATTTCTATCTTTTTTTTTAAAGTCCACATTGCAATGAAAACAAAATCATCAGAAAACAAATCCTAAAAGGTAAAAACTCATATTTTGATCAAATTGCTTAACCTTCAAAAAGTAAAGATTATATAGATGTAGAACGGTATGTAAAGTGAACAAAATGACAAAACATTACACACCAAAGATAAGCAGCAACATTTAATTTCATATTTAAAACAATAGAAGTCTCCAGTAGCTTCATGAAAAGTGTAGCACAGAATAGTCAAAGATTTGTCACGGTGAGGGGTGAATACCTTAAATGGTTGCAGAGTTTTAATAATGTCAAGTTATTGCTGTAAGTTTTGTTTGGCAAAGTTACAGGAAACTTTCTCTGGGGAAACTTCATCCGCCACACGCCACTGTCTTAACAATAAGACTCCACAACAGAGCTCTTACTAGTTACACTGATGTCACCCAGGGGACAAAGGCACATTCTTAGAAAACGAGAGGCAGGCTGCAGGGGAGAGGATGGTATGGAAAAACAACAGGAGAAAGAGACTGCTCTGTTGTAACTGAACTGATGCAATGTTGATGCAAAAAGTTCCCCGTATATATCAACAAAATACTCCCATCAAATTCACTTTATTATCCGGGCACATTTCAAAAAGTTCTCAAAGTGGTACACAAAGACACAGCACTGTTGAGGAGTTGCATTGCATGTTTGATTCTCTGATCTGCTGTTGGTGAATCGACAACCTTGTAAAGTCATCCGAGACATCTGCTGCTGTGACTTAGGGCTATACAAAAATACATTGAAAATCGGAATTGAGAATGACTATCGCTACAAAAAAAAAAAAAAAAAAACATTTACTGGTTTATATTTGTATTACTTGTATGTATTGTCATCACACATCTTAATTAAAAAAATGTAATAAAAACCACATTTAAGATCTTTTGAAACTGTACCACATACGTCCCTTCAAAAGAGGAAATGAACAGAGTATATCTAAAGAAGTCCTAGTGAATAAACCTGTATGGCAACATGGATGTAAAGATTATTGTTGAAATTGAAGTGGATATGATGAATTACATATGATTTTATTGGCCGATTAATCAGGTCCAACCATTTCCTTGTTTCAACGGTCCATACACAGTTGACAAGTCAGTAAGATCATGTTTTTATTATCAAAATATAGCACACTGTCTCAAGAAATTATGAATGAAGGCTGTTGTTCACTTCCTTAAATTATGTTTTGGTGTTTTCTTATATAAATTTCTATTTTTTTAGATGCATATCATTTTCACAACCAGATGCATGGGATCTTCATGTCTATATATAAAAAAAAAAAAAACATTTATTGCATTTACTGTGCTCAAACTGTTTGATTCTCAGATTTGTAGTTCAGGAATTGACTTTTGAGTTGTTAACTTTGTAAACAACTGCTGACTTAAAGCTACATTTTTGATTTTAGAACAAAAGTAAATTGTATTTTCTTGTTTCTTCTTTAGTAGAGAACCTTCTAAAATCTATTAGTTGGCGTTAGATTAATAAAGAATGCTCGTTAAAGAAATAGTTGTAGGAGTTTGGGTGCAATAAAGTCAAGTCTAAAAGGCTAATATTGCGCATAAGAAAGTTGTCCGTCGTCTAGTGCGAATGTGTACATTAATTCTACAGTAGCACTACGAATATTTGCAGTCGACCTCACACACTGATGCCAAGCCCTTTCCTTCACAAACGAAAAGAAGAAAAACAATCTTTGATGAAGCCTCCCTGTATTTTCTTACTGAGCAGTGGATTGAAACATGGGGCTAGACTTTTGGGTTTCTTTGTGGTTTCTCATTGCCTTTGACCCACTAAAGCCGCTGCTCAGGGTCTGACATGCTTCACTGGGCGTGAAAAAGGTTAAATGTGAACAATATGGAGAGAGGAGAGAGGGAGAGTGCCGTATAAGGGGATGTGGTGGGGCCTTGGTCTGTCAGGAATGTCTTAATACTGATTGAGACATGTGTAAAAATCAGCTTGATAATTATAGAGTCATATTGAAGTGAAAACTTGAGGAAGTGAAGGAATTGTTTATATCCAAAAACATTACATTTTGAGTGTGTGGACACCATGGAAGCTTTTTAAAGTAAGTAAAGCTTTGGTGGATTGATCAAGAGCAGCCAATCAGACCATGGTTTCGGCTCTTGTAAAAAATGAAAATTAGGCAAGGCAAAATAATTCTCTTCTTTCTATTTGGGGCTGGAAATGTACAATGAAAATATCAATAATACAACAAATATTGTGGCCATAGATACAGTACATACATGTGTTATTGCAAGGTACTGTATGTTTAGGAGTATAGTTTAAAACATGCAGATAATGGCCCCACATGCACATAAAAACCTGATGTCATTGAATCTTGTCAGACCTCAGACGCTAAGCTGGAAAGGGCCCTGGTTAGTGCTTTGATGGGAGACCTGTGGGAACACCAGGTGCCACAGTGGGCCGGCTGCAGCTGTAAAGTGCTAAAAGGCAAGACACTTCATCTATATTGAGTCTGTATTGATGGCCCGGAATCAAAATTACAACATCATGCATGTAGTTTGTCTGGATTTCTTCATGAAAGTAACATTCTTTAAATGTCAAAATGGGTCTTTTACAGTCAAGTCTGACTGTAAAGCATATAATTAGTTTGGGGTTACATTGAGGTGAAGGGTAGAGGTTTGTCCAGGTCTAATTTAGATTTCATAAATAAAACATGATACTGGGCTTCCCTGACAGATCTACAAGTCTTTACGTTCTGCCTCATTCGGTTAGCCACAAGGTTATACTTTAAAACCGAGGGCATTATTAGACAACCATGCACTAAAGTAAGGCTGGTGCATGCGGGTGTCAAGTGTAAATATACTGTAAATGTCAGTGTTCACACCCATATGTATAAACTCTGGAGTTCATAGGGAGTTTATTTGTTTTTAGGAATATTTGTCTATCAAAGTTATTTGTCATCTTATAATCCAAAATATAAAGGCAATTAAGACATTTTTTATGTAGATTTCAATATATTCTTTTACATTTTGGTGATTTGAAGTTTTTATTTAATCAAAAATCTCATTCAATTTCAGTAATTCAATCTCAGCCTGGATCATTATGTGTTATTTTTATTCATTTACTATTTATTTACTATTTTGGACGGAAAAAATGCAATATTTGTATTCAGGTCATCTTTCTACAGTATGGTGTGGCTTATAGTATAACCCAAACTATACTGTAATACATCCTGCTATTATCTCGACTAAAGATGACGACTAAAATACTCTGAATGAAGAGGCTGAGAAATCTCTGGGCACAAACATTCCTGTGAGCACATGTGGGACAGATGGGAAGGGACACAAATAACGCAAATAGCCTGTTTTACAAATGCTGAAACTGGTGCACTATTGAGTCATGCCCTAGTGACAAATCTGTATTTGTGCAACGCCTTTCACAGATTAACAAGAAAGCAAGGCGCTGAAAAATAAACATTCACAAATTGAACACATAACCAGAAAGTAGGGCTGGGCAATAAAACGATAACGATATATATTGCGATAGACACGTGTTCGATATCAATAGAAAATGGGGTCGATTGAATGTTCGATAGAAGAAGATGGAAGAAGATGGAAGTAAAGCAGAGTCAGAAGCGCGCAGTATTCTGGGGGAAGTAGAGGTTTCTCGACCTATCACGGCCAAGCATGAACCGCAAAACATTCTGGGAAATGCAAAAACGACAACTGCACCATGCATAGCTTCCATGGATCTATAGATTGTGTTTCAATGCCGTGCCAATATTTATGCACGTCCGTGCGAGGAATAGCAAGTGCGGCGCGGGAGAGGCAGTGGATACAGAGACCTGATGTATACGGCGGAAGCAAAAGATAAACTTTTTTCTCTGGAAGCACGTGCGGCTATCAGAGAGCCGCACGGAGTTGTCACGGGGACACAAGACACTCGTAAACAGCTAAAACAGGACTAAACCAGGACTAAACCAGGATTAAACCAGGACTAACAATGGGGGACACAGTGCTTGTGAACATATGACTCCAGCTACATTCCCCCGTGACAGTAAACAGGGCTGCTAACGTGTGTTAGCTGACACGACAAATGTATTTATTTAGTTTTAAAAATAAACTACAATATATATATATATATATATATATATATATATATATATATATATATATTCATATTGTAATTGACTGATATGAATAACTTTTTACTAATAACTCTAATTTTGTGATATAGTTTTCAGCCATATCGACCAGCCCTACCAGAAAGACAGACAAAAAAAGTTTGGATGCAATTAAGAGTCTGAAGGAACAACCACGCAGCTCCACCAGTGTTAACACGAGTGTTTGGGATCATGAGGAGGTTCTGACTGGACTGCCGGAGCGTAACGTACTGTAATGATCATGGAGAGCTCCAGACAGGACTAAGACTTAAAAAGGGACAGTATACAGTACATCTCTATTTTTAATCCATGGCCCCGGACACAAGGTCAACGATACATATTTGACAGCAAGCAGATGTTTTTCTATCCCTTTAGGGATTTAGATGGATGACTAATAACATTAATAACAAATAAGAAAAAAAACGTAATACAGATGTTTGTGGGAAGCCAGTATAGAAACTGCTCTGGCTTTTTGTAGAAATTCTATTACTTTGGTGCCTAAAAGGTTTAAGATTAAGAGATCCTTTTTTTGTCCCACAGTTCACATAAATATTGTGGGCATCATGTCCATTGTATTTCTAATTAACGTTATAGTCATGAGTCGCCAGCAAAGTATCCAATCAGAAAGCAGTGGAAGCAGAATTAGCCTCTCATTTGGGTTGCCAGTTACTTTATATGTAACCTTGTAATATGAACGTTCCTTTCCTAGTATTCTTGCTCTCTGCCAGATCCACTGTTAGTCAGATTTAACCAGCTTTAGACTAAACAAAGACCAAGTCAGATACAAACTAGGGCCAAGTTTACCGTACCAATATAATCCACTCCAATCTCAGAGTGACATGACCGGACACAGCCAGAGCAAACCTGTGCTCAACCAGGTCTAGCCCTAAACCAGACCAAGACCACACCAGGAGTTTCTCTTGTGTCACACAGAATGGCACGTCACCTCGGTTGCTCCCAATGACAAACAAACAGTGATCTCTGTGTGTTTCTGTTACCGCCTTACGTGACAGTTTCAGAGTACACAAAGTCTCTCATCTGTGATTCACCATCCTCTGCTAATCTTCAAACTCTGCAACTTCCTTTTTCTTTTTTACAGACACATTGTGAAATATGGAATTTGCGTTGTTTCCTCATTCCTGGAATCCTGACACATCCAATGCATCGGGCGAGTATGATAAACATCTTAAACCTCCAGCACCAACTGTGAGCCGCGCCCACACGCAGAACTCTCGACAGGATTTTGTCTCGTATCCCTGGCTCTGGTAGGATGGAGGAGCTGGCATTACTATAATCGAGACGCGCGATTGGTCGATGGGTGGGGATGGGAATTTCTGGCATTCCACAGCTGTGGGATACAGACAGGAAACTGCGGCGCTGAGAGATTTTGATCCACACCCAATTCACCTCACGTTACGTTATTTCACCGAGTAATAGAACATCGAGAGCCAACATAGTGACATATACTGAATACTATTTATTTATTTATTTACTTACTTTTTCTGGGTTAAAACAAACATTATTGAATAAAATTGGCATCTGTTTTTTTCATGAATAGTATTGGGAAGGTAAATGGGAAGGTGTTATCGGATATCGTTGCATGTAACCAAACTTATGGTAAACAGAAGTGCTCGAAAATCTGTACCAACAAAAAAATACTTCCTCCCAAAGTTGTTTCCAATTATAGAAATGAAAGCTAGGGTACAGAAATGTTGTATCTAAATAAGGGTGGAACTAATTGACAACCATCTAGCTCGTTTGACTATTTTTTTCCTTCACAAATGTGGTAGGTGAAAAAAAAAGTTCAGGGCGTTTTGAAAAAGATTATCGAAGTTTGGTGTGAATTGAAAAACCTCAATTTCATGATTTTGATTTTCACAAACACTTATTGAATGAATTATGCTTAGTCGCCCTGCCCTCTTGCTCAGCCAATCAGCTTTCAGCCTTAAGAGTCATATGTTCACCCACAAGGCTCTTTAATCCAAATAAGAAGCATGTTGGAGTTGGATTTGCTCACACACTTGTGCATTTGTAAGACTACTGTATGATGAGAAAAGTATGAAACAAAAAACTAAGTATCCCATTAATTAATTAAATATTTCTTGTTCTTTACTGTATAACCGTGTAATCATATTGCCTTTTTGTTGATCTCACATTCAACGTTGAGAAATATCCAGCTGAGCCAAATGGAGCTTTGTTTGTGTATTACCACTCCCATCTCTGGCAGAGCACACAGTATTCCAGTCTCAAAATAGAGCCATAAAACTCGGAGGGTCAGTGCATGATAAGGATTAGGGAAAGATTAAACACACCAAAGTATGACAGATAATGCTCTTAATAAACTGGATACCTCTAGAAGTTGAGCAGCGGTGGGACGGGTCTCCGGGTTTCTGTCCAAACTTTTTTTCAAGAAATCATTGAACACTGGTGACCTGGAAAGAATGAACAAATACACATGGGATTAGAATGATATTTTTAATATACGTGATATATGGTCAGCTTGGACCTTTCTAAAACTCACAAATCACCAAGACATTTTCAACACTTAAATGAAGCAAAAAAAAAATAAAAAATCACTATCTAAAGCTGGGCTACCCAAATATGGGGTACTCAAACCGTAAAAAACTGAAAATGCATCAAACTAGTTTATTTGTTCTTTTAACAGTTTCACTTGTTTTCACATGCATCCGTTTTTGGGCTTTGTCACAGAATTAGATCTAAAAACCTCACTTAGCACCTCATATGGCTCTTTCTTACAAGTACGAAAAACACAAAATGTTTTCTAATATGATAAAGCATGCTGTGACTGACTTTCTCTTTTAATTGTGAAGTGACTGTTTTTGAGGGGGCTGTGCAGACTGTAACTCACAAACAAACGTATAATGTAAGTAAAAAAAAATCTTTAGTGATTAGTAAAATAAAAATGAAAAAGAAATTTTAAAGGACGATGATTATCAGGTGAGACGTGCCCTGGCTCTCCCCCCGCTCCTCACCATTTGTGTGGGTAGTCCAGCGTGGGCGGCTCGGACTTGGCGATCTTCAGCAGGACTCTCATGGGGTTCAGCTCGTGGTGCGGAGGCTCGATTTGGGCCAGTTCAATCAGGGTGATCCCCAGCGACCAGATATCGGCCTTGTAGTCGTACGGAGCGTCCTTCATGGTCTCGCACATCACCACCTCCGGAGCCATCCTGACACACACACAAACACGTTAAATATTTTGCCATGGCATAGTTCAAAAACATATACTGTATACACATTAAGCCACTTCAATTCCATTTTCAGTTCCAAAAAGTTATCCTAAAAATTCAGATTTTTGTGTTTATACTAGGGCTGTCAAAATTATTGCGTAATTCACGTTAATTACCGTTTTCATTAACGCGTAAAAAAAAAAATTACCATTGACGTGTTAACACGTCAATTGCGTTTCCCGCTATTTTCACGTTCCCAGATGTCTGTTGTATCAAATATGTAAGGCTTGAGGCAATATTTTATCGAGCCAGCAGATGGCAGCATTGCTCTATGAATGGTTTGAAAACAGCTAGATGCACAAGTGCCTCTTTTTTCTCAGCTTTCTGGTGATTTCAATAAAACTTACCTCTACTCGACTGGGGATTACAGGGGAACGAAACAAGCTAGAAACAAAATTATTTTTGCTGATGAAAGTAGACAGTCCATTCTTTCAGAATCTGGTTTTGGATTTCAGATAGTCATAGTACACAATATTCTGTGGGTACCTGTTCTGAAATAGGCTAGCAGTCAATCGCATGTCCGAATGACCCGCCCATTTATAATAATATCACTCAGAATGCCACGGACACGTGCGTGTGTGATAATGACAGCGGTAACGTGGTCATATAATACACGCATATATACACGCACAGGGGCCATTCTCTGATGTTCTCTGATGATGGAGGAGAGGAGGAGACACGCTGAAATGCAACCAAACTCGCTAAATTAAAGCTGGGGTACCTACATTTTTCCTTTCATTAACAGCTCTTGTTGGTTGTACCCAAAAGTAGAAGGTTGTGAGCAAGTCAAACAGATTGAAGTACATTTTGTATGAATAATAATGTGTCATTACATTTGAAAATCTCATTTAACTTCAATTGGAGTGGATTTGAAATAGAATGTTAAAAATGCGATTAATCGTGAGTTAACTCATCATTACTATGCGATTAATCAACTAAAAAAAATAATCGTTTGACAGCCCTAGTTTATACAGCTTCCTGCAGAGATTATTAGTACTACTGTTAGTATTCCTAAGAATATTAGAGTAAATAAACAAGATCTATCTTTATTGCTTTACCTCAATGGTATTGAAGAATTGTATTATAAAGAAGTAATTACAAACTACAAAGTATACACAACATTTTACTAACAAAGACAAAAATAAAATCTGAATTAATAACAGGCTGAGGATCAAAATCCCAGCGAACAGAGAGAAGTTTCTGAGCCTACGCACATGTAATGGGATACACAAGTGATATGTCATAAAGAAATCTTATTATTTCAAAAAGGTTGATCCTGTTAATATTGTATTTCATTTCCTGCACCATAACAATCATAACATCCTCCAGTATCACTTTACGCTTCAGTCATTAGCTGGACTGGTTCTGCTCGAGTCAACAGGACGTTAATGTTTGCACAAGTTCAATCACAAGACAGTCCTCGATACTTTCAAATGAGTTTATACGACATTCAAATGGACTTTGGTTTATTATTATTTTCATCATTACTGTGCAATAAGGTTCAGTTTCCAAAGAGATGGGATCCCCTCCCATCTCCTGGTGATAACACGTTCTTTCAATGGTTAACCAATGGATATATATGAATATTTTCAAATAAGTTGAACCTCCGAGTGTATATATATATATATATTTGAAAAATATATATGTTTATGGTCATCTGTAATCTCTACTGTTTGTGCAATTCTGTAAAGTCAATTTCTTACCTAATGTTTTTTTTTTTCTTTTCTGAGAGGGAAGTGTGCTTCTTACTCACCAGTATGGGGTTCCAATAAATGAATCTCTTCTTTGCAACGTTTTATTATTTTTTGCAGATACTCCGAAATCCGCTGTAAAAAAGATTAATAAAAACACATTCAAAAATTTAATCATAATGGTTTAACATATACAGTATACACATCAATATAGTGAAAATATCTTGTGTGGACCAAATTTTGTGTCTAGTCATGAAGAAATTATGTCTTGTCCTATACCATGGAATGCGTCTTTATTGTACGACTATCCCATGACTACAGGTATTAGTAATTGCCATCACTGGGTGTACTGGGCCTGGCCGTGTGATGTTGTAACTGCACTGACCTGACCTCATGTTTAATGACCTGGACCGCTGTCATCACTGGGAGTTGTCTCTGAACATGTATTTATTCATAGGGTTGTAACACATACGGAAATGACAAAGTTAACCAAAGGGCTAGGTTTCGATGATTAAAAGTGAATATGTATTAGTCAATAGACAATATATTAGAGAATCAATATTTTTGTTAAACCTTACAGCTGATTATTCATTATTTTGATGCTGGTCAAACGCTACATTTTCCAGAATGCTTTTCTCACATATATAGAAATATGCCAGTCTTCTCTGCGGGACAGAGGAGGGTGTGACTCCAGAGTAAAGCTGGAATGTAGTTTATGTGGTCTCAGATTGGATCCTGCAGAGTGAAGAGAGATGGGAGCGATAACAGCCTCGAGGAATCTTACACAAAATACACCATGCTGGTTACTTCTGTTGTGTTTGAGTCTATGATAATAAAAAGTATTGTTTAATAATGCTTTGGGGCTTTATATTTACACTGCCTCCATTTTCCTTCATGATGATGTTTTATTACATCTTCCAGCCACATTTTGCAAACTGTTTCCCCTTATTTCATTTTATGGCAGTGGCCGTGGGTATTATTTTCTTCATCATACTGAAGGATTTCAACAGTAAAGAGTTGAAAAGTAATAAATGGATGACATACTGAAGTTGTAAAAGCATTTTTAAAAGATAGATTTGTAATGGGCACCAGGGATCCGTATACAATTCACATTCATGCTAGACAGATTACTTAAAAGCTTCAACAATTATTTTGAATCTTCTATTTTTAAGGATATTGAACATTTATGAACAGGTTTGGGGTGGTTCTGTCTTTTTTTTAATCGTCATTATATTTGCAACATTACTTATGTCTGCTTAAAAACCCGATTGTAAAATAGCAAACATAATAAAGCTGATGTAATCCCTCATTTGTCCAGATCAATCATAGAAAAGTCTGAAAGCTAATCCCAGAGCAAGTGTGTTAGCATTGCTCAAAAAAGACAATATTGCGTAGTCAGTATTCTTTATCGTCTAGCCACAATAGTTTTAGCATGTTTTTTCGTCTATGCAAGTTGTTTTTTGTGAGCGCTCAGGTCAGAGTTGGTTCTCACCCAGTTTGATGTCCCCGTCGAGCATGAGCAGGATGTTTCCGGCCTTCAGGTCTCTGTGGATGATCTTTATACTGTGCAGATACAGCAGCGCCTCCAGCATCTGCCGACACACCACCTTAATCTGAGGCTCAGTCAGGCCACGGTCCAACTCTGGGGAGCGACATGTTTTCAGTCATCTTTTGTTTGTTTTTTCCAAATCTGCAGCAATCGAAACCATTACGGTAGAACACATTGTAGGCCAAAACTCTGCAAAATACTTAAAATGTATGGCGTTTTGGAGTCCAGACTTTGAGAAGGAAGATTTGACCAAGTAATCAGTTATAAATTACCCTTGATATTGTAATGAAATCCATCTAACAAGTTCATATGCCACCTTCCACCCCCTAGTGACTCACAGGGCTCTTTGGTTCAAATATTAACATGTTTTCAAATTAGATAAAGACCACATGTTGCCCACAAAATGTTAGTTGCACTCATTCATTATTTATAAAAAAGCTCATCTTAAAGCCATTCACTTCAAACTATTTTTATTTATCTATACATTATGATTTCAAATTTACATATTCGCTTAAAACAACAACAAAACATTGAATGTGATGTTACAATATTTATCATAAGCATACACATTGTTATCATTAATTAATTAGGAAAAGGTAAAATCCTCATCGTCCTGAAAAGACAAAATACTGCACTTCCCAAACACTTAAATGCTTGAGTAAAACATCTCAATTCCCATCAGAGCTGCACAGACTGACGATAAATATGAATAAAATTAGCTCTATGGCATGCACGATTCTGGCACTTTTTGTCTGTGTTCAAACATTAGAAGTGTGCGAAGCGGAGATTATCCAGATTACTTTTCGCAGGTAGAGTAATCCTAGATCATAAAACCTCTCTTTGGGCCAGGGCAGCGCAGACTTTACTGTAGTGATCCGTGTTTGTTTAGCTGCCCGGGAGGCGGACCCAGACCAGAGCTGGATTACACAGAGAAAACACAGCAGGGGATTCCCACACTGGCCTGGCATTTCAGCACTCCATCCAAGGACAGCCCCAAGAAACGAAAACCTGGCCAGTGTTGCTTTTGTGTGGAGAAAATAGAAATAGATGCATTGTTTGGGAGGGAATCTATGGCCTTTGTTTGGAGAGGTGTACTTCCTGAAAACGGGACTAAACAATTTCATTTAATTAAGGAATGACTTCAAAAAGGGCGTGTGGTTGAGTTTCTCTGATTTGCGATGATGCGTGTCCCCTTTTTTTCCCCAGGGTGACCACTTTTGGGGAATGGAAACTAATCCACTGGTTATTGAATATTGGACAATCTGTTGGATCCGGTCTGGGTTACGGTACATATCTAGGGTTACATATCTAGAGCTTTCAATTGAAGGCCGAGGTGAGACCATCCCTCCATAATCCAGAACTCCATAGTGTTTTACTTACATACTTATAAAATACCAGTTGGACCAATGTTGTAACAAGTTAGCTGCAATATAAGTTCAGTTTATTTGAGCTCAGAGCGACACATACATTTGAGACAACAACAACAAAAATAGACATGCTATATAGAGCTCAAAAGTAGTAGGCAGAGATTAACAAAAACTACAGACCTACCCCTTCATTGCATGATTAAATCGACATGTTCTAAGTCAGAGTAATACATAAATACATAGTCTGTTTATATATTGGGCGTCAACAGATATTGAAAACCAAAGTATAAGCATCCGTGTCAGACATGAAAAACAATTGCAGCATCAATGTAAGTACAGAGTTTTGTTGCTGCAGGTTAGGAATCTGATCTGAGGTTAAACCAGACACTTACCCAACATGGTGGCATCTACGGCTCCTCCAGGACAGAACTCGATCATGATCTGAGGACAGAGTGAGGGCATGAAGTAAAAGCAGCACGATTTTGGATTACCGGTAATATTTTAAGCTATTGTCAATATATTTTACTTCTGACAACAATTTTTATTAGATTTAATTTGGATACCACTGCGAAAAGATCAAACATTTTCACTCGAAATGAAAAGTCTGGCCACACGAACCAAATAATCCAAACTATTATACACAAATATATGTATAAATCACTGCATTTGGAAAACAGAAGGGTTTCATAAGACAACATCTGCTGACTGAGAAAGGCTCGCAGCATAAACCAAGAAAGTACAGCATGACTGAGGATCATACACCATGTTACACTCTCTGATAAGTAAATGTTTAGTCGGATTAAAGCAACACCACAAAGCCACATATGGTCAGAAGAGTAACATAATGCATGAACAGCTGCCATGCTTAATATATATTGACAATTAAATAAATAAATGAAACTTTGTACTACAACAGAAAAGAGAAAATGCAAGTTGTTATTTGCAGTAGTTACCATGCACCTATTTGTCACATCAATACTGAAAAATAGTGAATATTTATAAGATTGTGACCTAAATACATTCCACAATAGCCTTGTGTGTATATAAACTGTTTGGTGGATTTATAGATTTTGACAGCGAGTTTTACTGTGTACAATTATTAAAGTATGTATTAACTGACAGTAAAAGCAATGTGTTGCAATAGTAATGTGTAGATCGCCAACATGTACATATTTTATTTTCAAATTCACAAATCCATCCATAATTGATCCACAAACGCAATACTCCTACATACATGACAGTTAACATTAATTAAACATAAAAAGAAAACTTCAAGCAGATTTTGAATTGGCATCTGTATTTCTGAGTCTCTCAACATCAGTGCTAAAAAAGTCCACCAGGATGAGGACGTATGCGTTTTCTGGCTTTGGGTGTCCTTTTGTATTTGTATTTACTTTATCCTATTTTGTTTCTGTTATATACTTCTCCGTGCCTTTGTTTTTGAGTAATTTAAAATACTCAGTGCAATACTCTACATTTTGACCGTCTTTACCAATGGGACAAGCCATTTAGTCTCAATTCAAGAATGGTTGCTTTATATTCTCAAAACAATGGAGACATTTGCTTAATCTTATTAAAGCAAGATAATTTTGCTTGTCCCATTGGCCAATCTTGCTTTAAGGCAGTCAAGTAATGCTCAAAATAAATTTGAGCATTTGAGATCACTTTTTCTGTGCTCAAAAAACAGAATCCAGTTTGTTCGGCCCCTGCTCTCAACTGATTCCTGCACTTTTAAAAACAGTGCAGGCATCTGGAGTGAAACTAAGCTTGTAATAGCTGTCAGTTTTCTACACTTATTACAGTCTGTGGCCAACACATAATGACTGCGAGAAAACGAAAAGTACCAGACGAGACAAGCCAAGTGCAAATGACCACTGCTGTCCAAAACGCTGCAAACTTAGCCAACAATCCAACTTCATTTCCTCTCCATACATAGACACACACACACACATCTCCAGGGGAAAGCTGGAGAATTTGAACATGTGAAATCACTGTGTAAATACAACATGCAGCTCATTCTTTACATACTTGCTTAACGCTATGAATGATGTCCGCTTAACACTGAATCATGTCATTCTTATGTAATGGGAGAGTAAAAATGTGGTGACAACATTGGGGTGTGGAGTTTCGCAGCTCACAAAGAGTGTTAGATACACACTGACAGGACACAGGGCTATTCAAGCCAGTTTTGTTTATTCTATTATAATTCATTTGATGTCCAACTTTGTATGTGTTCCGTTCATTTATGGAAGTCAGGAAGAGCCATAAACAACATATTTTCCAATAGAAATGTATAAATATCCTTTTTTTCCCAGAGAGTTGTGCAGCTCTACTAGTTTAGAAATATCACCAGCAAAAGAAATGTTACAGTACATTTTTCAGCCAAACAAATTGTCTTAAAGCTGGAATTTTTCGCATACTTTCTACGAGTTATATCCGTCACTATTTGGTGCTTTGGGCGGAGAGCAACTTGGCTGAGTAGAGTGGTGCTCTATGTGACAGTATCTTGATGTTTGTCTGAAAAAAACATATCTAGGGATGTGACGGAAGCCAAAAAAACATGGATTATTTTACTAGTTTTCACACCCAACGGTTGAGAGAGCGCGAAACTAATTAGATGGATTTCTTCCATTGGCTGAAATAATTGGAACAAGTTAATCAACGACTTAAATAGTTTAACGTATTTAGTTACCGATTAATTGGCTATTTTGACAACCCTCTCTGGAAGCAGTCGGATGTTTTGAAGGGACTGGTTTGTGTCACTTTTAGGTTCAGGACGTCATTGGTTTTGTGTCTCCAAGAGTCAGCCATAAACCAGTTCAGCTTCATTCATACACCCACACTATATTAGGACAAGAGGCACTCCAATAATTGTCAAACTTAAATATCTAAATAGATTTTTTGCCTAGAATGGAGCTTTCATTGAGAACAGTAAACTAATAATGTAGTTTTAAAAAACTATGGTGCGTAAACTTTTCTTCACCTAGGTGTAAAACAAGCTGGTGTTATCCTCAAAAGTGCTGTGTCATCATTGTTTCAACACGACTAAAGCTCCAGTGATCTGGCTTCTCTCTTTGCGATCCACAACATGAGCCAAGATATACATAAACTGTCTCAGAGCAACACGTGGCTATTGTACATACACACCAGCATTAAATAAACTACACACACTTCAGTTCAGTTGTATACTTTCCAGGACACATTATATAGTTCATGCTTCTACATCTTATTTATAGCCATTATTCAGAAGACAATTTCAATAACTGATTTTTTTGGGGAGAAAGGAGAAAAGGTAAATCTCAAATATATTTTGTACTTTTTACAAACGTTTTTGTTTATTTCATGAAACATTTAGTGAAACAATAGTCTTTATGTTGGGTTAAAGTAACATGGAGTTAACAAAACAGACCACAACATGCTGCCTTTATCTAATTAGATAATAAGTCATCTTTTATATACCTAGTAAGGGCTCTCATCCTTTTTTTCATAGAAAAAACTTGGCTAAAAGATGTGACAGAGGTAAATAAGTAAGTAATGTTTATTTATATAGCGAATTTTACAGACCAAGGTCACCCAAAGTGCTTTACAATGTTCAGAGTTCAGATATTGTTACAATCATTCCACACACGGTGATGATGGAAGCGAGTCGCCGAACACACTGGACCATCAGCCCCCAATCAACACCATCCATTCACTCTCTCATTTACATTCATACCTATTGTGCATGTTTTTAGTGGTAGGGGAAACCGGAGCACCCGGAGCACCCGGAGGAAACCTACGCAGACACGGGGAGAATATGCAAACTCCACTCAGAAACTTTCAGTTGTGTTCCGAATGTTCTCACTTGTGTCTGGTACAACTAGTCTGCCGGGACTGGAGTGTTATAAACCATCACCTATTGATGACTATCCTTGACTTTATAGTTTATGTATTAGGTACACAAACTTCATACAACAATGTCTGTATTTGTTTTGGAGCCATGGAAACAAGCCTTGATGCATCAGTACATTGTGTTTCCTTTTCTTATCTGCCTTATAATACCACCCGTCACCTCTCTGTGTCAGCTTGGTATCACTCCCTAAAATACCTGAACCAGTAGTTTTAAAAGGAGCTCATTGTTCTTAAAGTACAGAATAAAAATAACCATAAGTACTTTGGACTGGGATCAAACCAGAACCATTGGATCGGGTCAATCTACTGTACATTAAAATATGTTGATTCTTTATTTGGTAGATAAAGACTTTGCTTCTATTCTAATTAGTTATTATAAGTCATTAGAGTTAGTTGGCTGGTTAGTTAACTTTTGTATTTCAAACCTGCAAAACACAATTTTGCATAATCGTCCTGACACTAATACTGGTTTAAAAAATAGAATGAAGTAAGCGTAATAATTGTTGTAACATTGCAAACAATCAAGCTTTGAACGATTGCCATTCAGTATAGTGACTGCATCTCAATCTCGTGAATTTCAAATCCACATCTTCCTCATATAAATAAACCATGTCCCCTTAAAGCAGAACAAAATAGTCTCTCTCTTAGAGAGACCGTTGGGTGGGCACAGGAATGCGCCATCCTCGCCCATTCGCCCAAAACCCACTGACCACAGACTGCCAGCCTAATTGCACCCAAACAAAAAGACTGTAGATTATGTCAAGTTGCTCTGCCATTTTAGACATCAAATACCCACAGATATAAAGGACAACATGTAGAGTTTGGTTAAGAGGTTTTTGCAGAGTTGGCCCAGAGTGAGAACACACAGGGAGCTGGTCTGGTACAAAACATTACAATGATGTGAAGTTCTTAACTAAACTAAATATAAACAATCATACAATGCATGAAAAAGAATACATAAATAAATAAATAATCATCATAAAATACTATGTCATTTTATGATGATTCAGATGATGCAGTGAAAATCAACTATATTCACCCTTATTGCATTTGCTAAGTTCCAAAACTAGTGTAGAGATTCTTATAATTAAGAAAGTTGGTTTTGAATTTAATGGAGAAATAGCAGTCCAGTTTTTGCCATAGACCAGAGCTCCAAACTACTGCTGCAGTGATCTGAACCGCTGTCCCTGCATCGGGAAAGCCAATACACAATTTATATTGTGTGTGTTTTCATTTAAGACAATAACTTAACACATTTGAATTATTGCGACGTGTCAAGATGCCGCAAAATGTTTATTCATAATTCCATTACCCAAATGAATGAACCACGTTTGCACATTTTCAACTGAAGTGACCAAGCCAAGAAACACACACAGAACAACTATTTCAGGCTTCTTTGTAATTCATTGGTCAGAGAGTGAAGTTGTGTTTCTTGGCCCGTGTCAGACAGCGTTGAGGAATTAGGTTTGACCCAAAAGGACAGTAGAGATAACAGAAAATAACTGAAAATGATCCCAGTTCTTCTGGTGCTGGAGATGGGCATTTCTGTGGTGTGAGCTCATCCTGCAATGTCCTGTCCTCACATTAGGTCATTAGTGTTGTTTTAAGTTTCATAAGTGGTGCAAGAAAACAATCCTGAAACATGATTCTGTTTCAAGTAAAAGCATTATTTGGTATGGTATGGTATGGTATGTGTGTATTTTGTTTCAACAGGGACAGTGTAAGAATTAAACATCAACACAAAGGAGAGAGATCCATTGTACCAGGTTATACCAAAGATGATAATTTCCACCTGTCGTCCCTTTGTGGTGTAGTATATACAATATATAGGTCCAAGCAATAATAAAGACATAGATTTAGGGCACATTCACTTTTTGTGTCCACGACTTCAGTAAGTTTATATCTTATTTTTTTTACCCAAATGTACCAGACTGAGTCCAGTAACAGTGAACCAGAACTGCCAGTGTGTCTTTGTGGTTCAGCGTTCTGATTTTTTTCGCGTTAAATGGCACTGATTAGTCTGTCGTGCTATGATAATGAAATTAAAACAGAGCATTTTGATGTTGAAATGGGGAAAAAAATATTATGATTACTACACCAAGTCTACCAAGTTAAGGTCATGCATTTGTACTCAACTTAAGTGCAGGATTTCACACATTAATTGTAAATGTGAAGTGTTTCCAAAGCTGCGGTTCTGTGGCTTGCCAGACGTGCCTTTATAGGATTTAGCATGACCAATTATTGTGACAGTCTCATCCAAACATTGCATCAGGCCACTAAATGCTGGCTGTCAGAACTTGTAAGCCAATTATCCTATACTACTAATACTTATTTATTTAGGACTACACTGCATCGATTGTTGCATTTGTTACTTACCCAGAGTTTGTTCTCATGGTAGAATGCGTCCAGCAGTTTGACGATGTAGCGATGGTCGCATTTGGCTAAAATGTCAATTTCGACCATGTAATCCTCCAGCTCCTCCTCTGACTTTGTCTCGATCACTTTGGCAGCAGCGAGAACTCCGGTCTCTTTGTTTTTAGCCTAGAAACAGAACACGAAACAGATATTATTAGACTGTTACTGGATCATGTTATTAGAGCAATATATCATGAGTCATCAAGTCTGGGTGAAAGACATCTACAGACATAACGCACTGCCTCCCCACGTCAGGACAGCGCCCAAGAGTGTTTTAAGTCCCATCTTAAAAGGTATAGGAGGATTTTCTACTTCCAGATCGTCAAGACTCTTGGTAGGCAATTGGGAGGCAATTGTCAATCATTCTGGTGATACGTGCTCATCAAATAAGACCAGGGAGTTTTGTTCGAAAAGTGGACAGGCCGGTTCTTTCCTAAAATTTGGGAAAATCCTCTTATATACCTTTAAGACCCACTTTTATTATCTGGCTTTTAACACCGCTTGAGTCGTGTGGCCCTCTGTGTTTTTTGCTGTCTTCTTTTTTTTTTTTTTATATATATATATATATATATATGTGTATTTATTTATTTGTTGGTATTTTTCTATATTTTGTTGTAGTTGTTGTTTATGCTGTACAGCACTTTGGGAACTGCTCATTTAGGAAATGCGCTGTATAACTAAAGTAGATTGGAATGGATATCAGTGTATAGTAAATATTTGTGTATTATTATTAGAATCTCTGTGTAGTATTAAAACATTATTTGGGCTGTAACATGCAAAAAAGCCCAATGCATCAAAAGTTATTAAGTAAATTTAAGCAATAATGAAGTTTTCCAACAGCAAATAGGGAAGAGAAACACCACACCCAAACGAGGCAAGTGGGAAAAAAACAACCACAGACCCTTTAAATAGAATAACGCATTAAATGTTGCAGAACTAAATGCAGTCAACAGCCAATAAACAAATGTCACTCCTTTGAGCGGAGTCCATTGAGACACATGTAGCATGATGTAAGAGGCTGGACATTGAAACGCTTTATGAGACCCAACAGTATTGGATTGTGGGGAGAGCATATGTTTAGTGTTGTAGGCCTGAAGCAATCTACGTCAACGAAAACAAGCTCTAGATTCATGTAGCATTTTTGGGACATATGGGCAGAATTATACAACAGGTGTGGAGCCGCTTTTTAGATTGGCATAACTTGAAATCATGAAAACTGTATTAGACCCTATGAAATGTAATTGATCACCCTACAGTAGTTACTATCATGAATGAAATGGATGTGACATTTTCTATTCTTAAAAAAAAAAAATGAAAACTAATATTCTTTTAATAACTGATTTTTGAGATATCCTGAAAATTGTGTAAAACTTTGAAACAACCTTTGAATGTTGCCAAAGTAACAGACAGACAGACTAACCCTTGGAAAAAGATAACACATTACAAATCAGCTTTTAGGACAGATTTCTCAACAACAACAACGAAAAATGTATAAATGTTGATAGTAATATAGTTTTAAATCACTAATCATGCAGCCCTATTACATCCACTAGAAACAAAATCAAAACATAAGTGAAAACAGCCCATTCGTCTGAACCTGTTGCCTTCTCAGGGGCAGACTAAACACAGACTGTAGGTGTTAAGGAGGGATTTGAGAAAACATCCGAGTAAATATGTGTGCAGAGTGCGTGGAAGAGAAAAGGAATGCATGATTAAAGCCAGGGTTCCACTTTTTATTTCTTTCATGAATAATTATGTTTTCTTAATAAATCGATAACAGGTCTATATACAGAGTTTAACACATTTTAGTGTTGTGTGATGAGATTTTGAGACTCAAACAGAGCTGTATAGTAGCTCATTTCAATTCAATTTGATTTGTAGAGCCCAAAACCACAACAGTTGCCATCTCAGAGGACTTCACAAAGTTGTCAATTCTCAAACATAGATCAGAGAATCAAACAGAACACAGGATATGCTATAATAGCCATTTGGTCCATAGGAGGCGGATGATACAATTCCATAAAAGTTAATGAAAGTCCATAAATGTCCCGGAGCATCACTGTTCTTAGACCCTCCTGCATTGGCAAGGAACAACAAAGTAGGGTCAAGTTCTGAACTAAATTGATTCATTGAAAGAATACAGCCCTAGAGGGAACAGAACATAATTGGCTCCGTGTCTCACCCTCTTTTCAGCACATAGTGTGAATCTTCAGCTCTGTGTTACACATCACACCACTGCACAAACACACTCAGCAGAAACAAGACACAGCTATGAGGGAAATGCCCACACAGGCGCTTGCAAGATTAATGCTTTATTTCATTTTCTATACAAATTTGGGTAGTGCTCTGCAAAAAAAAATATAAAATTCAACATCCACACATTGTGCACTAAATTATCAACATGTGCCAGAGTCAGTCATCTGGTAGAGGACTGGTCCCCGCTTTCTCTCAAAAGCCATAGTTTTTGGAGATAAAAAACTAGACGGAGACTGACATATGAATGAAGAGAGGTGAAGACATAATTCATAAGTGAATGTGTTTTCTCCTGCCTGTGTGCAAGTATACAGAGTTTTTATGAGGTAAATCTATCCAAAAGTTGAGATAAGCAACTATCTTGATTTTTTTTTCCAGATGGCCCAGCGTTCTGTCATGGGTAGCCATGAACTGACCCCGACTTTCTCCAATCATAAATGGATATTTGAAAAACACTAAATACTAGACTAGCACGATAAGAACAGTGGCAACATAAATAGTAGTGGTTATATAGTGACACCATTTTAGTGGAGGCTTTGTTGTCGTCATGACCGTGTCCCAAAGTTCAACAAACCAACATTCTTCACCTCTTTAATGGCCCCCTGTGACCCAGTAACATTCACAAACTTTCACACCCCTAAAATCCAAGGAAAGCTCCATCATAGCATAAAGCTGGGCACTCAATTCTAGAATCTTGTCTTAAGATTAACCTGACATTAACCTTAGACACGTTTTGTAGCCCACTGACATTTTAGCACAATTTCAATGTTAAAATGTTGCAAGTTTTACACTGAAATGGTTTAAAAGTCTAACAGATCATGTGCCAACGCTGTTGTCTGGTCTGGCTGTCAGACGTCAAGGCTCTGGGAGACCAAACACAAAAGGACAAAAAAAAGTTTGACCGGGAGTTGGGGACCAATGTCAAAGACCTCACATTGTCCTGCGAAGCGACCGTAGTACCGTAAATTACAATATATGATGTCAACGCCCTATGGGAGTAAAAACTACACAGTGTACCTTTAACATTTATGTCCTAAAAGCCTCTCTCGAACAAATTTTAAAAATATCAAAACGGTAACAGTGCATGTGGTCTATCCAATGCAACAGTTGTGTCCATAACAACCAAACAACCAACCAATAAAGAAGATTTGATTCCATGTTAGGAAAACATGCATACAGTCTACAAAATGTTTTATTATTATTATTATTGTGCATAAATAAGTAATTTCCATTTCCCAAAAAAAAAAAAAAAAAAACTTTTCTTGGGTGCAACTTGATTTTATCCTTTCTTCAGTGACCCGTGACACCTGTGTGGCTTGAGGGGGGGGGGATACAATTAAGTGTACACAAATGCTTTAAAAGAAATATTGGTATACTGGTTTGTAGAATTATATGTAGTGAGGCCATGTTGCATTCCACTAGTTTAAAGCTAAAAAATGTATCACCTCAAAAGCCTTCACTTTCCTAAGTATTTGCAGCTGCGTTCAAAATGCACTTATTTAACTGCAGCCCAAACACAGTCAGTGCATGCTTCACAGGCCACTGCCATAAGATCATTTACTCAGCAGTTATAGTGTCCACTTGTAAATGGCTGCAGACTGCAGAGGGGGACTGCATACTTCTGTACGGGGAACACAGCTCAGGAATGCACCGGTTTAGACTAAGTGGGTGGGGCTAAGAAGAGCTTTGTGAACTCTGATTGGACAGGCTGCTCCAGCGTTGTTAGGGTTCAGTCAAAAAAAACTCAAATCATTTTGTTTACAGTATGTATTTAAAAAAAATCCACCCATCTATCTTTCCATTGAATTTGATTAATATATCTGGTTATCCATGAATGAATTGATCGATTGACGGCCGGACTAAGGTATTTTTAGTATGTATAAAAAAATACATTTACAAAATTAAAGCTGCACTAACTGACTTTATTTTTGTATTCATTACGAAAATGCTATCCATGTCCATGTAGTGCATTGGGATATACGTCCTTTTGAAGAAAAAGTAGCGCAGATTTATATTTTAGATTGAGTTTTGATGAAACAAGGAAGAGAATGGTCACAATCTGCGACCCGAAACACAATCACAGCGGACCACTAGCCCCCACTTTCGTGAGAAATCTGCAGGTTTCTGTAGCACAGACAGCTGAGTTTGCACAACAAGCGGCGGAGCTAACCTGAAGCTTCCTCGTCTTCGTCACCGGTTACTGCTTACACAGCGAGACAGCCATCCAAAAGAAAGTCCCGTTCCTCCGCGCTTCCCGGTTCTATCGTTCTATGGTCACGCCATCCATGTGCAAATCCATATCCATGTATTATTCATATTGGGAGACTGCTCCGTCAACGACAGTGTGTGTGTGTGGGGGGAGATAGCTTTGTGGGTGTGGGGAGGGGAGGAGAACGAGCGAGGCCAGCGAGTCCACGGCTTCAAAATCCCAAAGTCAGTTAGTGCAGCTTTAAGAAATGGGTAAATGCACATTGCAGTTTTCAGTAATTAAGTAACGATTGTGGATTCAGAACGGGAATGGAAAGTTACAATTGACAATTGAGTACAGAATCATTCATTCTTCTGTGACTAACTGATTAATTTCCCTTATTTAAGTTGCAAAATCTAACGTGGGTCACACATGTCAGTATGGATGTGAAGCTAATGAATTTTTTTGTGCTGAGCGTGAATTATTCAATCAACATTGCTAATGATTTTAATCCTTAGACAAAAAGCAACCATGTTTTATAAATGGGATATGGGACAATACAACTGTGGTTTAGCACAATTTGTTTGCCATTTAATACATTTCACTTCTTATACCTGCAGAGTAGATCTACACAATATTGGAAAAAAGTGAGAATAGTGGTATCAAGCAAATCCATTAAAGAATTACAAGATTTTCACTTACTCACTCAATAAATCAGTTGTCACACATCATCGCAATATGGATTTCACACTTGCAATTAGGGCTGCACGATATTGGAAAATAGAGCTATATTTGATATGAGTGTTTAGTATTGCGATAACAATATTATTGCGATATTTTTGTCCATCACCTAAAATTGCAATCGGCACTGAAACGTAAGAGACAAATAACAAAAAATAAGCACAAAACTAATGACCTTCAAATGCATATATTGATATACTTATTTGTTTTTTTGTTCTCTTTAAGAAAATTAAATAAATAATGTATTTTTTATCACGCATCTTTTTGATATGAAAATTGCACGCACCAGTATCACGATAATATTTTTTCAATATATCGTGCAGCCCTACTTGCAATTACCACAAAGACCCTCCCAAATATGATCAGATTGTAAACATGATTAAGCTGGTCTAATATTAAAAAATATATAATAAATCAGGGCATTGACCGTATCTAAAGTAATCAAAGAACTCCAATGAAGTGCTATCATTCTGCATCTGGGGAAGCCTTCACGTCAGAAGTGTGCCAGTGTTTACATGGGCAAATTCCTAAGTGCAACAAACAGGATGTCAAAGGAAAACGCCTCATTGTGTTTCATATGTTGGACAGACACAAGGTTAACACGTAGCATGACGACATATCGTCAATAAATCAACTTCAAAAACTTTTTGAAACTCTTTTATTGGTGGCTGTGCTCCAGATGACTGTTCCCATTGCTGCATCAACACTAACTGTCACATGGTATTACAATATACCGATTTACCATAACATAGTTTCCTATATTGGGCACATTTTGTAGACACGTCATCTTTCAAGTAGTGACAGATTTCTTTTCTTTGACAAAATTCAAAAGAGCATTCAAATGTCACAATCTTAAGTCTGTATTCATCTAAATGGGAAACACCATTTCCAAACACAGTTCCATTCACAGCACCCACTCAATCTGTAAACTATAATTGTGGCTGTTATAACTGCTTTCTAAATTCCACATGTACAGGATTCATTTCTTTGTACGTTTCTGTATAATACGTTTTTATGCCAGTTCACGGGTATAGCTGGGAGATCTGGGGAAAATAAATCTAGATAGATTTCCTCATCTCAAATTTTGGATAGATTTACCTTATCAAAACTCTATACTTTTATATTTAATCTAGTTAATCTAGTTATTCTAGTTAGTTGATCTCCACTGAGCAGAACAAAATCTTATATTCATCCAAAAATACTGTAAAAGACCCTCGATGATTTCCCATCATTGTGACATATTACAGAATTTAGTCCAAGCATCCAATGTTGTTTTCACAGTATTCTTAATGTAAATATAGCACTTTTTTGGGGAAATTAAAGGTTAAATATAAAATTTTCTTTTGGATGGCATCTTCAGACTTTCTGTAAGTGAACCAGTTGGGTGTGTATCAGCGCAGGTTGGACAACAGTGGAGGTGCTTGTTGAGGGTGGTTGTCATGGAGCCGGGCTGCAGTGGTCCGTGCCGCCTCACCTCCCTCACCTCCCTCTTGGGTCGAGCTCCATTCCTCCTCATCAGTGACTTTAAGAAGGTTAAGAAGAAGTGCGGCAGGATTACACAACACACACAGACACACCACTAATGTAGCTCTGTGACACAAGCTGGGGCCAACACCCAAAGGGAAACCATCCATATTCAATGAAATTATAGTTAAAGGTTTGGCCAATATAGGGTTATCTCATCTTAACAAGGGTTATTTGGGCCTTATTTGTCATATGGGTTAAATTGCCAATGGAGTGTGCAAGTTTGTTCATCTACCTTCAACACACGACTTAATGTTGTACTTAAAAGCGTAGGCTATAGACACATACAGTAGGTCCCATTTCGTTTTGTTGCCTTTCACGCGTGAATAGCACGAGACTCACGTGTGAAACACGCGTCTTTTATTTTTTTTTCCCCCAGTGATGCTGCAATGACCCAAACAACCACCAGGTGGCACTTGTGAGCAGTGCCACCTTGAGCTTTATGACACCCAGTCATAAAGCTCAAGTCTTTGGCGCAGGAGGACCTGGGTTCGAGTACAAGTTAAAGACTTTTGATACAACTCCACAATCAGCACCAAGTTATGAAGATAAAATTATTCCACTTTTGTACTGGCTTTTTATCTTTGCAGGGTTAGGAACATTGTCGGAAAATCTTCTGCTTTTAACCTCTTAACTCCCACCTGAACCGAGCACGTCTTAAAAAAAAAAAACGTAGTAATTAGGCCAACACATTTAAAATAGTTGCTAACATAGTATCACTAGGCTCATAACGTTTGCACGCAGACTTATACCTGAGCGTTTAAGTCGCTGGCAGAGCTAAAGCGGACTTAACCTGCCACCTTGTGGCGATAAGATGTAATATGTTTCACGCAGCTGCGTGATTCATGAAAAGCGTGAGTGAAGACGACAAAACGAAATGGGACCTACTGTAAGGTCAGAGGCATGTTACATCCACATGCTTCAGGCCTAAACAATGTGAAAGAAACTGTGGAAATAAAAAAATGTAGTTGTCCTATAGCTGAACAAAACTTGTATTGAAACAATTTTAAGAGAAAACTGAAGTGACATCCTTTGCATTCATTGCTAAATACATAACAGTTCAGAGCTTTTGCCACCCACCTTTTTTTTAGTTGACTTTCATGTTTTTGGCCTTAGAAAAAATACTTGATATCAAAGGGTTTCAGAAAGGGTCAGAAGACAAAAAGTAAATCATTATAATAAAACCTTTTACCTATTTGCAATTGACATTTCAGTAAGAAAAAAATCATACAATTTAAGTCTTGCTTTGACTATCTTTGCATAACCGTATTTTAATTCAAATTCATATTGACTTAATCATGTATTAATAAGATAGTTTACTGGGGTTTTTTTTAGATCTTAACCAGTCATATAGAACCATATTTTCATCTCTCCACCCTCCCTGTGAAGTCAACAACCTGCCGGTCAGTGTTTTTAGGAGATGCCCATTAGCAGATGTTATTGACCCCGTTATGAGTGCGTGCAAACAGACACTGTGCAGGACTAAGTCAACACAACCAGGATGGTGTGGTCCCCAGCCATTGCAGCTTCCTGGCGCTTTCTTTTAAAACCTTATACATGTGGAAATAATGGCACTTTTACTGTGTCTGTGTTGACCAAGGGTTGAGTGAGTGCCTGTGTTATGCATAGGTGTGTTTGACAGCTGTAGTTTTGACTCTGGTGAGTGAGATTGACATAAAAGCTTTAAAGTCGAGTATGCGCTGGGACAGTATTCTGCTGCTCATTTGATTGCAGGGCGGGTTGTGAAATCCAGTCTTGAATGGTTGTGGTACAAACTAGGGTTGTCAAAAAGTTGGAGAATTGATTACAAAAGCCGATATCAAAACTGCGATAGCAAGCAGATACTGAAAATGATATAATCCAAGGCATTTGACATTTCTTGAGAATTGATACATTGTAAACTACATCAGAATATCTTTTATAAAACTCTATGGCTGCATAAAGTTAAAAGATAAACTAGAATAAATGCCACATATCTTAGTATTGAGGTGAATATAAATCCGGTGTCTCCAGCCTTTTTCACCCAGAGAGCTACTTTCCCTGAACGATAAAGGCAGCAAGCTACTCATTTAAGTGGCCCTGGGAAAAATGTGGTGATATTTTTGTCTGAACTAGTCTGGCATTGGGTACAGCCATTATATATCAGTGAATATTAGTTACTAGTGAACAAAGTAAGTGCATTTACAATAATAAATAATGATAATGAATAATACAATGTGAAATATTAAGTATATTATTTGATTTGTTCATTTCTAAATCCTTTGGCGAGCTACCTGGAAGGGAATGGCGAGCTACTGGTGGCTCCGGAGCTACAGGTTGGAGACCCCTAAACTAAATGAATGTCATAACATATCATTTTGAAGCTAAACATTCAGAGACGGTACTGTCCATGTGTGAGGATATGAAAGTGCCGCTGCTAGTCTGGTCTTTATCGTTCAATAAATGATGCATGGTTCAATACATCTGCGGATTAATAAGAATAGTCTATAACATTTCTTTGGGATTTTACTAATTAATTGAAAAAAAGATCACTTTTGAGCTGCAGGTGGTCCAACCTTTATTAACACTGATTTGCAGTGGACACATTTCCCAACATGGACTATAAAGTCTACCTTAACCCTACCTTAAGCTTCCTTGTTGATAGAGAAATAACTATGACCTTTATTGATGCTGGTGGCAAACATTTGAAGCAATGGCCAAGCAAAAGAATAAACATATTATTCAGGAGGCCTGAATTATTTAGCCGGTGTACAGGTGTAATGACATACAGCGTTCAATTCAAACCCAAAAGTTATGAAAAATCAGATAGGCCAAGTGTACACGCCACAACGACTCATTTCCGGTTTCTGGTGTTCCAAACCAAGTTTCAATAAGCTTTTTCTGGCACAAAGAATCAGAGTCCATTCAAAACAGATCACAGCCTCTTTTCTGCTCTGTGTTTGAACTGAGTGTTTGCTGAATAAGTGGAGCTCTTAAACCTGTTTACGCCACACTTCAGGGAAATGACTTTTGAGGATGTGAAAGATCAACTCAAGCTGCCTGTGTGAAACCTCAAAAGAGAAGAGCACAAGCCACTAAACCGGTTGGAGCCGGGGTGGCAAAGTTTAAGATAAGGTTAGTTTACAATGATCTGTAACACATGCATTTAAACATTATTTTCTTTAACTATGGGATAAAACTAAATTACTTGATGTTTAAATTGCGTATTTAAACTTTATGTGCCACAACTTTATATGACACTCTCAACAAGCAGTCCACATAAGAGTGATAAAAGGCTTTTGAATTCTTATCAAAATTTCATTTTGCAATAAAAACACAAGAGATCAGCATCATATAAAGTTATGTAAAAATAATAACAATAATGAAAATAATAACTGCAAGTGCCGAAATACAAGAACAAGGACATTAATCAGAGCTTCCCCTAAAAGAGGTATTTGCTTTGATTTGTAGTTTCAGTTTTAAAACGAGAACTGCCAATGGAACATGCATGTCCAGAATTAGTTCTAGCACAGTAGCATGTTATTTGCATTTCTGAGAAATTAAGTCATTTTTTTAATTGCGATAAATACATTTTTTGCAGTGAATGTGAATGCATGTGTCTGTAAAACTGCTGTGAACTTAAATTACAAATTTTATCTCAATTATTTCAAAAGGCTTATCTCCAAAATCATAATATGATTAGTTCTTCAAAGTCTGAAGGAGACATGGACGTTGAAACCAAACCCTCATGACTTTGTAACCCTTTGTTATGGATGTCAACAAGTTGCAATATCCCAAGCCCCGGCGATTCAAGATGGCGCCCTATTCAAATGAATGGTTGTGCTCAGTGGCGCTTTGTGACGGCATGGGGGCTGAAAGATTAGCGGAAGTTGCCTGAAACTCGCAAAGATCTATGGGAAACTCGCCTGTATTTGGGCATCGTCTGGTCCTCCCGGTTCTGCGCGGTGGATGATCTCCCATAATGCGTTGCGCCAAACACGCGTGTGTGGGTCTCACACCAGGTCTCACGCACGTGCACAGAGGGGCTCGGCCGCGCTCTGACCAATCAGAGCAGCTCATCAGAGCGGGAGTTAGAGCGAGAGCCAGAGGAGCAGAGTTTGTGGCACTAAAGTGTGGATTTAAACAAAACCGAAGGATTTAAGAAGAAAAAAAGTTCAGGATGACAAGGGACACTAAAATCCCCACAAAATCCGACCTTTATGAAAGCTGTAGGTTCTCTGTCAGCTGAGGTCGAGCTGTTTTAATATGCATTGAGTTCTATGGGGAAAATTTCTGGGTAGCCCACGTGAATTTAGTCTGATCTAGTCTGCAGTACCGCGAGAATCCCCTGAGCACATGGGTTATTCAGCTACAAGCTAGTAATACCCTATCCAGTTAATATAATACATCCATGCAATATCCTCATTCTTGTGTGTCCTTGACTCGTCCTCGTATTTTCTCCACGACACAAAAGCTCCATGTTCAGACTGTCACGTTAACGTCGTCAGCAGCACAGAGGGACTCCCTGCTCTCTGACCACGTGCCCCTTATCACAGACACAGTCCCAGCTGCGTCCAGAGATTACATACACACCGTTAACTACTGCCACCCCGGAAACGCACCAATAAGAAGGCGGTTTTTGCATCACCTTATGGCTGCATTTAAACAGAGCCTCAGTGTCTCTGAAGTAAACTACTATTTGTCCCTAACCCGTCTCCTCCCCATCACCGCTTCATCAGTGGAAGAGTCCTTTCCCTCACCACCAGGGTCTGGACCCCGTTGGGAGTGCATTTTTATAGTCTCTTTACTACCCTCTCAATATTTACTGGGGTTAAAACACCACACTAAATATTTTGTGTTTCAAAATGCTGTTGGCCGTATCCAATTGTCTAATCAAGCAGTAACAATATATTCATGAAAATGTATCTCTATTAATATAATTCTAATGTGTTCTTTGTCTTGAATTGTTTCTAGATTGAACAACCAACATGGGCTTTCTTTCTTTCCAATACAATTGTTTAACATTTAGAGAAAGAAGTTGCAGATCCCAACATTCAGTCTTAATCTGATTAAACATTGACTATTACAAAAAGACAAGAAAGAGCCATAAATATAGTACTTTAATGACGCTAATTGGTTGCGCAAGGTTGTTTGTTTTTTTTCTGTCTAAATAAAATCTAGGCGTTTCAATACATACTCCCAACATTTGGCCTCAAAGAATGGAGGTGAACGTATGCCAACACTTCCAAATGGGTACTATAAGTCACAACAGATTTCCTCAGAATATATCAACTCCATGTAAAACTATAATGAAACAGTAAAATAGGCGCGACAACTCCTTACACCCCTTTATGAGGAGCAGACTCTGAACTTGCACTCAACTTCTTTTACAACCTCGTATCAAAGGTCTGTCTGCACTCGCCAGCACTTTTTCTCCAGTTTCACAACTTAAAGCTGCTTCTAACGACAGAGCGTGAGATTTTCCAACCCCGCCTTTAAAAAATCAAAACCACAACACTTACCAAAGATCCTTTATGCTTCAGACAAATAAAAAACAAATTAACCAATCACAATCTCATATGATTAATGAAACAATATGTCCTTATTGCACAGTACACCTGCTACAGTTTATAAAGAAAATAATGATACATGTCACAATATTTACTATATTGATTTTTTTCTTTAATGTGAATGCAATTGTATGTACTGTCTATGGTGTAAATTTTGCATAAAAAGAAAATGTTAGTTCAGCTGTGGTGAAACAATGATATTCGAACTGTATAGACCTGTTTATTATATGACTAATGCAAACTTTGAATACCCAAAATAAAGAAGAAGAAATGAAAATTATAACTTCGACCAACCCAATATACATTTTCTTCAATATTATATTTTCTTCAGACATAAAATTGCACTACAAAATTCCCTTAATTCCACAAGCATAGAAGAATGTTACGGAGGGCAGGGCAAAATGCTGCAAAACATTTAAAAAACCCAGAGCTGGTCAGGATAAAAATAAAAAAATGCTAATTTGTGTTATGGCTTAAGAAACTCCATTTTGATATGAAGGGCACGTGTCTCATTAATGAACGAGAGCAGCGTCATCTCCTCAGTTTCACGCTCAGACTGTTTACTGTTTCAACAAGTCCAAACACGCTTTCACAGACACAGCAAAACCACAACAGCCCCACACCGCAAGAGCAGCATTCCTCTTTCATGACCAAAGCATGAGCAAAGATTGAAGGATATTCCGAGTCTTGAATCACTGTCTGACTCTTTTCTATAGTCTTCCCTTCGCAGACACATAGACATTAAGTATGGGCCAGGCTTCCTGTGTGGGTGAAGAGGTCTGACAATGACACCTCGCACGAGTGACACAGAAAACCTGAGAATGTAAACAGCAGGACTTAATGCACATGCCCCACAGACACCACATGCACTTTTCCAGTATCCAATGCAATTCAGTTAGAACAAAAACATGTTAGTAAAGTCAATGTATGGCCACTATTAGATTAACAATAGCAGTCAAATTATTTAGCACTTAAATCATTGTTGAACCAGGTACAGGTTTTATAATTCATTTATAATTATTGCAAATATCTCAGTATGAGTTTCTCTTTAGCTTAATTTTGGTCAACTTTGTCTTTCATGAGATTTTTAATGAATTGAAAGAATAACCCCAGTTCAGTTATTAATTTATTCATTGCCAATTACAGCCATGTATTACTTTACCAAACTATACAGAGCAATGTGTGTGATGTCTGCTGTTGTTGTGTCCTCCAATTTGGGCGTCACACACGAATGACAACACAGAAAAGATTCCCCCTTATCCCCTATTGTGGCATCCAGTCCCACTGTTTCTGGTGCATTTGTCATTTTCTGGTGGTTCCTGATCCCAGGCTGACAGCTGACAGGGCAAGTCTCAGGCTTTTGTGCAAGTGCTTAGCTAAGACAGGACTCATGAGGAGCACAAAAATGGGGAAATCAAAACAGACAGAAAGTTGCCTCAAACACAAGATTAAATCTGTTAAGGAAATCTTGGAACTTGGCTTGGACTGAGCCAATGTTTCACAATTCAAGGAAATCAATTTGCAGGAATCTACACATACACACGTTTGGTTGGACAATCCTTTGCATTTTCTTGTTCCAGACACTTCTGCCTTCAAAGTAGGAGTGGATTTTGAGAAAATATGACCTCATGGTGTCTGAGCTACCATGAAGTATTGCTAAATCCTAAAATCTGCAATAAATGCACAGGATTTTAGCAGAAGTGATGATGTGGGAGAGCCAGGGTGAACACTGCAGCAGCACAACCCATTCCTTATGGAAGTATAAACTAAACTTCACAATCACCTTTTCCTGCAGGCTTTTAGTTACTTTAGATCATGAGGATAAGGATCTCCCCCTTCTCACATGATCAGCCTGTTCAAAAGGATCATTATGCTTTAATTTATGTAACCTGCCTTATATAACAAGTTTCTTTCTCTATCTGACAGAGAGTTCAAACACAGAAGCTTCAAAGAGGTCATTAAAATGTCTTGTGTAGCCTCATACCACTGAGCAATTTAAAAGTAACAGTAGTAGATATTTGTACAATTTGTTTTCGTTATCCAGTGTAATGTTTAAGATGAGAGTTGCCAAAAGTAAATAAAACACATTCACTTCTAGTCCAAACGGGTACAGTTCAGACGCTCAAACATCACTTCTTCCACCACAGCGGTGCACACTCATGAATGTGCTCCTCTGTATGGGCCCAGGCCTGGACACTGGGACTGTGTGCAGCTGCAGAGGAGGAGGAGAGATGGACACAAGTGAAAGAGAAGTGTCCAGTGTTTCTAAGGAAAACTTCTGTCCGACTCATGACTGAGCGGAGGAAGGATGGGCAGGGCATGGGCAGGGCATGGGCTGGTGACTTCCAAATCTAAAAACTGGGTTCTTTGGTAGTTTCCCTCAATCAGACGCTCTCGATGGATATACTAAAAAAGGATTCTTGGAGCTTTATTTTTCTACATTTAAAAGATTTATTAGAGCATAATCTGTAACATATTGTGCATAAATAAAATACTTTTAAGTGATAGCCCGAGTGTAGGACAAATGTCAAAGGCAACTCGAGACAGAAAAGCCTGAGAACTACTGGTTTGATGGACAACGTTTTAAGTTGCCTGTTGAATCATTTCTGTTGTGGGTTGAACGACAAGGGAATCAATTTAAGTTGTTTTATTTCCAATCAAAATCACATTTATGATTTGAAGATGGGAAAGCCGTGGCAGATCCTCTTCAGGTCAATTATAATGACTGGGTGTGTCTGTGTGTGTGTGTGACTGTCTCGGAACCAATAAATGTGGTATGATAGTTTCTAATTCTCTATTGTCTGATGGTTTATGGATCGAAGGCTTAGATCTAATCAGCCAGGTATGTTGCTTGGACAAGATTGAAAAAGTGTATCTGGGTCAGACACTTAAAAACTTTGTTCATTTCACCAACTTAAAAGCGCAAAGTAAAAGTAGCATCAGTCAAACGTCTAACAATAAAAACACCTGTCATTTAAAAAAAAAATATATATATATATATATATATATATTTATAACAGCCTTATTACTACTTCAAATCATAATGCTCACTGTCTGAAGTTTCCTTTTTTTTTATATGTATTTCTTATGTTTTTATTCCTTGTGCTGCTCAAATGAATAGTAGTCAGAGTCAGTAGTCACAAAAGTAGTTGGGCGGCATGGTGGCTGAGTTGATAGCACTCCGCTTCTCAGCAAGAAGATCCTGGGTTCGAATCCCGGTGGGACCAGGGCCTTTCTGAGTGGAGTTTGGATGTTCTCCCCATGTCTGCATAGGTTTCCTCCGGGTACTCCGGTTTCCCCTACCACTAAAAATATGTACAATAGGTCTGGCATGCGCCTCCTGTACTGGCGACCCCGCTCCCATCTCTGTGTGGAGTGAGTGGACCAATGCCCAAAATAAATTACAATTTGTGACTCTGGTCTGTGAAAGGCAGTATATAAATAAAGATTAGAGTTTAGATTAGAGTCTGAGATTATATATTAATCATCCATCCATTTTAGGGCTGGGCAATAAATCAAATTTGTGAAAAATGTGAAAATCTTGAAATCGAATGAAGGATATTGTGAGAGTTCCAGCAGCACAAGAATTATACTTGCAATATCAGCACAGTCTGTACAAGACTTTTATAATACATATTGGGGAAAACATTAAAAATAGTTTTGAAACATGAATATTGAGCGGAAATATCAAAACATATTTTTGAAGGCAAAGTCTGTCTTCAGTGACCTTAAAGAAAATCGATTAAAAATCAAAATCGTCCAAAGCTGGAAGTAAAATCGAGATTTTACTTTTTTGCCATATCGCCCAGCTCTAATCCATCTATCCATTTTCTTCCCCTTAATCCATTTCTGGGTCGGGGGGGTGGCAGTCAGAGCTGCACCCAGTACACTTAGCACTAGCCCCTCACTGATTCTCCTGCAGGTGGTGAGTCCACAGGAGCTGAGATCTTTCAGCGGAGTTAAGTGTCTTGCCCAAGGACACAACGACTCTCATCAGTGGGAGTCGTGAAGTAGGTCTTATGGTGAACCCCTTGAACCCACAACCTTCAGTCTCAAAGGCCAATGCTCAACCAACTGAGCCACTGTTGCCCATTTATTAAGTTATGTCAAACCAAAAGTGTTTGTCATTGACCTTCAACAACTTCTGAATCATTTGGGATTGTCAATCACTTCAATCAATACAAAGCAATAGACACAAGGGAATATCATTTTTGTGCTCAGATCTGCAGTCCATCTCATTCAAAAGTGAATTCTCTGAAGGCATTGGAACCCGCCTGTGTACATTTCTATGTAAAACGGATGATGACTTGAAACTGCGTCGCTCTGGTCAGACCACATATTTCACAAAGTTAGTCACGCTCTGACAAAGAAGAGCTGACAGGAGATGACAGACAGCGGGAGGAGCGCATACGTGTGACCAATCATCTACAGACGTGTGAAGATAACAGCACTAGAATTAAGTTATAGGCACGGCTCAAGCGTCACCTTTGGACATTTGCTCCTTTGATAATAATATACAAGTTGTTGTTTTTTTCACCTTACCAAGAGTACTGGCAAACATGAAGTATTGTGTATGCGACATTGTACAAGAACCAGAATGAAACAAGAAGTATTAGCTATGAAATTGTTGTAGATAAAAGGTAAAATGTATTATTTATAACAGTGCCACCTGTTTGTTATGAAATTTCTCCACTGTGGGATGAATAAAAACTATCTTGATCTTCTGAGCTTGCAATCTTTTAAACTATGGAATAATGACAATAAGAGCCATCTCACCAAGTATGGATCAGATCTCTGAAGAGACAAGATCAATAGCCATTCAAAATATGTGTAAGTGATTATAAAAAGAGCCAATAACTTTCAAAGAGAGAAATGCAGTTATAGGTTGATGAGATAATAATAACGAGAATGTATGCCAAATTGTCGGGAATAGAAATGATAAAGCAAATTTCTATGATTTGAAGTGACGACAATTGGTAGAGTATTTGATCAATTATGACGTGCGTAAACAAAATAAGAAAGCTTTAAACTTCCTCCCACTAACATTACAATACACAAGGATGACTCAAAATGTTTTTAACAGACAGATTGCAACAAGTCGAGGCGAACCAAACTCAACTCAGTGAAATAAAAACATGTCTCCACTCCACAGTATACCCTCGTGTGTCACTCACCTTGTAGACTTTCCCAAACGCACCATCGCCCAATTCCCCCACAATCTCCCACTGGTCATTGGGGTTGATGTCTCTGTGCACGTGTTCGTACTGCTTCACCTTCTTCTTCAACGTTGTAGGCAGTCGAAATATGTTATGAAACCTTGAAAGTGCCATTTTGTATCCAAGTAATCGCCAAAAGTCCAAGTTATCGCTCTTGAGTCGCGAGCTTTTACGCACGCCAAGACGCGCCTCTATGTGTTAAAAAATCGTAATCTCCCTGTTTTGTCTCTACTATAAATGGTACAAACTGAAAGAAAACTGGTGATAATACTTCATCCCGCTCTCTCCATGTCACCTGTGAGAGTTTGTGGTTGTCATAGTGCCATAGAGTGTCGCAGCTGTGAGGCGCGTTGACCACCTGCCGTTTTGAGAGTGCGATCCGCTTCAGCTTATGCCTGGTCAAAAAAAAAAAAAAAACAAGCCCCACCTTTTGCTTTTTTTTTTTTAACTTGTTACGTATGCGTGCTCCCGCTGGCGTCATGGAAATGTAGTTTTTAGAAATGAACGATCCCTTTGAGCGAGGCGGAGAAAGGACTTCACATCCGGGTGCGTATAGAGCAGGGGCGCGGTCCTCTGCGGGTGACACTTTGGCCAATTAGAAACGTGTGCCATGATATCCAAAACAAATATTTCAAAATGCTGTCAATCTATACAAGCAATAGCCTCCTCTTTCACATGACCCAAAACCCATAAAAACACACTCACTTTTTGAAATATTTTACATATAAATCCAGCCTGTTATGTTTTGTTTTCTCTTTTTTTTTTGTACTTTAGTATGGTTGTTCTTTTATTTCATAACAACTCTGGCTCCCCTTCCACCCACACTCTGTTTTTATGTTATACGTTTGTGTCTATTGGAGTTTGATTGTACTCTGAAAGAACTCCACAATGTTCTTATTATCCATCAATAGAAACTTATTTATTTTCTGAACGAATTGTCCATAAAAAAGTGAGCTGTGTAACGTGACTGTTCTGTGGAGATGCTTTATATTTAAAGCTGGGGTACCTAACTTTAAAGCCACACAATTGAACTAATACGTCCAACTAAAGTTTTCAAAACAGTTTGGTTTTATCATTACTTTTCACATGCATGCATTTTTGATACAAACCAATGTCAGGTTTTCACATAAAAAATGAAAAAAGAGAAGACCACCCTCAGCCAATCAGCTCTTAGCCCAAAGCGTCCATTAGTTACACACAGGGAACTTTCAAACAGGTATTCAAAATAGACCTTATGGTGTGGTCTGATTTCTCACAATTTACCGAAGACTTATTGTTGGCACAAACCTTTATAATAATTACAGAATCAGTGAATCATTATCCATAAATCCAGGTGACCAGAAGGTCCTTTGTGTGCTTGTCTCAAATATTACTAAATATCATTGACAAATACATGAAATACATATGCTACAAAAAGAGGTTCACTGATGCATGGATAATAAACACTGTTGGACTTTCTCCCCTCAAAGAGATAGATCATTTGAATTGCTAATCAACATCATCCCATCATCAGATCCATGGATAAAACTTTTCCACGTTGGAAAATTCCACCAGAGACGTTGCATATTGTAGAGTAGCCCACGTGGTCTTGAATTAAAGTATAGGGTCATTATTGTGTTGTCTCAAACTGAGGGTGAACGCCTTTTGAAAGTGACAGCCATGTACTGTACATGCAGTTTGACACCGCCTCCTAGTGGACATTTACTGTTACCACAATAACTCTCAGGGAACCGGTTTAGGAGTATTCGATTGACTACATTTAAATTCACATGTGTTGTCTTTCCAAGTATTACAACGGAGGAGGAAATGTCACTTCAATTGCTGTTTGTTTTCTTCAAATACATTTTTTTTTGCCCACAGGATACTGACATCATACCCAGGCGGTATCGCTTTATATTAAGGTGTGCTTGTTAAGTATTAATAAGGTATTAATAGACATTAGCAACATGCTTATAGATTGCTTATATGTACTTATAAACATATTAATAAGCTGCTCATTTCACTATTCTCTAAATGATGTTGTTCTAGTTATATGCTTTTAAGCGTTTAATAAGTAATTAGTAAGATACTTATTAAAGGAGGAATATGTTTATAAATATATGAATAAGCTGCTTATTAAACTATTATCAATACCATGTTAATAGGCCACTAACAATATGCCTATAAAGATATTAATACGCTGCTTTTTAATAGGCAATAGTGGTAATAGGCCACTAAAAATATGCGTTAATAAACTGCTTATTACACTATTTTGCAGTACCCTAATCTAAAGCGAGGAGCATTTTTGTTAATGCAGAAAAAAACACAACAATGATCTAAGATGTTTTTATTTATTCAAACAGCAACAATTAAAGTCTAAATGAAAAAATATATCAAAATGAAGTTTGTGCCAAAAGTTTGTTAGTAACTTCAAGGAGCCATGATGAACCCACTCATGCTCCGACCTGCTCTGTTCATGAATTTGGCTTTGGCAAAACAGTGAATCAACTGACTTCACGAGCCTGAGAGATTAGCGGAACTCGCCTATTTTTGGGCATCGTCTGGTCCTCCCGGTTCTGCGCAGTGGACGAGCTCCCATGATGCTTTGCGGCAAATACGCGTGCGTGGCTGTCATGCACGTGCACAGAGGGGCCGTGCTCTGACCAATCAGAGCTGCTGATTGGCGCGAGAGTTAGAGCGAGAGTTAGAGCGGGAGCCAGACGAGTAGAGTTTGTGGCCGTAAAATGTGGATTTAAAGGACAACTCACCCTCAAATCCACTTTTTTTTTTTGCTGATAAACGGTATAAATGAGTGTCCAATAGTGTTGTCTACATATCCTGGTCATAATTTTGTCACTTTGGTGCAAATTAGTTGAAAGTTAAACTTTCTGCCTAAAACCATCTGTGAGGCGCCATCTGCTGGCGACCTGTATTACTACATTTGAATTTTGAATCTGGCGCCTGAGACCTGACGTCAGCAGCCCCCCGCCCAGAGCTATATAAACGGCCCAGTCTCGTTCACGCCCCCTTTAGTCCTCCGGGCTACGCCCATTTAGAGGAAGATTTGAACAGGAAATGTGAGCTCCGAGGAGCGGGGGTGAGAACCACTTTAAAGAAAACTGAAGGATTTAAGAAGAAAAAAAGTTCAGGATGACAAGGGACACTAAAATCCCCAGAAAATCCGACCTTTATGAAAGCTGTGGGTTCTCTGTCAGGTTCTCTGTCAGCTGAGGTCGAGCTGTTTTAATTTACATTGAGTTCTATGGGACTTTTTCTGGGTAGCCCTCGTGAATTTAGTCTGCAGTACCACAGCGCCCCCTGTGCCCATGGGTGGGACAGCTATAAGCTAGGAATACACTATCCAGTTATTATTATAGTTCCATGGTTGTGCCACAGGTGCATTGTATACATGGATCTATTATAATAACTGGATAGGGTATTACTAGCTTGTAGCTCGGGAGATTCTTGTGGTACTGCAAACTAAATTCACGTGGGCTATCCAGAAATTGTCCCATAGAACTCAATGTAAACTAAAACAGCTCGACCTCAGCTGACAGAGAACCTACAGCTTTCATAAAGGTCGGATTTTGTGGGGTTTTTAGAGTCATCCTGAACTTTTTTTCTTCTTAAATCCTTCAGTTTTCTTTAAATCCACTTTTTACTGCCACAAACTCTACTCGTCTGGCTCTTACTCCCGCTCTGACTCCCACTCTGATCAGCAGCTCTGATTGGTCAGAGCGCTGCCCCTATGTGCACGTGCATGACAGCCACGCACGCGTATTTGGCGCAAAGCATCATGGGAGCTCGTCAACTGCGCAGAACCGGGAGGACCAGACGATGCCCAAAAATAGGCGAGTTCCGCTAATCTCTCAGGCTCGTGAAGTCAGCTGATTCACTGTTTTGCCAAAGCCAAATTCATGAACAGAGCAGGTCGGAGCATGAGTGGGGGCATCATGGCTCCTTAAAGTTACTAACACATTTTTGGCACAAACTTAATTTTGATATATTTTTTCATTTAGACTTTAATTGTTGCTGTTTGAATAAATAAAAACATCTTAGGTCAATGTTGTGTTTTTTTCTGCATTAACAAAAATGCTCCTCGCTTTAGATTAGGGTACTGCAAAATAGTGTAATAAGCAGTTTATTAACGCATATTTTTAGTGGCCTATTACCACTATTACCTATTAATAAGCAGCGTATTAATATCTTTATAGGCATATTGTTAGTGGCCTATTAACATGGTATCGATAATAGTTTAATAAGCAGCTTATTCATATATTTATAAACATATTCCTCCTTTAATAAGTATCTTACTAATTACTTATTAAATGCTTAAAAGCATATAACTAGAACAACATCATTTAGAGAATAGTGAAATGAGCAGCTTATTAATATGTTTATAAGTACATATAAGCAATCTATAAGCATGTTGCTAATGTCTATTAATACCTTATTAATACTTAACAAGCACACCTTAATATAAAGCGTTACCTACCCAGGCTCATGTATTGGCTGAGAAACAAACAGAGGCATTTTAGTTCACTTCTCAATCTAGGCAGAGGAACAACCAGACCTCTGCATTATTCAGACAGGAAACATTTGTGTTTTAAGGTATAGGCTTATTTCTTTAATTTGCATTGTAAACTAGTGCATAGGAGTGATTATTAGACAAAATAAAAATTCTAAAAAATTAATCATATTGATTGATTCATAATGTCTTTGCTTCAGTGTTTAACTATTTTCTGTCTGGTCTTTTTTAATTCTATGGATGTTCATGTCCAATGCAAAGCTTAGATTGAAGATAAAAACGTATTCAAAGTCAATATTGTTTATATCCTTTTGTCTACAGAAAGTTCCAGCATAAAAATGCCACATCACAATGTGTGCCTTAACATTTCTTTTCACAAGTTCATCCCAATCATATATTATCAATGTAAAACACGTAATTTTAAATAAACCTGTATAAATAAATGCCCTTTTTATACAAACCAATTATGATTTATTAGTAGTGTTAGTTTAGTTTAGTTAGTCATTATGAACATTTGGATTAATGTCCATCCATTAATGTGGGACATTGAGAGCCTTATGACTTATTAACAGCTCTGCATCAGAAAGCATGGCTTTTCGATCATGAACCTGTAATAATCCAAATAAGACACATGCTGTCAGTGTTTATGAAATCCACAGATATTGGAAGTTCAGCTGAGATTAAATAACAAGACACCAGTGTTTCATGGCCATTTTAATGTGTAGAACAACACAAGAACACATATTTTTGATGTTTTATTTTGTGTTATCAAATGATGGATCTGGAAACTGATCTGTGTTTGTGTTGTTTACTGGTATCCGTAAAATGGTCTCTCCAGAGCTGCACAGTCATAAATGGTAAACACCAAGTCCTGAAAAAAAGAATGTGCTAGAGTGACGTAGAATCACACAAAACATTCTTGTGCAATCTGATAATTGAAATTACAAGTCCATATTATTTCAATAAACACTACATTTCAGAATGCAAAAATATTATGAAATTATTGAGAATTTAACTAGATAATATGACATGTACTACTGCACATACTGTAGTCCACCCAAATCAGAGTGGTGAAAAATGAACACCCACATATTAAAATCATACTTCTGGTGGTGTCATCAGTTTATTTGCAGTTTATTTGTGAATTTATTTGTGTCCAAAACAAAAGTTTTATTTTGTTCCCAGAGATTGCCAAGTTTTTTTAAATTTAGCCATGCAACCAAGATGCTATCACAAGCAAACATGATTAATTTATAGTCTCAAAACTATTTTGAACTACTAGAATAGTATATTTATATATATAATAGTATATTTCAATTTCTCCATCTGTGTGAGATAATTAAGGATTGATTGATTGATTGATGTCTAGTGAATTCATTGTTTTAGCTTATTATGAAGGAGATGTATGAATGAAAATACAACAAAACATGTTTTTTGTTACAGGAAATCAAGGTGTTTTCTACTTTCAAATTATAACATAATAGAGCCACTCTGGGAGCTTTGGAGAGGATAAAGAATTTGATCCACAACAACCACAAAATACTCCAAGCTGTGCAGTTTAGAACTGAGTAGATTCAGCATATAGCAATTAAATATAAAAAATAAAAAATAAAAAAAGTTTTGTTGACGTTTTTGCTTGGGTATTTAAACTGCGCAGTGGCCCTCACCCCGTGGCACTTTTGGGACATGATGATGAAAAGCTGTCTCAGAGTGTGTCCGAGGCGCCGCACGTCTGGGGTGTAGGAGCAGCGTCTGTCCCTCATCCCCTCCAGCAGAGAAATGTAAGACCGCATCTTGTACATCACACACGCATTCTGACAAAAAATAAAACCACAGGTCAGAAGCAGAAGGACTATGAGCACCAGAAAGAACCAAGAGAAAGGCAAACTGTGGGACTATGGTAAAGTGCTATTGACTCCTCTCCGATAAACAACTAGCCCAAATGTAGGGCACGCTCATACTCCTGGTTCGGGTTAACTTTAGCTGGATTTATTCTTGTTCAATTGGGACAAAATGCTTTATTTTTGGAGGAAAAACACCAAACAAGAAATCTGGGGATTTGAAGTGGTAAATCCACTCTAAAAATGAACACGACTTTTTGACTTCAGGGGGAGGCAGCAAACAGTCTTCCAAAAGATGTAAGGGTGGCCTCATGGCATCTCATTATCTGAAAACCCCTCTGTTTAGCTGCGCGTATTACTGAGTATTATTGAGTTTTAACATATGTATTTTTTCTTAATAACCTTGATTTAACCAGTAAAAGGCCAATGTGATTGCAGAATCTTTTTTTCAGATGAGTCCTCGTCCCAGAGTGAGGGGGCAGGAGTAGGGTCAGGAGAGTATTATGGTGGACTATTGCACAACCAGAGCACCCTGAAGGAAATCTAAGAAGGATGAAAGGATGGAGAGAACATGCAAACTCCACACAGAAGACCAGGACCTTCTTCTGGAAACCCAGGACTCATTCACTTACTTACTGTGTCACCCGTCAAGATATATTATGACATTGGCTGTTGTTTTTTTGGTATGATTGCTTTACCTTCTATGTTTTATAATGTTGGTATGTGTATTATTTTATGTATTTGTAATATACTTGATTGAAGTATCATAGCGAGTTGAACAGTATTTTTAACACCTCAAAACTGGAAAATGCTATGATCAAAACAAACTACAATTCACTGTCCGTTTCTAGACCCATTAAAAAACCTCTTCAACCATCTTTGGTTTCGGGGAGGATATGATTGTTGTCAGCCAGAGTAAGCTGAAATAACAACTTACAAACCAAGCAGCAGAGATGCATTCTTCCATTGTCGCCAATTCTCCCATTTTCATTTGTGTCGTTTTGATGAACTCAAATAATGATACTTACATGGACATCGAGGCGTAGGTCTGGCATGTGTGCCATGCAGCGACTCTGCAGAAGACAACAGAAGTAAAAGCAACATAACATGATTGACTATTTACGGTTTTGATTATTATTATTAAAGTAGATGAAATGTGTGGCTGTGCAAAAACTAAAAAAATAATAATAGAATTTATTTTAACCAGGATAATAATTTCATTGGACTATTCAAATTATTATTAAAAGTATATTGGTGATTGACTTTACATGTGCCACCAGGATGTGCATACATTTTTTCATGCTATTAATTTCAGCCAAATCATAGCTTTAAAAAATATCTTGAAATCTTCTCAGAGACATCAGCACCCTATAGATTTTGTGATATAATATGTTAAATTAGAATAGAGTGAATCAAAGCCAAATCCTGATAGAAGCAATGTGAACTGATCAATAAAAACATGATTCAAAAATAAAAAACAAAAACAAAAATCCCAGCCTTTCTTATGCCCACTTTAAAACGCCAATTGTTTAGTTCATCACTTCAATAATATAGTTGAACTTGTTGGGATATGTTGTATGTTTATTGTTTGACTTCATACGGACCTATGATATTTTTGTAGATAAAGATTGGAGAGGATCCAGATGAAGTGACTAATAACCACATCACATGTATTGAATTATTTGAGTGTCTTTGTGTGTACTCACAGTCTCATAGTGGCTCTTGAAGTATGCGGCCCATTGGCTGGCCTCCTGTGCCATGCTCAGGACTTTGGAGTAGCATGTCGGAGGTATAAACGGAGGAGCGGCATCCGTCAGAGCAGTTTTCATCAGGAGAAGAAGGAGCCCAAACAACATCATCATTCAAAACAAGTCCTGACCGAGCCACGTCTGCATTCACACCGAGGCCTTCACTTTGTTTTCCCCTGCATCACTTTTATATGAGAACCAATACACACAGCCATAAAGGAGAGGGAGGGAATGCAGTTGTTTTGATTGTGGTCGTAATTATACACAGGCACTGGTTGTATATCATCCAAGGAACTGAGGGACTGTGGAGCAGTGTCATAAAAATAAGAAATTGAAAATACAAGCTGAATAAGACAAAATCATAAGGAATTTAACCGCTTTGCTTTTTGGGCAATATTCTAATGCAGTCCAATTCTGAAAAGAGTGTCTGTAAATGTATGGGTTTTTTTTCTCATTTTTGACAGCCCTCTTATGCATTTGAACATTGCAGTATACCATATAACCATATTGTATAGAATTGCCTTACTTCTTTGTTAAGTTGGAGATATTTTCCTTCATCCTTTTTATCCCTGGATTAAATCATGGTTGAACTCTTGATGGTCTGACAGGAGCGGCTCCTCTGTGTGAAACCCTTGCGTCTGGGTGTGATGTGACACACTAATCAGACCTGTCTCAGAGGAAATGGGGTTTGCCGTTTTTGGCAAATGCAATCAGCTGTTCTTCTTTAAAGACTCTCCATTTGATTAAAAACTATGACCACACCATTGATTATTATTATTCTTTTTTTTTGTGTGGAATCAGGCGTGTAATAATTCTTTAAGGCATGTGTCGTGTTTAATAATAATACGTTGTACTTATATAGCGCCTTTTTGGGTACTCAAAGATGCTTCAGAGTAGAACAAATAGGAAGAAAAGAAAAAAAGAAATAAACAGTTGAATAGGCAGTTTTGAACAAGTGGGGTTTGAACAGTGATTTGAAGGTCTGAAGTGAGTTCAAGTTCCTCATGTGTTATGGGAGTGAGTTCCAGAGAGTGGGTGAAGCGCCAGCAAAGACTCGGTCCCTCAAGGTTCGGCACTTTGCTTTGATGGGAGTGAGGAGGTTGGAGTCTGTTTATCTGAGGCAGCAGGTGACACAGTGATGGAGAAGGTCATTGTTTTCCAAAGTCATTGTTTTGCAAAGTCATATTTTGATTCATAATGGTGGATAAATACATTTTCATTGTTTTAGCTATAAACATTATTTATTGAGGATATGGGTATAGGTCCAAATAAGGTATTACAACTGTCCTAATGTAGAGGGAAATCACTAAATTCACAAAATGAATAAGCATATTCTATGCAAAGCACATAATGTGAACTTAAAGAAAAACTATTAGATAAACTATTAATATTTGTCTCTGCTTGTTGTTTTTGTCAATCACTACAATGCAGCACTTCAGAACCTTCTGAATGTTCACGCCCCTGTCAAATCAAGAACGGCCACCTTCACAAAATCAGCACCGGGGTTTACCAATGAGCTTTGGCAGTTGAAAACAGCAGGCTGTGCTCTTGAGCGACGTGCTGTGAAAAGCAATTTAACTGTTCACAATCTGGCATATACTGTAGGAACCATCAAAAACGCTATTCAAGAGCACTAACCACGGCCAGATCACAATACTATTCAAACGCTATAAACAGCAACCCTGGAAATTCAAAACAACTTTTCTCCATAGTAAACAAACTCATCAAACCAAAGACCAATTCATGCAATAACCAATCAGAACACGAGTGTAATATATTCATGGCACATTCCACCTCTAAGACAGACAAGATCCATACCTCACTCTCTGCTGCTATGCAACCTCAGATGAAGTTGCCATTAGCAGATTCAGAAGGTGGCTTCTCTCAGTTCACCACTGCTAGTGAGAAGCAAAAAATGCGGCCTTCTTCTTGTCCTCTTGACCCACTTCCCACCCCTCTGATCAAATCCAATGCCTCTGCAATAAGCCCACATATTACTGACATAATAAACCAGTCCCTTTCTGAGCGGCTACATCCCACCCACACTAAAAACAGCCATCATTCGTCCTCATCTTAAAAAACCATCTATGGACCCCGACATCTTGGCTCACAATCTCGAACCTCCCTTTCTTGTCTAAGGTCATGGAAAGGGTTGTTTCTGCCCAACTTCAGGACCACCTGAAACACAATAACCTCTACGAAAAAATCCAGGCAGGCTTCCGATCACACCATCACAGAAACAGCCCTGGTCAGAGTCACCAATGACCTCATGGTGGCTTCTGACCAGGGCTTTCCATCACTTCTCCTACTCCTGGGCCTCACAGCCACATTCAACACCATAGAACATTCATTTCTCCTTCATCGCCTTCATTCAATAATTGGCCTCTCTGGCACCGCTTTGAGATGGTTTGGGTCCTATCTCACTGATAGAGCTGAGTACTGTATGTGGCCTTGGGGGAGTCTAAATCCCAGACTCACACAGTCTCCTGTGGAGTCCCACAAGGGTTGGTACTTGGGCCGACCCTTTTCAACATCTATATTCTCCCCCTGGCTGCGTCATCGGCAGGCATGGAATATCCTTCCATAGCTATGCAGATGACACTCAGCTCTATGTGAGACTGGACCCAGCCTCTCCGTCATCCACCCCTGCTGCACTCACCTCCTGCCTGGAGGAGATATGGCGTGAATGGCTCAAAACTTTCTCCAGCAGAACAGCACAAAAACAGAAGCTCTCTAAATTGGCACCCCCCAACAACTCTGTTCCCTGTCTGTAGACTGCATTCATTTCTCTGGTCAAACCATCACCCCCTCCTTCTGTGTTACAAACCTCGGTGTCAGGTGTGTTCCCACCTCACCTTTCATCCACACATCCAACATATCTCCAAAACTGCTTACTTTCACTTAAGAAATTTTGCCAAACTCCGCCACTCTCTCTTCCTCTGTGATGCTGAGAAGCTGGTCCACGCCTTTATCTCCTCCAAGTTGGACTATTGTAATGCCCTCCTCGTCGGGATCCCTGGCAGAAGCCTTCAAAAGCTTCAGCATATACAAAACAGTGCTGCCAGGGTTCTGACGAGGACAGGCAAGTTCGACCACATCACCCCCGTCCTCCATTATCTCCCCTGGCTCCCCATACACCTCCGTATTGAGTATAAGATCTGTCTCCTCACTCACCAATGCATCCACAGCAACGCTCCAGAATACCTGAAAGACCTCCTGACCCTACAATCCACATCACGATCCCTCCGGTCCACAAACACCTACCGTCTCAGTCAGCCAATCACACGCCTTCACTCCATGGGAGACAGGACTTTTTGTTTTGCCTTTGTTTAAACTTGCTGTAGCACCTTCAGATGTGCTTTGTGCATATGTAAGGTGTGTTATAAATCAAATCTATTATTATTATTATTATTGATTGTCTTGCATTGTGAACATTTTAAATCCCATACTCATTTGGCAAATCGATTGATTGAACTTTTTAAGTGGCGATCTACCACTTTTATTCAATTGGTTATTATTCCAAAATATTACGTCAAAATAGGGAAAATCACAAAACTGTACTCTTATTGAGTAGTGATCACTTATACTTGCATATGTCGTTGTTGGACTTGGTTGAGGCTGCGACCTCTGATATGGTGGACAAAGTGGATGAGTAAGCATTTTTCCAAAACCATTTAGTCTGTGCTGTGGCCCGCTGCTTGACCTTGTCCCATCCCATTAACACGGGGACACGGGCGACTCTCCCAGTTCCTAATGGATGAGAGGATTTACTGAACCTAATGGCACAGTAAGTTAATTTATGATGCCTGGGAGAGACCTGCACAAAAAGAAAAATCCTATATAAAGGCTTATACCACAATATTTCTTTGTTGAATACAGCAGCCATGTTCTTTGACAATTCCAATGAAGTAGACTATCGACTTATGGTTTCAAGAAAAATCAAGTAACATATAAGAAAAAAGGGGGGAAATGAGGATTATATGAATGAGAATACGTATGATGATTTTTTTGTAAGAATTTAACAATATGTACCAGTTAAAAATACCCCTTTCCATATTAATCAAATGCTGTTTAAGCTAGGGTTTCTCACTTTTTGTTTTGTAAATTACACATAATCTTCTATTTACTATTGGACACTTTGGGCTAGGAGCTGATTGATGTGAGTGAAAGTGGCCCTCTCTTTTTCAAATGTCTCCGTCTGAAAAACCAGATCTACAGATGTTACACAAAAAATCAATGCGTGCATGGGAAAAAAACCGACATAGAAACACTTTTATTTCATGATTTATCAAAGGTTGTAGTTTGAAATATAGGTACTCCAGCTTTAAATGTCACTGGGCGCTTTACAAAGCACTGACAATGTAAATACAATTATCACTATTTACATTTGTATTCTGACATGATATAATGTATTCATTGTAACTTTGTGTTTCAGTTATATTTTGAGTATAAATTTGCAAAAAAACACACACATGGGAACTGGGGACACATTTTTGGACACAAATGAAAAAAATAAATGATTAATACTTTAAATGAGCTTTTTATTCTCAGGTCAAAGCATAGACTGTATATATTAAGGTCAAAGCCACAAGTTCAGTTTGTAATGGCCCTTTCTTCCCTTTAGAGGGCGCTGTAGTCAAGACCATTAACGCAATCACTTGACATGTCTTGGGAACACGTTTTTTTCTCACTTCAACTTTGAAGGTAGGGACTTTAAACTTTCTAACACTAATAATACCAAAATATCCAAGTTTATAACGACATACAACACATTTATATATATATACATTAATATATTTATATACATATTTGTTTTCCCTTTAAAGGCACACCGCGGACTTTGTGACCTAAAGAGTTGACACATATGAGTTATTTTATATGAATACTTGGGCCAATATACAGCGCTTGACACTTGCAATGCTCCGAGCGGGGCTGCCCTCTTGAAATACCGCCCATGTAAGTTTCGAGCAGACGGACCGTCTGCCACCAGGTCACGTGACTTGGAAGAAAGACTTGCTTTACGGCTACAGGCGCTGATATACTCATGGAGCTAAGGCTTTTGCTACTCATTTTTCACCTGCTCGACTCCTGGTCATGGCTGAGGCAAGGAAAAATTTTAAACCTTCGGAGGAGGCTAAAAAGAGGAAACGCGAAAGGGATCGTGCTGTAAGCTGCATGTCTGTATGAGCGCTGCTCTTCACCTGGTTCCTGGATGTCATCGACTGCAAAGATGTCATTCCACGCAGCACGAGCTAGACGCAGAACTCCCTCATCCAGGATATAGAAGTCCATGTGTGGTAGATTACTAATGCAGCGGTCTGGAGGCTGACCACAGCAGAGTCTCTCAATATCTGTAGGCATGTCTCTACAGTTTGAACACACACACCAGTGCATGCTGTCTGAATACACACTCAAAAGACACCGGCTGACTGTTTGTTGACTTTTGCGACAGTGCTGAGTTGCTTGTGGCCACTAGGGGCGCTAAACGTGAAAGTTGCAGGTCTAGCGCCCCTAGTGGCCAAGAGTTACACGGTGTGCCTTTAAGTGCAATGTCACGCCAGGCTAAATGTAAAGTCACGCAAGCTTTTCATCCCGCGCATTTATTGTTATTAATAAATATATAAAATAACTTAATATCTAATTTAATATTCTCCTTTGTCACCATTGCAGCAATTATACAGCAGGGCAACGTGGTGCTGTGGACACTCAGGCTGGCTGCGAACCGGTCTATGCTGCAAACAAACCAATCCAAGCATCGGAGGCAGCAGCATGTGGAGGTCACCGAGCCTTCAGTGGTATTCTGTTACACTGTAGCTGTCTATTTTTACCTTTTTTTTGTAAGACATCAGCCCATATTGTCTCTTTGAATAAGCGCATGCAATTCACATTTTCACAATCGCGTCTCCATCTCTTCACTGGTTTAAGGACGTGGATCGTATCAACGCGGGACTACTTGCAAACTGGACTGTTGCTTTTCGATTTTAACATTGTTTTTTGTGTGTGTGTGGAGAATCCTGCTGTAAAAACCCTGGGAAATGCTGATCAAAGGTACGTGCCTGTCCACTGTCCTGCAAAGACGCATTACACAGAAGGAATGTATAATATGGAGACTACTTTATATTCTGTCCTTCTTTTTGATATGATAAGAAATAGTTCAAAATAGCTCTTTCTATAGCTTTGAATATTTCATTTTACCCTGAGTATTATTCACGTTGGCTGGCAGTGACCTTACCACAAAAGCCAGCAATGACAATCATAAAAGGGTTATCCCCTCTGGCACTCCGAATGGCTTCAACTTTATCTACCTCAAGTCAGAAATGTCAATATTGAGTCTAAAATATGTCTTTTTTCTTGTCTTTTTTCCACAGCAATGCAGTGCTGTCATGTTTGTAGCTATACCTGGCTAGAAACTCCATAAAATCTTAAAATGTTATACTTCTGAAGCTATTGTCTAGAAAGAATGGTGAACATATTGAGAGTAGAAATAACTGTAGCACAAAACGCCATAGGGAAACCATTGACAGTTAAGCACCAGGAAAATGGACCATTCATCACACTTACACTGAGTGGTCCTCTGGGAAGAGTTTCTGATTAAAAGGCAGTATAAAGATAAAAAGACAGAGGGGCTATAGTGACAAGGTCATAAAACAGCAGAAATCATTTTGAATATGATAGAAGGAGCATGTTTATATGTATTCATTTTGTTTTGCCTTAAAGCTGTGGTGCCTAACTTCTGCATGATGTCTTTATCTTATCAGAAAATATGTTAGCATGCTGTGAGCCCTGTGAGTCATTATTTGAAGCTGTGGGCAAAGATCTGATTGGCTGTGCAAGGATGGTTATATTTGGTCTAACAATATGAATAATAAGTAAATCTAAACTTTGATGATATTTCACATGCAGTTGTTTATATATGAACAAAAAAAGTGGTTAATTCTTCCTTTAAAGTTATTCAAATCTATCTTACACATTTGAAATACACTTTTAAGATGTTAAGAAGTTTATTGTGATTGTCCTTACATAAGAATTAATGGCACAATACCATGTGTCAATAAATAGAATCAATTATCAAAAAAGCACTATTATCAACACAAGAACTTACATTGCTAACATAATTTAAAACAAAATGGTATTAAGTGTGCAAAATGACATAAAGAATACTTATGTGTAATTCAAAACCCTCTTCAGTAATATGTTGATGGTTTTTGTATTAGATGACTCATTTCTTTGTAGACCTGCGTAAACACTTGACGTGAGTTCACATAATACAGAGTGAATCATCATAATACACAAATACAAAAAGACAGAATGAACCTGTGCTTTATTTGTCATTATCATCTCCGGGAACAGACATTGTATTATTTTTGGTAAAGGTTTTTACCAATGGGTTCTACTATTGAAAGTGATTATTTAAAAACCAAGCTACATTTAATTTGGGATGTAGTAATAGTAATAACAATGTTACAAAGTATAAAGATGGGTGCTTTGGATGAAAATATGTATATAGTTTTGGATAACAATATTTATATTCCTTAAATGAAATATACCCTGGTTGAAGTTCAAATTTTGGATGATTTTGATAGACCTGATTGAAATAAATGAGTAAAATATATCCTTTATTAGATTAACCTAGATTTTTTATTATTTCTAGCAATAACTTTGCTTCCAAACCAGAAAAATAATGTCTTCATGCTAAAGTTGATTGGATTTATAAAACAATGTCAATGAAGAAGAAATGCAAGAATATTTTTTTTTTCTGTAGCACATTTCATACAAAAAACAATGTGTTTATATCTTAACATCAAGAGAGACATTGCATCGAATCACATTAAGCTACTTTACACACACGCATTATGAAGTCTTCAGTTTAAACTTGAATGAGCTTAGCGTCAGAGCACTTTTGTTATTATTTGACAGTATTTACAAGAAGCACAATGTGAGAAAGCTGCTTCTCTTAATTTTCAGAATATCTGAGAGGTTCATAAGGCACAAGTAAATAAGAAAACTTTTCATGGGAGACCAAACTATAAACTGTCCAACTCACATTCAGAATGATGCTAAAAAAGAAAGACATATTACATAAAAGGCAGCCAGTCAAATTTAGCAGGTATTACAGGACCCCATGCTGTGTTTCTAGTTCGTCACACACACACACACACACACACACACTATCTCCAGCTCTCTCCTCCCCCTTCACTTGTGTCATTTCTCCCTTTTCGCACTGGTTGCATACTCAGTTACCATCAGCTCATCTTTACTGCTCCAAAAAACATTGCTTTAACAACAACTGAAACTACTACTAGTAATACTTCTCTACTTCTACAACTACTACTACTGTTACTACTACTACTGAGCTGGAGTGATGTGTGTCAAGGTGAAGTACTGACCGAAGGATTCTCCCATCAGCACTTTGGCGACACGTGAGCAGAGGGCTGGATGTCTGAGTGCTACGGACGGGAATGACCAATACAGGACAGAACTAAAGGATCCTCGGCAGAACCAGGAGCAGCAGCCATGGGAATCGGACAGTCCAGCAAGCCCCCAGTCACGGACCAGACAGATGACGGTAAGAGATAAGCAGTTTTGACAGATTTATGGCTGGGGTACCTAATGTTTTTTTCATCAATAATCATACTGTAATTTGGTTTGTCCCAACAGAAAAAAGTCATGTAAAATTTTGGGGACAAATCAGACTACAATGTGCTACATGTATTTTATTATACAACATCTTCTGTAAGCGTGTAAGAAAGAGCCCTGTGAGTACCTATTTGATGTTTTGGGCTGAGAGTTGATTGGTCGAGTCAGGGTGTTCCTCTCTCATCACATTTCTGTGTGAAAAAGCTGATCTAATGATGTGACAGGTAGAGGCCAAAAATGCATGCGTGTGAAAACTAGTGCTAGAACCAAATTGTTTTCAGAGTGAGAATCTAGTACAATTACTATTAGTTTGATTGTTTGTGGTTTGAAAGTTAAGTTTAAATACGGTTGGATTATTAATTAGTTGTTTGTGTGCATTGGAAGGATTTTTGGTTTTCATTGGATTTTAATAGAATGGGATTTCAACATCATCTCCAGAAAGTCACTTTGACATCATAATAGGACTGGGCAATAAATCAAATGTAGGTGATTAATCGGCTTTTTAAAAAATCGAATTTGTGAAAAATGTGAAAATTGTGAAATCGAGTGAAGGATATTGTGAGAGTTCCATCAGTACATGAATTATAATTGCAATATCAGCACAGTCTGTACAAGAGTTTTATAATACGTATCGGGGGAAACAAATTTAAAATAATTTTGAAACTTGAATATTGAGATTAAAAAAATTTAAGGGCAAAGTCTGTCTTCTGTGACTTTCATGAAAATCTATTTAAAATCGAAATCGTCAAAAGCAGCAAATAAAATCGAGATTTTACTTTTTTGCCATATCGCCCAGCCCTACTTCATACTTATACTGTATTTAGTCCATAGAGACTAAATATATTGGTGTCACTTTTCCCATGCAATCAGAAATGTATGCAACATTCTGAAGATGCTGGGCGAGATGCACATCAATAAATATATTAGGACAGACATATACTCCCATATATAATACTTTTATTTACATAATTACCTATGTTTTCCCCATTATTTGCAGTTTGCCAGATTATGACATGTTTTGGTATTTGACATGTACAATATCTGATACGTGGATCCAGGAAGAGTCTGAAGTCACTGATTGTAAACATTCAGTCATTGCGTATTTTCGTATAATTGTTGTCATATTGCACGTATCAAATGTTTTACTGTAAGACGGTACAGTTATGTAAGAACATTATGTCAGCAGCAGAAAGAAAAACAGTGCTCTTAATGTTCTTTTATAGCAAGGCATTTGTTTTTGTGATCAATGTGAAAGATCGGAGGAGCATAGTATTTGTGTTAGAGAGTTTTCACATTTCATTGAACAGCCGCTCTGCGATAATATGTAAACAAAAGAGATTTATAGTTAACAACACTCAAGGAAGGCTGATGGCTTCAAACTTCACTACTGTTGCTGCTACTACACCGCGATGCATTGTTCCCAACCAAAAAACATGCCTGGAAGTGTAAATACATTTAATTCCAATTGAATATGTGAAGCTCATCATGCTGGCTATCATGAATCCTAGGACTTTGAAATCATTTGACTTTTAAAAACAAAAGTATTGCTTCCAATTTATCATATTTCTTCAAATAAACCTAGCTGTGTAACTAAAAATCAGTTGTGTGTTACACTCATAGACTGTAAATATTAACAGACCTAGTCACGCCTATCTCCGCCGTTCAAACTAATGTGCCACCGCTTTCGGCGTCTATAGGCAGTTTCAAAATGGCCGCAGGGGCAGGAAAATGTGAAAAAAGGCAGCATGCGTCAGCACAAGACCCATTAATTTAATGAGCGCCTTCAAAATTTCACAGTTTCGGTCCAAAAAAATACAGTACACTCCCAAGAGCCCAACCTGTAACCCATTTTAGAGATGTAAGAAGATACGTACATTAGCATTGAATAATTCTTATTCCGGGTCCAACCCCATCGCCCCGGTGCGGTATTGCAAGTATCTCAGCGCACGTCATTTTGGACATTTCTGAGCCGGGACCCGCCCCCACTGATTACACTAGTTAGGGTAATTAATTTGTTTCAGTATTTATGTTTATCCATAAATGTTTTGACTTGAGAACTTATTAAACATTCTAAAACATAAAATGATAAGATAAGACAAGAGTTCCTTCATTTGTCCCACAGTGGGGAAATTTCGATGTTGCAGTATTGCACATTGCACATGATTAAAGAATGTACATACTTTTACTTTACTTGGAAAATGGAAAAGTAAATATGCTAAAGATCACAATTAAGGGACAAAATGGACACACCTTTTGCATAATATGTATCCCTTAAATCAGTGTCTCCCAAAGTGGGGTCCGCGGCCCCCTGGTGGGCCGCGAGGGTACTGCAGGGGGGCCGCGGGAGGTCATAAAAAAAAAAAAAAAAATAATATAATTATTTAATGTTAAATTTATAATGTTTTGTTTGTAATATTAAAATATTTGTGTTCATTATTTGACTTGAATAATCCACTGTAATCATTTTTGTATTACAATGTTTGTAGCAGAGGCTATTTCCCGAAAATAAAATAACCAGAAGAGCCTATTCTTAATGTTGTCTTCTTGGTTATTATTTTGGGGGGCCACGCAGACCCGTCAGATTTTTAAGGGGGCCTCGGTGTTACTGAGTTTGGGAATGGCTGCCTTAAATTCCCCAGCGCAGTGTTAAAACGCTCCTAACATGAACTTATACAGGATGTGTGTGTGAATGTATTTATGTGTTTTTTATTGATGTTTTTAAGCATTTAACTTGCAACTCTCCGTGCTTTTTAATTGCCCCTCGGGGATAAATAAAGTGATTGATTGATTGATTGATTGATTGAAATGATATAAAAGTGAGATTAGATGGTTTTCTCTAAGAAGATATTGAGACTGTATTGATCTTAATCTTAATTCAGTTTTGGCTGAAGTCCAAAACTAAATAAGTAGAGGTTTAGCTGAAAGTGCATGAGGCTTTGGTTTGTCCTCATTATGAATAAGAGATAAAGGTTTATGCTTTTAAGTTATAGACTGAATGTGATGTAGATGTGTATTTAGCATTTTAAATACAGTACTTTTTACGTACATGGTGCCAAAAGATGTTTGATTTATTTTGTTCTCGCTGTCTGAAATCAAACCTATGGTTTTGTAGAAAGTAAAGTATATAATTCAGAATAATTACCACACTCAATATTGTCGCATTGAGCTAATATAAATTATGTACATTATAGTTTTTTTACAATATGTATCTGATGTAATTTACTGCTAACTTAATTATATTATACTCTAAAAGTTATCCTTTTCTGGCCCACAATCTCAAAAATGGCTTGAGTGATTTGAAAGACTCCTGTGGGAATCATAAACTCAGATCGCAGAGCTTCCTAATAGTCACAGCCTCATTCACTGGGAGCAGTCCCTGCGTTAGAGCAGTGCGTCACAGAGGATCTTCTCTGGATCTGGAGAAATACAAGCGAACCTTAAACAATTGTTTACTTGAGGTTACGGCTTTCAGCAACGATCTCATAAGCTAAATAGTATGTCGGGACGGCCATGGCTTTTACCCAGTTTGAATCTGTTGTGTCTGTGGTTGACTGGTGATGATGAGAGGGCACACCGATTGTCAGTCAGGTTTGTCATCTGTACGTCTAAACTACAGTAAACTAAGATCATAACAAAAGTAGTTTGTGTTTATGATGATCTACATGAGCAGATGCAGAGTGTGAGAAGGTGAACCGTGTTCGGGCACGTCCATGTCCTCTGAGGATGACGTTCCCAATGTAAGCCACTTTATTTCCACTTGTGTAACCAGGAAACGCGCGCTTTAGACAAGTCCTGTTTACTGCTAATGTCACTCTGTCACAACGAAAAGCCCAAAGGGGTTGTGTTTCTGTTGCCAGAGCAACTACAGGGGCCAGGCGGTGTCCCCACGTCACTGGGTCCTTTGGTGAGTTTCTTTTCAGAGAAATGGATTAGAACAGAAATGCAAACGTGAAAGTGATCCCAATGCCAAATAAAGAAACATGACAATTGAACAATTTTTATTGTTTGGTTTCGGATGAGTACTTGAAGGAGCAATATGTAAGAGTTTCATGTCAAGTCTTCATTAAATGGCCCTAATCTGTCAAAAGGTATTTATACACCATGCACTTTTCCAATATTTATTTAACTGATAACAGAAGTTCAGCGGAGATTATAGAATATCAAAATTTGTTTTACAGTCCTTGTTATTGTTTTCATTCCGATGTCCCGCCCTCCACCGTTTAACCAATCAGAAAGTTTGTGATCCGGGTTGCCAGAACTGACTGCATCGAGGTAATCTCACTGGTAAAGGAACATGTGGCTGCAGAACAAAAAAAGCTCATTTTGATTCCAAAATCATTCATTACAAAAAAAGGAATAAAACTAGGATTTATATCCAGCCCTTTGTGAAAAGGTGTTTGTTATAGATTTGTTATTGACACATCTCTATTCCGGTATTATGATCCCAGCTGGATTCGTCTGCATATCTGGGAACCTGAGTCAGGGAGAGTGGGAGAGGTTGCAGTACCACCTTTGGCCAGATTGTTACATACTACTCCTTTAAAGCAACTTGAAAGGAAATATAGGTGCAGGTGAAGCTTTATCTTTAACACTTGATTTTGATCAGAAACAGGCACAACAACAAACATAATAATACAAGGTTTTACTGTAACTGTACCATTTTATACTATATCTGGCATATCAAAATCCTGTTTTGGAAAGGTACAATTATATCCTATTTATGTCATTTGTTAGAATCTGATTACATGTATTATTACAATTCACAACCTATACAAACATGTTTTTAAAGCTTGTTTAAAATGTGCACTAAATCACAAATCCAATCACAAGCGTTTTTTAAAGATATTTTGTCAACATTGTGCAGCTCGAGAGTTGAGGTCATTTCCATGTGCTTACCTCGGACAATAGTAGCCCGAGAAAGCTGCCGTTTGTCTTCTTGACCCAGTGGTGAGGAGGCATTATTGGACTGATGATGTGGACGGAAAAAAAGGACATAACCCACAGCTTGACAGGCAACATTCTTGACTTCTGCAGAACAGCATGAGATCCAACATTCGGTAATTAGTTTGTGTCACCGAGATTGACAGCCGACATCCCAGTACTGCTGTCCATGTGTCTGCTTCTCTAATCTACATTTCATGCTCAAACGTCCATCATTTTAAACTATTGCAGGGATTTAAAGCTCTGAACAATGCCAGTGCTGTCGCTGGAATGTTCCACAGTTAGAAAACTCAAAAATACTTCTTGTGGTAATTTGGCATCACCTGAGCTCCATTCTGGGGAGCTTACTCTTGGTTATATGTATATGCAGGTAATATACTGTGATGGCTACACCCCACAGGATGACATCATGAGCCTTGTCCCTCCTGATTTGAAGAGGAAAAAGGGGCGGGCTTATGTGGGTTGGTACAGCTGTGGGTAATTGGGCTGGGCAGTATATATATGTTGGGTTATGTTTTATTTGGGAGGTCAGTTTGTTTGTGTTAAGTTCTCATTAAGTCAACATTTGCTTTCTGTAAAGTTCTATTCTTTTGACCTTTTTAATGGCCTGTTTGTCTATATGGCCTATAAACCCTTTTTTGCAAGATTTGAACCTTTGTCTTGGTGCTTTACTGCTTGGTCCCTAACATATACATTTGCATTAAGAGAGTGAACTGTAAACATGAATGTAAGTATTAATGCAATCTCATTCCCCAGATTATCATTTTTTATTCTAACTACTTTAATTCTAAGTGTGTTATTACAACAACAACAAAATTGCAATTATGTCAGTACTTTATGTAATATCCTATTTTATTGCATAGCATGACTGACCTTTTCCAGCTTGTTTTACTGGCCGGCTCTGGTCAGCACAGAGCTGGACAAATAATCTCGTCATTTGGTCTGAGAGTGATTTGACCCAAGGGCAGAGCTTACTCCAGTCTTTCTCTTTTGTGGAGCATCTATGCACTTATACCACAGCCTTCATTATAAAGAGAATAAAGCCATGCTTCACCATATTTTCAAGAGCTCATCTTCTTGCAGTCTTTTCACTCAGACCTTTCAGTTTGAGTGTCTGAGTGTCTAAATGTCACATGAAAATAACACCAAATGATGTTTTCTATTTTCATAAACACACTCAAAGTTGCTTTTGGTTTGACTTACTTCAGTCAGAGACAATCAAATATTGACATATATTGATGTTGATTGATATAAATATTGATAGTTGTTTAAAAACTAGTTTCTGGCCTTGTTTAATTTAATAATTATAATGTTTGCCATATTCTGTTCATTAGACAATTACAGTCATTTTCCCCCAAAAAATATTACCGCTGCTTACTGGTAGGCGTCCTAGAAAATCTAAATCTATATCTAATGGAATACTTGACAAACAAGATAATTAATATCAATTATTAGGTAAAATTTGGAAAAATTGATAATAGATACTACCAATAGATACTTTTAAAGATTCTTCTCTTGCAATTAATGATGGATTGGGAATATTGCATTTTAAAAGAGCATTTGTATATTAGTAGAGCTGAAGTTGCCTGAATGACAATGTAAACTTGTTTGACGTAAAGAGTCCGTGGCTGAGTAGAGGCAGTAACTTCCAATGATAATAAAAAAAATATTCAAAAATCAGTGAAATCTTGTCTGATTAAAGATGTATTTATTGTTTATTTGGTCGGGACTGTATGTTAATGAACACATCACTCCGGATTTTTGCCATGGGCTAATTTGCATCCGTTGTCCCACATTCGCACTCACAAACACACACTCATTCAACCTGAACTACTGTACATGTTTTTAGTAAGTAATGTTTATTTATATAGCGCATTTCACAGACCAAGGTCACCCAAAGCGCTTTACAATGTTCAGAGTTCAGATATTGTTACAATCATTCCACACTCTGTGATGACGGAAGCGAGTTTTTAGTGGTAGGGGAAACCGGAGTCCCAGAGGGAAACCTACGCAGAGGCACGGGGAGAACATGCAAACTTCACTCAGCCACTGTGCCGCCCTGTCCGATGTCTTGTGATATTTCAAAATTGTCCTATTAAAAAAGCAAATCGATAAATCAGTTTTTCCCTAATACTGTATTGCTAACACATTTTTCATGGCTGTCTTGTCCATCTGGGCTTATAGGATGTTACCATACTTCTGCCACCTGTCCGGCTGACCCTGGATGTAAATAAGCCCAATGCCCTCTCATCATATGGTGGAAGTGGGTTGAGTAAACACAGTGATACACATTGTGCGAAAAGAGGAAGTGAGATACGTGACTAACAGACCATAATATTAACTGTCAGATCCAATATATCCCCCATAACCTTCCACCTCCACTCTACTGCCTGTGCAGAATGATGGAAGAGCCTGTTATAGTTTGTTTGTGGAGGAATGACAGAGATGGCAACACGGTTTAGGCTTGCGATTCACAATGAAATAGTTGTATTTATTGTGCAGTTACTTTAATTTATGATTTTATCTCATATATCATTCCTTTTGACTTGTTTAATTGTATTTACTTTAATTAACCTAGAATTTTGTTTCTGACAATGTCAACATAGTTTCTTGTTTCATACTGCTTTTTTGTAACAAACTTATTCAAAGCGAGTTTTTCTAACTAGAAAGTAGAATTGTATAGAAAGTAAAGAAAACTAAAAGTATCAAATCAACAACACAAATGGCAAGCTTTTATTGCAGCAGTTACTGTATCATAAAAAGCACACAAATGTTGTCCGAAAAAATACCACTTTAAAATCATCACATGATAAGGAAATTGGTGTCTCAATTGGCGTCTGATATATTGAGTCCTTTTATTAGTATCAAAATCGAGTTTGTAATTTTAGTATGTATTCCACAATAAATATATCATAGTCATTATAATCCTAATCAGAGACCAAAATATGTGCAGTAATAGGGCTGTAATGATTAATCGATTAATTGCAACTAATCAGATTTTTTTTTTTTTACAATAAATCCTCTATTTTTGTAAGAGATTAATTACTAACTGCTCTATCCAAATAATCAAACCCAATACTTTTATAATTTATATATTATAAATGAATGGTCTGCAGCAGGCTCCAGGTGGGACTCTTAGAGAAGGAGGGTGTTTGTGTTTTTATGTTCCTATAAAGCATCGGAGCATCAGGTGCACCCATCGCCCTAGGAACCGCAGACACAGAGAACCATGTCTTTGGTCGTCATGGCAGCCGGAACACAAGCTGCAGCATCCGGACATTACAGAGATTACTGTGAGCGATATGAAGACAAAAAGAATCTATAAATAATGGGATTGTTTTGGCTCTGGTCATTTGCATAAATAAAGTTGTATTAAATTGCTGTAAATATAATTGGAATATCATACAATTTGATTTGCAACTTACATTAAATACAGTGAACTATAACAACAAATATTTCTAGAATGAATTAAGCCTTTAGACATTTTATTTTAGGCTGCAGCTTAATTTCTTGCAAATGTTTTCTGGAGATAAAGCAAACACAAAGGTTACATCGATCCTAGGTCCTCTAATGTAATGTAATGTAATGTAAGTGAAGTGTTTGACGGATGGAAACGGCCTTTGTGGCTTGAATAGAGCTTCATCTGTGAGCTCAACCCCACAGTGAACCCGAACCAAGTGTTTATCTGACGCCATTTATCAAGAAGAAATGCACTAAAGTCGTGTTGGTAATAGGCTGTGGAAATAAACTGGGCCTGCCTCCTCCAAAAAAAAAAAAAAAACATTATTATAAAACCCTCAACATTTATGACAAGGGCCGAATAGTTTGCTTTTTATTTTTGCTTAGAATAATGCAGTGTATCTTTATTACGAGCTGGTTGCACAATGTATGGTTATAGTATTTTAGCGTATGTATTTTTACAGAAAATGGATGGATGGATGGATGGATATTTTTACAGAATACATATGGCTTTTCTTTTTGTTGTTTTCTGTTGCTGTCTGTTTGTTTCAGTTTGTTGGTTTTGCTGCTGTCAAGCTTTTAAATAAGTAGTTGACTACATGTAACCTATTTCAACTATACAATATAACATAGTACTAAATGTTGTGTACAAACTGTTTCAACATATAGTGGTCTATGACGTTCCAATTTTAGGTTCCACTAAGCTTTGTCTCACTATCAGCTAACTCAACTCTGAATGTGGTCACTTTTATAGTCTACACCTTAAATAGTAAAGCAATTTGGATGACCCTTGTCTGTGAAAAGTGCCAGATAAATATTATATTTTACATGATTAATCATGTATTGCCTAGTAACCCGCCAGTTCTCATGTGAAATAATTGCATGTCACATCAACTAACATATCTTGTATTGTTCTTTTTTTCCTCCACAGTCAACTTTGACCACTTTCAGATACTTCGGGCCATTGGGAAAGGAAGCTTTGGAAAAGTAAGTACATGCATTTTTTATTCGGTTTGTTCTTGTTTCAATGTGCAAATGCTTTTTAATTTCAGAGAAAAACACAGGAATCAAAACCAAAAGTATGACATAAAACATAAACATAAAAAACAAAAACTAGCAAAGAAAATCTGATTTGAAATTTTAAATAAAAAACAAATCTCCCTATCCTTTTTTAGAAGAAAATGAACTCGTATCATGTCTATAAATATAATATCTCATTTATTGAAGAATGTGTTCACAGTAGTGAGCGATCTTATTGACAAGCCTATGAGATGTCTATGAAGAGATCAGTAGTGTGACTTTTTAGCCTTTTGTTAGACAGATTGTACGTTACATTCACAGAACGCCAGTAATCCCTTTTCATTTCCGGCAGGCACTAAACATATGGCCCTGTTTCAAACTATGCTGATGTAATTTACTCTGGCAGCTTGTTCTCTTCATGTTTAATTTACATTTCAAAATCCCATATGTAACATTAGCATTTTTATTTCTGCTTGTCACTTAGTCGGCAGGAATTTACATAGAACCACAGTCTCATTAGCATTGGAATCCAAGGCAACAACAAATCAGCTCATCTTTAAGTCTAGACACAGACTAAACCAGGCCTCAACAAGATCTACTTAACCAGGTCGATGGCGACTTCGGTTGTAGATGAAGGGAGAAGGGACTGTGATACTTTTTTTTTTTTTTACCACCATTGCCTATTCTAAATGACCAACAGAATACAGTAGAATATCTTCCAGAAAAAAAAGACTTATAGGGACTCCAAGACACTTAAAAAAATAATAGTAATACAAAATGAATATGAATGGACATTCCAGCCTAATTTTAGATGACAACTAAAATCCAATGGAACAAGCAAAAAATATTATTATTCCGGCCTTCTTTTCAAACATCTGTGTCTGTGTTTGCTGTTTTGAAGTAAATAATTCAATCAATCCAATGCAAATGCTCAGTGAAACTGTATTCATGAGAATATGAGATAACTCATTTGAGAATAATATGTTTGTTAAAGCTGGAGTACATAACTTTGTAATCACAAAACTATGCAATATAATCCATGTAAATAGTTTTTTTTTCTCAGATAAGATTATCCAGTGAAAAAGAGAGTGCCAGCCGGATGTGGTGTGGGAAAAAAAAGTTTTTAGTGAATAAATACTGTACATCTCTCAGTATGTAAAATATAAATACAGTACTTTCTAATCAGCATGCTCCTGTCTTATTTATTCACAAAATAAACAATGTGGTATTGTTGGTATTCATGAAACAAAATATCAAGGTCTAAAGATAGGTCTAACATTTAAACGGGTAGCTTTTTGACAGAATAAAGTTATTCTTCAGGTCTTATTTCAGCCAAACCTTTCTCCAGTGCATTCGTCACATGTTTCCTCTGCCTCACGTCGACCAAACTCCTCTTAAGCAGCCAAATCACTGCACCACATGTTGTCGTACAGGAGAGGGCTCTGATTAACCTCAGCAGCTGTGCACGGAGCCATAGGGACGGATCGCTGTAATCACGGCACATTCACACGTGGAGCAAAACTATCAACAACTAAAGCAGCGTTAGCGACAGGACAGACTGGATATCGGATGTATCTGTTCATTCTGACTGCGCAAACATGCTGCTAATCAGATGGTCCAATCAAGAGATGCTAAAATATGCAAAGTGAAAGTAACTCCAGGTGTTTGGTGCTCGGTTTTGCAAGTTGAATGACCATTTATGAAAGTGGCTTCTGCTGAAAGAAAATAGAAAGAAGGAGTGGACAATATCGACAATAATATAGAACGGTTTTTTATGCGGCCTTAAGAATATTAATGTTTTAATTTAAGACCCTAGAAATAAATATGCTGACGGAAGTTGATTATGTATTTCTGTCAGCTTCTTTCAGTGCAGCTGCTGCACATGAGGGGGTAAATTCCCGTTTACATGCATATTTGTTAATTTACTGGAAAAGCTTCTGAATAGATGCTATTTATTTATTATAGTCAATAAAAATATTAAATTTATGGTGATAAATTATTTTTTTAGATATGGTAGAAAATACTGTATGTTGCATACAAGACATTTGCTCACTCACTGCAAATAAACTTACTGTTTCTCCGATGTTGCTTTACTGTTAAGCAAACCTAGGAACCTTTCACAACATTGATAGACGATATTGCGATAAAGCATAATTCAGATTCAGATTCATTTTATTTGCCATTTGCAGTAAAAAAAACCACATTGGAATACATTAGCAAAAAGTCTCCAGTGTGCACAGACAGATACAGACATAAAACAACATTAAAAGACAAAAATAAAACAAATAAAACAGTAAACAAATGTCACTGTGAAATCGATCGACTAAAACAGTTTCAAAACAAGTGCGTAACGAGATGTCCTGCATCTCAGAGAGCAATATCTTCTGCCAGAGGGAAGAAGCTGGAACATGGCTTTCCCAGGGTGGCCAGAAGAGTCATTGACAATCCTAAGAGCTTTGTTTAAAAGTCTGGATTTATAAAGAACCTCCAGAACAGGAAGCTCACAGCCCACGGTCCTCTTTGCAGAGCGGAGCACCTTGTTTAAAGCTCTCTTTTCTTTATCTGTGATGTTTCCAAACCACACAGACACAGAACCAACAAGTAAACTCTCAATGGTGCAGCGATATTGAATATCAACAAGCAGGAGAAAAAACTAATTTTTTCCTTCTTCTTTATCTGTTGCTGGGTCATGGGGGCAGCAGTCTGAGCAGATTCCCCCATAATTCCTCCAGCTCATCCAGGGGAATCTGGAAGCGTTTCCAGACCAGTTGAGAGCCATAGTACCTCCAACTTATCTTCTCCAGGGAATCCTCCCGAGTGAGACAAGTGGGAACACCTGTTGAAGGAAATCTCCTGCAGGCAATCTATAACAGATGCCCAAGCTACTTCAGCAGAGCAGCAGCTCTACTCTGAGCTCCTCCTCTGTTGCTCTTACGCTATTGATGAGTTTATTCATTCAAAGGATAATGTGCAGTTACATTCAAAGAGGGATAAATCATGGTAATTTGAAACTGTAGTGTCCTTAAAGGTACTCTGTGTAATTTTACAGTTGCTCCAAATGAAAAAAATTTTTTTTAACCAATAACAAATGTGACCTTTGGAGATTTTTTCACCTCCACCATGTTTTTGAATTGTTGCCATAGTCTTTGAATTTGACTTATAAATGTACATGCGAGCTTTAGGATTCTCCATGTCAATGTGCCATCTTTAAATACATTGGTTGATGAACAAATTACATAAAGGATGCAAGAATTGCGTTTTTGTTTCACAGGTGCTACTGATATTGTCACAGACAGTAACTTTCTTGACACCGACAGGAAAGAGAACAAGGCAGAATCTACAACATGGGCCTTTGGATGTTTTGACCTGCACCCGTCCAACTATTATGTCCACAAGTTTCAACTAAACTTATTCAAGGCACAAGCCTAAAAAAAACACACAAAATCCCTGCAAAACAATTGCCAGAATACATTTATCACCTGTGTGAGTTTGAATGGCTTCTCTGATCATAGTTGGTTTAAGTTCCCACAGACATCCCAATCCTCCGTCTCTTCTCTTCACACCGCGTTTGCAAAATATTAGAACCTCTGTCCAGTGCGCGGGTGCCTGCTTCAGAACGTGGACTGTTCACATTTCAGTTTTTTTACTTTTTAGCGTTACAATGTCAAGTTGCCAAGACGTATGGAGAGATCTGGTGATTTATCAAACTAAAGGATTCTCTCCTTGGCCCCGGTTCGAATGACCGGGAGTTGAGCACCATTGTCAAAGACGACATATTATCCTTCCAAGCTACGTTAGTACCAAAGGACTGAAATATATGATTTCAAAGCTAGATGGGAGTAAAAACCACATAGTGTCCTTTAACAAGAACATACAAATAGAATGAAGTCAAAGTCAACTAAAAATGTGTTTTTTGTCATTATCACAGAAAACAACAAAACCAATCAGTGCAAATGTTCAAAATCAAGTTCAGCACACAAAACATTGTTTACACTATCTAGTCAAAGCCATTCCCAGAACCTTATTCCATATGAAGGAATATTACTAAATGTATCAATTGTTTCAAAGTGGACTAGATCATCAGGTTTTGACAGCTACATGTAATTCTAAGACATTGTGTGTTTTCCAGGTGTGCATTGTTCAGAAAAAAGACACAAAGAAGATGTATGCCATGAAGTACATGAACAAGCTGAAGTGTGTGGAGAGGAACGAAGTGAGGAACGTCCTGAAGGAGCTGCAGATCATGCAGAACTTAGAGCACCCTTTCCTCGTCAACTTCTGGTAAGTCATTGTTTTGGCTGCATTTGATCATTATCTTCATATGAAAATTTAGATTGATTAAACAAGTTACAGCATACAGCATTACAGCTTTTAAATGAAAAATGCAGATTCATTTTTTTCTTTATAAAATCAACGATCAATGTTAAAATAAAACTTTGGATTTTGTATTGCCATCTGGAACCCTTGCGGTTGTAAACCATTGATACAAATCGCACAAGACACTTACACTTTACACTAGTATTTGCACTAAAAAGTTAAAAGTACTGTAAAGTGGCAATTTTCTCAGACATGTAGACTCATTTGACTCATCTCAGAATCAAGATGAACACAATTAACACCTCCTTGGCATTTATCCCAACCTGATAAAAGCATAGTTGTTTAATTACGCCATCAAACCGTTTATTAGGGCTGTTTACCTGACCCACAAGCTGCTTTTCTCTTTGACACACTGTTATGTGTGAGTCACACATTTGAGTCATATTAGATGTTTGTGAGGCTGTAATGACTTTAGCTAGAAGCCCTATAAAGCAATTCAATTACTTTTATTATACTATCAAATCATTGGATGTGTACAGGTGTATTGAGTGAGCCCCATGTCGGTCCATTCAAAATACATTTTACCAGGTCTAGAAGTAGTTTTATGTGCGTCAGCTGTTGTCCTCTCAGCTGCCTGTAGAGGTGGTAAAAGGAAAGTGCTGTTTTGTTCAATGATCCGAGCCTAACTCCCCAGAGCCATGAAAGACACTGTATTTTTTACTTCAAGGTGAAATAACTCTCACGTTTTTAGAGTGAAAGAACTCCCAAGAATATGAATCTATAAGCTGGTCCCAGGCCTGAATTTCAGAGGGAGAATGTAAACAAAGTATCAAATAGGCCTTTTTTTTTTCAAGAAAACCAAGTGTTCAATGCATTTTGTTTTTACTTTATTGTGTTAGTAGCCCATGTTTGAAGGTGTTTGATTGGTAAACTGTTCTTGTGTTTGCTTGGCATCAGATTTCCTAGATCTCCTATCAGAAAAGGTTCACTGCACAGGTGAAACTGGGAAAATTGCAATGTTGTTCAAATGTTAATTTACTTCTGTAATTCAACTTACAATGTGAAAGTATATGACAGACTCATTACATCCAAGTTGAGATAAAACATTTAGATGTTACATTATTTGCTATAACCCCAAATAAAACATCTCAGTAAAATTGGAATATTTTGAAAATGGACCATAACCCATAATCAAACAAAATTATATAAAAACAACATGCTTGGCATATGTCACTTTGCATATATCATGGTTTCCCATTTTAATTCCAGAAATAAATGAACTTTTGAACTATATTTTAATTTCCCGAGTTTCACCTGTAGATTGCTTTGTTCTTTTATTGCAATGAAGGAAGAATTATTCAAATTGATTTAAAAAATCCAATGAAATCCCAAAGCTGTAATGTTGCTATTAGGGTCGGGACTTTAACGGGTTAATTAAGATTAAATAATTACACAAAAATTAGCGCGTTAAAAAAATCGCTTTTTTTTTTTTCACCGCGGAACGGTTCTCACTGGAGGACTTTCTGTGTGTAGCCATGTTTCTGTAAATACTTGAAGGCTGGCGTCACGGTACTCCCGCTGGTAGCCATGGCTGGTAGCGCGTCAGTGCCGCTAGCTCGTCAGTCGGAGAGGGACATTAGTGGTGATCACGGCAGGCACCGCGGGTCTAGATCTCTTTTGCCCTCGTACCGTCCATCCCGCGCGGCAGCCTCTGGGTGTTCTTTGTAGAATCTCCGCAGGAATAGTGTAGTAGTAATAGTAATCTTTAGTAATCTTTATTTATATACCGCCTTTTCACTTCAGATCTGAGTCTCAAAGCGGTTTACAATTGTTAATTATGGGCATTTGTCTCTCGCTCCACACAGAGATGGGAGCGGGCTCCAGTACAGGAGGCGCATGCCAGACATGTCTATTGGACATATTTTTAGTGGTAGGGGAAACCGGAGTACCCGGAGGAAACCTACGCAGACACGGGGAGAACATGCAAACTCCACTCAGAAAGGCCCTGGTCCGACCGGGATTCGAAACCAGGACCTTCTTGCTGAGAGGCGAGAGTGCTATCCACTCAGCCACCGTGCCGTGTGTTTGTCCCTGGGAGAGACCTCCGCTCTCCGCAGCGCCAGCAGCTGGTCCCGGGTGTAAACAATGGGAGCGCGTGGGTCACAGGTATAATCCAAACTTTATGATGAGGAAAACAGTGGAAAAACACGACGTGTCTCACTTCCTAAGTGGGAAATAGCTTCACCCAGCTGTATTATAACAGCAGTTACAGAAAAAAATAATGATGCAACTTGCAGCTGGCTCCTGCCCGCGCATGCGTAATATGTATTACTTCTCACTGTTCTGAGGTCAAATATTTATACGCGATTAAAATGAAATTAATCGCGATTAGTTAATTACAACGCCTCTAATTAATTGGATTAATTTTTTTAATCGAATCCCAGCCCAAGTTATATATATACAATCGTATATGTTTATGTTTGGTTGTGTGTGATAACAGCACATTCCTAATTTCTGAACATAGCAAAGAACCATGCTCGATGTTTCAACCATAGACTGTATATAATAACGGACAGAGTCACGCCTATCTCCGCCGTTCATAGGAGTTGGCCATGAAAAGTGCTTTCATGAGGCAATCCAAGATGGCCGCGAGTGGTCCCGCCCACAAGAAAAATGTGAAAAAACGCATCTGCGCATGAGTCAGCCGGCGCAGCTCCATTCATTTGAACGAGAGACTTCAAAAATTCACAGCAAGTAAACTAGAGTGGACCAAAAAAAATCACCCGCCTCAGCATTGACACACATGTGGAACGGAGCTTTGGGCCAAGAGCCAACTTTTGGTCCATCCTGTAAAGACGTTTTTGAGAGGTCTGCCAACGCTATATGTTAGCATTGGCTAATTCTTCTTCTGGGTCCACCCCCATCGGCCCGGAGTGGTATTGCAAGCATGTCAGCGCACGTCATTTTGGCCACTTTTGAGCCGGGACCCGCCCCCACTGGTTTCAACGCACTTGGAGTAAGCATTTCTTTGTCTTATTATTAGAAATGATTGTTTTTACAGTGTACAGCAATCCCTGGCAGGTGACCACTCATCCTAATCTCACTGAGGAAGTCCTGTCCTGTATAGAAAGGCTCATTTGAAACTGCAACTCAGAAAGTGGTAATCCAGTCTGAGTCATCAGGTAGTTCATTCATCTCCATTTGAAAGAGCAGAGTTTATGGACTCGTACTTTAAAATGCTCAGAGTATGAGTTGTCAGGTTGCGACGGAAAGGCATCATTAATTCTTCATAAGCACTCCCGCTGCTGGCGACGTTTGAAATAAAGCCCTGTGGTTTGAAGTGCTGAGGAGGAAGATGGACGAGGAGGGGAGATGCTGTGTGAGTCCATCTGAATAGAAAAGCATCCCCTGGAGTTTGGTTATTAATGAGAGATTGCATTTATTCTACTGGTTTAGATTTTTTGAAATTTCTGAAACAATGGGATGATTCATGATTTCATAATTTAACTATTTTATGCCGTTCCAAATCCATTGTTAATTTTTTTCCCAATATCAAAACCAAAAGATCTCAACTATCGCTGCTTCCTACATTTGGGATACCTAACTTTTATAATGACAGGAATGAAACTATGTAATAAAATCCTTGCTCTGAGAACAGTTTGGTTCTCTCACTCGATTCCACATTCATGTCTTGTTTGGCCTCTGTCACAGCTTTAGATTAGCTTTTTGAAGGCGACATGTTATGATACGATTATGATATTTTTCATAATAGTTTACTTTAACAGTATTTTTTTTTCTTTCGTGACAAACACAATGTATTATTTATGAGAATACAGTTAGGTTCCCCAGCTTTAAAGGTACACTGCGTAGTTTTTCCTTCCATCTAGCGTTGAGATCATACATTGTAATCAACGGTACTATAGCCTCGGAGTAGGGCTGGCTGATAAATCGATTTTAATTATTAAGTCGAATTTAACGTTAACCCAGAACGATTTCTTTTTAATGAAAATTCCTCCAGCGCAGAGCTACAGTGCAACACGCTAACCACAGGTGTTGAGCAGTCATTTTGAAAGCTAACCTGATGCTAACAGTCTCCCTCTGTTCTGACGTTCGCTCTCACAGTTGGTGCTGTTGCAATAACACTTCAAACGTTCAAGAGTTAAGGGCTCGACACACGGGAGGCGACAAATGAGAGCGATCAGCGAAACTCAACGCTGTCGCTCAGATAACATGACAGACGGGGCGCGATGCGGCTTGACGACAGCGTCGAAAAGTTGAGCCGATTTCAACTTTCTGGGATCGCGTCGCTGACCTGAGCGTGCACGATACATGCACGAGCGGGAGGATTTCACACGCACGTTTTTCTCCCGTCGCTGAGCAGGAGGCTCGCTAGCGATTGACGCTATGTTGCGCACGTCCCATTGAAAATGAATGGAGGCGATGCGATGTCGCCTCTTGTGTGTTGAGCCCTTAAGTCTTTATTTAATCGCCAGAACACACACACACACGCACACACACACGAGCGCACGCACACACGCAGGCAGGCTCCGGTTGTCTTTCATTGTCATTCATTCATATCTCAGCGCTCACGCTCCTTACTCCAAAGTGCGCTCCCGTGTCCACGGCGTGCACACACACACACACACACACACACACACATACACGTGTCCCATTGCTCTCATTGCTCTGATACAAACAACGTGTACCCCGCTCTATCTGTTAGCTACAGTAGCTGTTAGCTACAGTAGCAGAATGTAAACAGGAAACTTAACTCGTACAAAGCGGTGGTCACTGAAGTTAGTATTAGCGCCACCAGCTGGACAGAGCGTTGTACTACAGCACAGTTACTCTGACACGGTTGAAAGAACAAGCATAAAAACCCAAGGAGGAGGCTTTTGTAAAAGACTTTCTCTGTTATAACATTTGTATTTGGAGTAATCATTAGTTTAAAAAACATGATATTTCATGTAAATAATGCATGTGTTTAATACAATTTGATATATTTGCTATGGCCCTCGTTTGTGTGTTTTAAGTTATTTTGAAGGTGCATTGTGTCACTGTAAGTGAAGTTATTAGAAAACTGTAAAGCTACATTTTCACTGTTTACAATGGCAGTGCCATCTCGTTTACAAGCTTAGCTTAACAGTTTTATAATAACTTCACTTACAATGACACTATGCACCTTCAAAATAACTTAAATCACACAAACAAGGCCCATCGCAAATATATCAATCCTATTAAACACATGCATTATTTACATGAAATATCACATTTTTAAAACTGATTACTCAAAATAGAAATGTTGTAACAGACAGTCTTTTCCAAAAGCCTCCTCGGGTTTTCATGCTTGTTCTTTCAACTGTGCCTGAGTAACTGTGCTGTAGTACAACGCTCGGTCCAGCTGGTGGCGCTAATACTAACTTCAGTGACTCCCGCATTGTGCGAGCTTCCTGTTTACATTCTGATGCTGTAGCTAACAGCTACTGTAGCTAACAGCTACTGTAGCAGCTACTGTAGCTAACAGCTACTGTAGCAGCTACTGTAGCTAACAGCTACTGTAGCAGCTACTGTAGCTAACAGACAGCGGGGAACACGTTGTTTGTATCAGAGCAATGAGAGCAATGTGTGAGACGTGTCTTTCCCCAAAGTGCAGCGGCTCAGTGGGACACGAGTGTGTGCGCGCCACGGACACGGGAGTGCGCTTTGGAATAACGAGCGTGAGAGAGCGTGAAAGATGTGGCGTACGAACATAGCGACCGGAGCCTGCGTGCGTGTGTGTGTGTGTTCTGGCGATTTAAATAAAGTCTGATTCTTGAACGTTTGAAGTGTTATTGCAACAGCACCAACTGTGAGAGCGCGCATCAGGCCAGAGGGAGCCTGTTAGCATTAGGTTAGCTTCAAAATGACTGCTCAACACCATAGACCCGCGGTTAGCGCGTTAGCGCTGTAGTTCTGCGCTGGAGAAAATAAAAATCGAATTTTTAAAAAAAGAAATCGCCCTAAACGTAAAACTCGAATTAATGATTAAAATCGATTAATCGCCCAGCCCTACCTCGGAGGGCAATATGTCATATTTTACAGTGGTCCCCAACTCCCGGACAAACTCTTTTTTGTCCCTATCAAGCTCTCATGCACATTTATAAGTCAAATTTTAAGCCTATGACAACTCAAAAACGTCTCTGGGAACTCCTTCAAGACTGTTGGAAGAAGCTCATCAAGAGAATGCAAAGAGTGTGTGAAGCAGTAATTAGAGTAAAAGGAGCTACTTTGACAAACCTAGAATATAAGACATCATTTCAGTTGTCTCATACTTTTTTTTTTAGTACGTACATAATTCATAGTTTTGATGCCTTTTGTGTGAATCTACAATTTTAATAATCGTGAAAAAATATATATATTTATACTGTAGTTATATATATCTATATATATATATATAGATATATATATAATTTATCACTATATCACTACTATATTTGAGACGTTCTTGTTTAGGAATAATCCCCTTATTTTAGTGGGCACTTAAGGATAATCCAAACTAAATCCTCCTGCTTAAACGTGATGGTCAAAAGGGACTGGGACTAAAACAGTGTGGCGAGAAGCAGAAGTGCTGCTTTATAGAAGGCAGTCTGCTGTTTGCTTTGCCGCCTGATTGCACTGGACAAAAACACCCCCAAGTTTAATGTGAGCTGGCAGCGTCTGGCCAGTGAGGAGGTCGATTTCTCGGGAGATCTGCTTTGTTCAGCGTGGTGCCCACTCCTCCTTTTCCCTGTCTGGGGTCCTGCTACAGAGGAGGGCGAGGGGAGCTCAAGGGCAAAATTAGAGGGAGACTATAACCACAATCAACAAATCATTTAATTGTGCATGCTCTACTGGTAGTCCAAATCAGGTTTTTTCATACCGATTCAGCATTATTTATTGTAATCCAGATAATTCAGTCATTTATATAAACTAAGGAAAATACTTAATGTGTGGGTTTACAATAAAGACTCATACATGTTAAGTGCTAATGAAGATATGCAAGATTTCTGATTAAAGTAAAGAATAGATAAAAGTATTTGATTGTCCTACACAACATATATAATTATTAAGAAACTCCTTATATTTCCCTTTCATTGTAAAATCTTCCATGCTCTTATAGGAAACTATTGACTACTATTGAAAAGTAGTCAGGATACTATTGAATAGTGACTATAAATCCTTAAAGCTGGAGGTACCTAACTTTCAAAACACTACATATTTACTGTAACTAATCCTACAAACTGGTGCCTTCCTCTCAAATAATATTTTGATTTCACATGCATGTACTGTATGTGTGGCTTTCGTCACATCTTTTTCAGGCAAAAAGTGAAAAAGGGAAGTGTACAATAGTGACTTACAAGTATACATATTAGAATGTCTTCTAATGTGATAAAGGTTACTTAAGTTAGCTACTCAATATTATGTGGTAATTGGTTGTACTACCATGTTGGAGGCGTCGAGTTGCACACTATCTTTTTCAAAAATATTTATTCATGTGTTGTTTTTTATCTTCCCCTCTGACCTGAACTCAAATATGACTTCCTGCTTCAGTATCTCACCCCTGCGTCTGACCTCGGCTGTCTGTTAGTGCTTCATAAACAAAAAAACTGACCGTTCCTGACACCAGCTGCTGTTTTATCTAAACCATACGCAGCCCTTGAATACATTACAGTGCCTGAGGCTCAAAGTGCAAAGTCTTTTATCTGAATACTTGCACAGCTCGGTAAGGCTCTAGATGCTGTTCGTATTGGGTATTTTAGCAGCCTATTTGCTGTTTCACCTTGAATTACCAGTGTTTCTATTTTCTTTTTCTCCCTCTTTGGCTTTGGTTTTGAGTTATGAAAGTAATGGGGACAAAGTACTCCCTGCAAAGAGGACAACAATACGTTTTTTTTTTAAACTTAGTTAGCTTTAGTTAATCTTATTTTAAATGTATATAGAAGGATATTATCTAATTTAAGAAAAAAACCGCCCTCTCCACTTTTTGAACAAAAATCCCTGGTCTTATATGACGAGCACGTATCACCAGAATGATTGACAATTGGGAGGACCAATAGTCTTGAGGATCCACCCGAAAGTATAACATCCACCGTTAAGGAATTCCTTAAAAGAAGTTTTGCCAGTGGAGCAAGCAGCTGTGTCCCTCTTACTTCAAGTACAGTAGCACAGCTTTCCCCGCAAATATTGTTTTAAGGCACTGAAAATGAACTCAATCAATCAATATATTACTTACTCAAGCATTCTAATATCCTGTTTCCCCCCAAAAAATAAATGCATATACTTTTTTAATAATGTTGTCAGTCTTGAAACTATTCCTCATTCATTGTGCTTTGGAAAAAATACTAGGTCCATTCTAGATATCAAAACTATTTCCATAACCATTTAACCATTGTACTGCATGTACAGTATCCATATGCACACAGGCAGCGTAAGCCAATCTCTCATTACCACGACTGCCTCCGTCACGTAGGCCACACACTTGTATTACACACTGAGGCTGTAACCTGCCCAGAATTGCTGTATTATTCACATCGACTTTGCTTGTGGGTTTTTGTTGATGAGGAAAGTCACAAAGGAGTATTTATGGATAAGGACTCATACTCTGTGATAGATGCCGGGCGTGTAGTGTGTAATATGTTCTGACTGCACTATGCATTTGTTTAGGGGCACTGGGCTGGAGACAGACAATGGAGCTGTCGTATTTCTTCACAATGAAATACATTCTCCAACTTATTCATGCCAGTTTTATGCCCGTGAGTTGTTCGACACAGCAAAAAGCGTGCATGGCGAGTGGGACTGGCTGACACGATCATAAATCAATGTCTGGGTTAATTATTTCTCTTTGCAAATAATGAATGAAAGTTTATGTGTTTGTGACAAGCTGCATTGTGAATGGAATCCATGTGAATGAAGTAATTGCTATCGAATTCAAACTGAAGCTGTATGGTCAGAAATTATCCTCACAATATATAGTCGAGATAGATATACAACCAGTTTATGCAAAATGTGTTCAGTGTAAATTGCCTTCAGGGGAAAAATAACAGCCACAATCATCACTTCAAAATAGCTAGTGCAAGTGTTTTGTATCTTGCAGTGAAACTTTCTTGAATTGTCAGAACTGCAAACCATCCCGATTCAAAACATTTTGAAAGGCTCTCCCTTAGGCTAAGAGATCTTACATATCTTTTAAATATATTGTACGTTGAAATGAAAAGAGGGTGACTGAAAGAAGTCTTTATCCTGAGGCCTTTGAATCCATGCATTTGGGTTTTGTGTTTAGTGTCCTATTCATCTCTATATTATCTTCAAACCAAGAGTAAAATCCTAATGCTCTTTGACACAACTTATTCTTTTCAAAAGAAAGCCCAAAGCCCTTTATGTGACATGTTGTGCTCATAGTGTAGTATACACTATAAAAAGATATGGACAATTAATCTTGTTATTGAATGTCTGGACAGTAATTTCTGTCAAGCAAACATTCCATTTGTAAAAATAAAAAACCCAAAAACCATCAAAAAAGACTTCAAAGATTACATCATATTTAATATGAAATGAATTGCTGAAATTACTTAGTGAAGTTAGTTTGCAACTTATTTTTTCCAGAAACTTGAAAATTGTACTCAGAACAAAATAGTTATTATGAAACATAAATCATAAAACTCACAGTCATATGAACAAAATTGCAATTCAGTAAGAGATTGTGCAGCCCTAATCCTGTGTACGAAGCTGTTTACAATGAATGAACGAGGGGTTTCCAATAGTAGCAGGATAAGCGATAGTGAGATGTGCTTGTGTGAGAGCCACTCTGGCCCTATTGAAAGCTGCTCACAATGCATTCTACCATGCTGACATTACTACTAAAGGCCGTCAGCATGGCAGACGTTTGGCTCTCTGTCAAGGTGAGTGGACAAAACGGAATCATGTCAAAGGTAATGTACGGACCCCAACAGCATGCATCAAATTTAGTTGTGTGTCTGGACAGAGATAGATGGAAGCTGCCTGTCAAATTGATTATTATGGAAGATTAGGACGTTTGAACATGGAAATCTTATTTTATTTTGTTTTTTACATTATTTTATTTAGAAAATAAATGTATTAAGTATATACATTTTAAACCAACAACCTTATGACCCAGGAAAGGACGTCAAGGACAATCAAGTAAAGTGGTCATAGTAGTGGACTGGTCAAAAGCTTTGAAGGTTCTTTTAATAAGACAAGAAAGTAAAAAAAGCTAGTGCTGCTTAATTACCTGACATGTTTTGGCGGTACTTCATCAGAGGTGACACGTGTAATGGCAAAAATTACTCGAACATGGTTAAAGCATAGTGGGTGAATTGTGATGATTTACAAATGGTTCAGAGGGCTTTGTTTTATGGCAGGAAGGTATTTGGGACGATGTTTGAGTAAGTTAAGATGCAGTTTGTCAGTGAGTTTAGTTATTAGACAGTGATTGACCGTCTCCTTTGATGTGACTGTTTTCCTTATCATGTGGATGATGTGATCTTGGACTGGGTTAATGTCCTGTTCCTGTGTCCTCTGCCTCTGTCCTTTCGACCCCCTTAACCCCCCCTTGTTTCTCTGCTCTTCCTACCTTGAGTTACCTATTTTTATGTAATCAGTGTAGAGGTGTGACATGTGTTTTTCTTGTGATCATTGGCCAGTGAGGGACCGGACCACCCTGATAAAGCTTGTGTGAATCCCATTGTGTATCAGAGAAACTGATGCAGGGTCCGAGGAGCGGACTGCAGAAGCTTTCTCCATTTTGCAAATGCTTGGTTTTATCATGTACTTTTACTTTCATTAAACCACACAAAATGCAACTCTGTTTCCATGGATCATTAATGAAATTTCCACCACACGTGATGGTGTGACTCTTATCAGCTGTTGTTGCCGGATGCGGCAGGACTGGTCAAAATATTAAATCTTTGACACTGCATTCAAGACTTAAACCCTTCTCACTTGTGTGTTTAGGGTTTTCTGCGATCTCTGGTGTTTGTATTCCGCACATGCCAGTCCATTACTAATATACAGTTTGTTTACAATTTTTAAAAAGCACCTTTCTAAATCAGGTTAATCTAGAATGGTTAACTTTAGAATGTTTTTTTTACAGCCTGAATTCTCAGCAGTAATCCAAATGTATTTGAGTAAGATATTTTAGCAGTGCATGTTGCATGCTTATGCAGCCATTATATCTGTCCTGTGTATTGGTGAGTGCGGAGTGGAAGTACGTCAGGTTAATCAGTGTAATTACTGTGGAGTGGGCGGAACAACAAGTGCTGATTAGTGGTTTAATTGGCTGATTTATTTGCCTGCACTCCCAGTTTGATGCATGTTTACAGGTTAAGAGTGATTGAGTGAATACTGGATATTTTTTGTACATAGATGTATAGATTTTAACCTTGTTTCTACTTTGTTCCCTCATCAAAAACAGACCTGTCCATGCTAATGTGAAACTCCAGGTGCAAACACATCCCCCTGCCCCTTTTTTCTAAATGTTCCTTTCTCTATCCTGCTACGCTGTGATGTTCAGAGTCTTGTCTGCGTTAAATAGTTTTCCCTTGTGCAGACTGGACATTTTTGTTTTAAACTGAATATGGCAACACTCATTGCTGCACAAGTTTGATATTGAAAGATTTCAAAAAATGTTAACCTCCTTCTGGAAGTAGAGGAGAATTAATTACACAATGGAATTTTTTAAAAATTATTTATGTGTTCACATTTTGATTTCAATTTTTAAAACATAAAATCCCAAAGTGCATTCTCACTATTGTGTTTAAGGGCCAAAATGAATGCATTTGCCTGTCCATTTCTTTGACTTCATCCATATTTCAGCATCTTTTAGCTTTAATCATTTGTAAAAAACAAAACAAACAAAAAACAAAAAAAAAACTAGAAACTTGTTATAATATTATTTAAATTTCCCACTCCCTTATATTTTAAACAAGTCATATTAAGTTCTAATAAATTATATCTATTAAACACAAACCTATCTCTCTGAGAGAGAGTCTGCAAGGAAAGAGGACTATTTCACACTTAGTAATAAAACTTGGTTCATAAATATGCATCTGAAAAGAAGATGGCCTTTTTCCCCTTTATGAAACTTTTTTGGTTCATTATTTAGCGTCAAAGATTGAGATGCATTATTCAGGCAGGAGACGGCAGACTCAAACTGAACATCTTATTTTGTCTGCGTTCAAGAATGTCAAACTGTACGATTGTGTTCAATTCAAGATGTTCAAAATGATGCTTTTTTCTGCCAATAACAAATGAAAGAGAGACTGCTGTTTCAGACCACACTGCTTTTCACAAACTATTGTTTGTGGTATGGAGCTGGAATTTGTTTGTTTGTTCACCACAAAACTTCAAATCCATTATGTATTTCTTGTGGCTAAATTATTGTTAATGAACGGATGGTGTTGGTTGGGGGCTTTGTTATGCCAGTGTGCTCTGTGTCTCGCTTCCGTCATTACAGTGTGTGGAGAGCTTGGAAAAATATCTGAACTCTGAACATTGTAAAGCACTTTGGGTGACCATGGTCTGTGAAAATGCGCTTTATAAATAAAGATTACATACTTACGGTACTTACTTACAACAATGCGTCATTGTACAATCCATGTAACTAGTTTGGTTTGAGCTTTTGGCCTCTGTCACATCTTACTCAGCCAAACAGCTCTCAGCCCAAAGAGTCAAATAGTGGCTAACAGGTCTTTCTCTCTTTATAAGGAGGATGGAAAACACAATGAAGCCAGCATATTGTAGTCATATTTGTTAGTTTTAGTTTTACAAGATTCTTTCTGCGGGGACAATATGGACAATTTCTTAAATAGCATCCATAGGTTGTTGTCTAATACTGTATAATGCCGCTCTGCCCAATATTCATGGGCATTTACAATAGAGTTAGATGCAGTATCACGCAGCCACATGGAAGACATGTTTTTAATAAGAGAACCCATTAATGGGTCTCCCATTAGCGCTCTTAAGTATAGCCAACCTTGAAAAGTAAAAGCGATGGTTTGTCTTGGCGTCCTTGTGTCAAGCCGTCTTATTTCCCAATACCTTTTTAACCCTCTACGTTCCAAACCGCATTAGTGTAGCCTCAATGGAGCCTTTCACAATTACATTACCATTACCTTTAAAGCAGGCTCTGTGTGAGGACATGCTGCTACTATTAAGAGGCGAGCTGCCCCAAGTTTCCCAAAGGCTTCCATTACTGAAGAGTGCGTGTCTCTAAAAGCACGCTACTACTCTCCTGCCCCGCTGGCCGCTGCGGGCTATTCAAGGGTCACATTGAACGACATGTGAGCAGAAATACACAGAGAAGCAGCAACAGACACAGGGACACCGGACCAGAGCGACAGCAGACAGATGAAAGCACATACAGAGAAATTGGGAATTGAAGCCTCTGGGCGAAACGTATGTCTGTGGTTTTATTTAGTCTGCTGGACTGTATACATAGACTGTGCGGTGTAGGCCTGTCACAATGAAAAGAAACATTTCATGGACGATATATTTCTTCAGAGAAATGGTGAGATGTAATGATAATATCAAAACCTTGCATGTTACAGTTTAGACTATGCCTGCAGCAAGTTAATCGATTTATCGCAACTCATCGATACTGAGAGGAGGTTGTTATTCATTCTATTTATTTATTTATTATTTGTTTATTTGATAGGGACAGAACAAGAAGCATTGTTACAGGAACCAATGCTGTGTTCATAGGCCGTATAGCTAACAGCTAGTTTGCAGACCTGGTCCCTAAAACCTAGAAATACATCACATTTACATTATACATACATCATTATATTAAAAAATAAGTAATAAGTTATACTAAATAATAAACAAGAATACAATACAAAATACAAAAAAAAAAAAAAAAAAAAAAAAGAATACAATAAATGATTACAGTCTTGCATTATGCTCACAAGTTTGGGTCCTTTTGAGCCATAGTTTGACTTTAATTTTAAACTCCTTCAAGTCTGTTAGAGCTTTCAGTTCAGCAGGTAACGTGTTCCAAAGCAGTGGCCCTTTCACTGCGAACGCAGTCTGTCCAAATGATGTTTTACATCTTGTTGCTCTGCAGTCTCTATTGGCAGCGCCCCTAGTGGTCATCCTGTGAGCTACACATTTCTCAATCATTCCTGCAGCGATATTGGGAGCGAGGTTGTTTACACATTTAAAGACTAGTTTAATAAAAAAGTATGTTATAAAATTATCAAAACTTAAAAGATTATATTTTTCCTGCAATTTTCCTGCAATGGTGCCACAAAGTGGGATTTTTATCGAGCACTTTCAGAGCTTGCTTGTACAGAGAGTTCAAACCTTTCATGGTGGACTGGTTAGCTTGGCCCCACACAGTGATGCAATATGAAAAATGGGACAAGATCATTGAATGGAAGAACAACTTGGCTGCACTGATTGAGAGTTTTGATCTTATTAGACGGAAACAGTTCAAGTTGATCTTGACAGTCTTTGTTATCTATATATTTCAAAGGATGCATTTCCATTGGACATATATAGGGCTGTCTGCATAAAAGTGTTCTTCTTTTGACAAGAGAAATATCCCCATGTTGGGACAAATGATCACAAACTTGAAGCTGTTTAGAAAAGTAAATTGACAATAATACAAAATGAAATATGAAATATATACAGTGCCTTGCGAAAGTATTCGGCCCCCTTGAACCTTTCAACATTTCGACCACATTTCAGGCTTCAAACATAAAGATATAAAATTTCAATTTTTTGTCAAGAATCAACAACAAGTGGGACACAATCGTGAAGTGGAACGAAATTTATTCGATAATAAATCGATAATAATATTGCACGCCCCACTTTTCAGTTTTTTATTTGTTAAAAAAAGTTAAATTATCCAAAAATTTAAATTTTTATATCTTTATGTTTGAAGCCTGAAATGTGGCGAAATGTTGAAAGGTTCAAGGGGGCCGAATACTTTCGCAAGGCACTGTATATAATGTATTTTAGTATAAATCTGCCATTGTTATTAGTCCAAGTCAAGTTCAAATAGTTAATAAAACAGATGAAATAGTATATAGGTATTTTCAGATATGTCAAGTGTATGTTAAAGTTAGTTTTTTTTCCCACAAAATATTTCTAGTAAGTTGTCTAGACCAGCCCCCTAAACGGTACAGCATGTCACATTTTCCCTCACACTTTTGCACATTCCACATTAATAAGATGATACTCGCACAAACAAAAAGCTGTGCTGCAGTCAGTGATGGAGGAACAGCGTCACTCAGAGCCACAGCTGTGCCATAATAATGAGGAAGTCGACAAGTCTCTATAGAACATTATGTTTTCACACAGCAACTGTTTCTCACATGTTTACCATTGACAAGTAACAAGACAATTTATTGCCTCATGCGATTGTTGGTTATGACTACGAATGCTCTCTACCTAAATCACCTGAACGCACAAATGTCACAATCACAGAGATCTCAAGACAGTTTTTATGATGTGAGTCGTAGAGTTCAATATAACAGTCTATGGTTCCAGCACTGTCGAAGAACTCTGAAAACAGTAAGACACCGTAAAAAACACTTCTGCAGAGGAGGGTAAAGTCTGGAAGGGCTTGAGCAGGACTGGAGCGTGTGGTGAACTGGACAAGTGTGTGCGCTGTCAATCTCACATGCCATCTTGTCAACAATATCCCTGAGGAAAGACTTCTGTATACCTAGAGAGGGCACGGAACCTTTCTTCCATCCATAATTGTTAGTTGTTATACATTTCCTGGCTTCAATAACCCAACGTTGTCTTGTGAGCAACAATAACATCCAACGTTTCTAATTGTCTTTGACAGAAATGACATGAGGCCTGAGGGAACTTCATTCAGACTGAGGTGTCACAGCCACACAGCAATGACAGAAAGGATAATAATAAGAATTAGTTCATCTATCAGTCATTGAATCAAACAGTCAATCAATCCAAACAAACAAACATCATGTATACAGTGCTAAGTGCTTTACATAGAAAAGATGTAGAGTGCAGACCTCCACCAAGATGCACAGATCTATTCCTTTCAAAAAAGGATTTGTTCCTTGTGCCAATCCAAAGATTTACTGAAAATCTCATAACAAATTTCCAACAACTTATTGAGGGGCCAACAAGTATTGAGTTGCCAAAAAGTTATTGAGTTGCCAAAAAGTTATTGATCTGGCTCACTAACAACAACAACAAATCCCCAAAACAAACCAAAAATAATTGGTTTGTTTGGCCTGATAAGGTTAGGTGACAACATTTGAGACTGAAGATGTATTTAAAGGTTTTGTGATTAGGCCAGAATTCCAGCCAAGATCGTGGAAGGATGCCTGCAATGTTTAACCAGTCGATGGTCATTAAACCAAATTCTATTGCAATGTACACTTCTGATTTTGTAGCACGTAAAACAATGATATTGTGGCATTGCATACATTGTTTAAAACAATTGTGTAATATAACAAATAGTTTGTCAGATTTAAAGCAGTCAGAACATTCTGAATCATTAACCAATACATTACATATATGTTTTGAAGTAAAATGATGTGTTTTACATACTACTAGCATGTGATTTAGACATTTCTAAATGTTTACGCCAAAAAACAGATTATTACAAAGCAAAAGCCACATATATTCATATATAAGGCTAGATAATGGCGACTCGTAAAGCCATGTTGTTCTGGCTTTTTGCCCTAATCACTTGAGATGGAGCATCTTGTTTTGAGGTCAGACTTGAACGGCTGCAGCTGAGTCCTTTATCGTTCTCTTGATGGAAAAATCTGAAGGACACAAAGCCCAGCGTTCACTCCATAGACTGTAAGTACACTCAAACAAAACTGGCTTTTCTAGTCCTTGGGTTTTGTTCACTGGATCTCTGAAAGCAACAAACACTATCGATCTGCTGTACCTGCTACTCGCCGTGTCAAGATTATGTGGAAAGGAAAAAGACAATTTACCACCCAGAATGAGAGTTGATACAGTGGTTAAAACAAATAAAGTACCTAGATTGTATTTCACTTGTACTTATTAACCTGCAATTTGCGTTCAATATTTGCTGTCTGTGATTTCAGCAATTGCATCTAGTAAACTTGCAAGTTTGATCATAATTCGACAAATTTTGCAGCTGCCTATATAGGAAGAATATCCATACAATGTTAAGAAGTAGGCTGACCTTTAAACATGCATTGTGTGTGTTAAATTATTAATTATCATATAGCAGGATGACGATGAATGTTTAAAATACAATGAGACCTGAAGTCCTCCAGGTCTATTTTAAAGCTTCAACCTCTGGGTCCTATTTGAATTTTAATGGAATCTAGTTAGCAGGCTGCATATATTGTCTCCTGAGAAGTGATTTTTGTATAAGACATGTCACAGTCTCATTCTTATTCATTTTCGCCTGGAATCTTGATACTAGAGCCGTTTTTTATCAGTTATAAACCACATGAGGTCTTTCAGCTGACGTCTGACAGCTGTTTTATGTCAAGATCGCTCTGAAAGATGTGAGTTTTAGAGCAATAAAACGATGTAGTAAATTAAGTATGCACTGTTATGTTGTATTGTGTAATAGATTCAAGGAGGTATATATCTGCACAGTAAATATTATCAGTACAATATTCAAAGTTGTGGCACCGTTAATACCTGATCAATAAAGTCTATCTTATCTTATCTGTTTAACTCATGTCTTGTAATGCAATCCTGTTACCAAGTATGAAATAACAGTGTCCTTATCTAGTTTCTCTGCTCTGTGGAAAGTATTCAAGAATGCAACCAATCTATTCTGATAATTATCAACACATTTTCCAATCTGGGCAATAATGACGAATTAAAGGGAAGGAAAAAAAACAGGGACCGAGCAGTCGGGCTGTGGACTTTGTCTCCTAAATGATAGTGACAGAAGCCATTTGGGTCCTTTAACAACACTTTAAGTAACTCCACTCTATTTATACTGTTATAATACTGGGAAAGAAAAAGGTTGGGGTAAAAGGCAGTCTGCTGACGGGAGGCAGAGAGGAGGCTAACAGAGAAGGCAACATTTATCAGCAGATTTATAGGCAGCAAGAAATGGCAATCATCCAGTAACTGCGCCAAAGATATGGTTTTCAGTCCAAGATCGCAGGAAATTAAGGTTACGTATGAAGTGATGTCTGGGTCTGTTAGATCCTAAAGTTACCTAACAGCTATATAGTGTACTGTTTTTTTTTTCCTTTCCCAGATTACTTCATATTCAGAAAACTGTATTGATACCAGATGGCAATTAATGGGATTGTATGTATTATGCACTCTTAGTGGTCTAATAAATAAATTAGATTCACAGTCCAACTTTTGCTGCCTGTATATTCCTGCCTGTGACACATGTAGCTCCTAAGCTCTGATTGCGGATACATACCAAATGCTGGGATTTAGCTAGAAACGGTACAAACGGTGTATTACATATGACTCATTTTGTTTTGTGCCTGCTTTCATTAAAACATGTGTAGCTATTTTTGCCAGACAAGCTAAATTTCACCTTACAAAGTGGCAACCCATTTGACCTTGTTGCTGTGCAGTGCACTGTCCCAATCCAAATAAGGGACTCATTTTTCTCTCTGATTGAATAATATACTTGAAATTTGTAAACATAGATTTCATTATGTCCAATGTGTTTTTAATTCATAATAAGTCTTTTTGACTAACCTCATCGACAATATGGAACATCATCTAATCATGCAATAGTTAAGGAGAATTATGAGATTAATATATTAAGTAAATTGATTAAGTTAAAATACCAAACAAAGGTGAACTGGTATAGTAAATTAAATAAAAAAAAAAAAATGACACCCAAGGAAGCTATGTAAAGTCTACATAGTGTCCAATTTGTCAGCTCACTCTCTCTATCTCAAGTTTGACGTCTTTTGGTCTTCTGAATTTGGGAAAAGCTCACTAGTTTAAAAGATTATGTTTCCACAATACAGGGTAGGACAGGTCACAAAAATGGCCTCAGCATTATCAGAGCCTCAGACAGTTTGGAGTCAGCTCTGTCAAGGGCCCCAGGTCCTGGGCAGAGGCCGTCACAGACAAAGGTTAGCGTCATCGCAAACCGTGCAGAGAGGAAGCTATTGCCTGCAGTTGTGCCATTGATTTTAAATAATGGATTTTTTTTCAAAGGAGCAATTTATTAAGTTAAATATATACATTGTTATATTATTAAACATGTGTAACTTGTGCTCCAGGTTTAAGGAGCACATGATATAAAATGTACAACCTTTTCTCATTTCATTATAATTTTAAGTTAGAATGTTACATAGCTGTTTTGGACTCTGAATAACATGATCATCTAGTATATACCACCTTTCAGAGACCAGAGTGAACATGGCGGTTTACAATTGTTATATTTGGGCATTTGTCCTCTCACTCCACACAGATGGGAGCGGGATCGCCAGTACAGGAGGCGCATGCCAGACCTATTGTACATGTATTTAGTGGTAGGGGAAACCGGAGTACCTGGAGGAAACCTACGCAGACCCGGGGAGAACATGCAAACTCCACTCAGAAAGGCCCTGGTTCGAGAGTGCTATCCACTCAGCCACTGTGACACATGTAGCTCCTAAGGTCAGGTACTATTAGCTTTCATACACAAATAACTCACATATACATTATACAGAACTCAGGAGTGACTAATGTCTCTCTTGAGAGCCAAAAGACAAAACATAAAAATGTAAACAGTTTCGTGGCACTTTGCAGCTGTACTAAGCAGGCTGGTATAAAAGTGAACAAATATGGATGAACTGAATCTCTTGTCGATTCCTTACAGGTAAATTAAAGATAACTAGATACATATTATATTCCAAGTTAATACAATTTTAGCAGTGTGTTTTGCTGCTCCTCTGAGTCCAAGGCTTTGGGTAAGTCATGGAAAGTTTTTTCAGTGATTGTTGTTATTTTGCATTAATGGGTTTTCTGTGCGTAGGGAGACTAATTAGCTTATCGTTGAAAGGGAGGTAAAAAGTGCTCCCAGTAGGAAGCTCAGCATGTTAAATCAATGAGGATTTGTGCAGCTGCTTCACAAATGGCCCACGATGGTCTGAGCTAATGCAGAACTGACTGATGGATGTTGATGGATTCGCTCAAACTGTGCTACTCCCAGTGCCCAATTTAACAGTGTTAGGGCCTTTGGATGATTATTAATTGGGATTAGCCTCAATATAGAAAAATAATGATAGTGACAGTTTTAGAGCTAACAAATCAATCATTTTAGCTGAATCCATGGTCATGAAGTTGTTTCTTCTGTATTTATGAGTTTGTTAGTGTGCCTTGAGATGTTGTTTGGTGTTAAAAAAATTAGTTGAGTGAAAAAATTAGAAAGACGTTTTTGTATTAGTTTCAGCTGGTGGTGGGCCATGTGATTTAAATTTAAAAAGGTTGGAGAACAATGGTCTTTCTCACATTATATTTACATTGTCACATATTTAGTTTTCATATACATTGGAATTCAAAGTTTGAAATATGTATTTGGTCTGGGTCCGTGTACCTTCCGTTCATTCTATTTTCGTTTCTGACTACCCAAATGAAGAAAAACAATCTGAGCTTTTCCAGTTTTCTGATATGTGAAGCATATATTAAAACAATTACGAAATTGACATTTTCCATTGGCCGTAATAGTGGATTTTGCATTGTTTTATAGACAGAACTTTGTGTAAACGTTGCAATATTCAAAATACAATATCTGTAAATACAAAATACAAAAAATCATGAATGTTTTAAAATCCATTATATTTCTCCATACTGCCCAGGTAGTCCCTCTGATGCATTCTGCATTCACAAACAAAAACTCAAGGCCAGCGAGTGCACCACATCCAAATCTTATGCCACTTAATCCTGGATCTTTCATGACCAGCACCAAGGAATTTTACTGCAAGGCAGGGTTTTACCTGCTACAGTTCCCTCACTGTGGTGCTTTCCTCCAGACCAGCCATTCCCAAACTCAGTAACACCGAGGCCCCCTTAAAAATCTGACGGGTCTGCGTGGCCCCCCAAAATAATAACCAAGAAGAAAACATTAAGAATAGGCTCTTCTGGTTATTTTATTTTGGGGAAATAGCCTCTGCTACAAACATTGTAATACAAAAATGATTACAGTGGATTATTCAAGTCAAATAATGAACACAAATATTTTAATATTACAAACAAAACATTATAAATTTAACATTAAATAATTATATTATTATTATTTTTTTTTGTGTAATATCAATTTATTTTGGGGCCATCCAGTCCATTTCAAGGGCAGGGGGGGTGGCAGTCAGAGCTGCACCCAGTACACAGAGCACCAGCCCCTCACTGATCCTCCTGCAGGTGATGAGTCCAGGGGAGCCTTGATCTTTCAGCGAGGGCTTCAGGCAAAGTGTGTAGCCCAAGGATACAACGACAGCAGTCATCAGTGGGAGTTGTGAAGTAGGTCTCGTGGTGGGCTCAAACCCACAACCTCCAGGCCCAAAGGTCAATGCCAACTAAGCCACTGTCGCCCCCGGTGGAATGGATGGAATGGATGGATGAATTCAACAATGAAAATAAGAAAAAGTCTTAGAATTTGTTTTTCGATGTGCACATCAGAAACAAAAATATAATGAACGAAAGGTAGACGAACCGGTCTGTTTCTATTATCTTAATTGGTTTTCCTTTCAATTTTTTTCTTTCCAATGATTTATGTTGTTGTTTTTGTTATGATATAGTTCACTGGAATAATTGTGCTTTCGGGTTATTTTGTTTTGTCTGATACTGCCTTTTCAGAAGCAGTATTCTTCAAAAAAATCACTGCGTTACTGGCCTGTTACTGCATTTTGGATTAACCTGCACAAATCCCTTACAATATGGGCACAGTGGGATCAAAAATATCTCTTAACTTTTGCATTAGCTAAAAACCTCACACTGAAAATGTAGACGTCAAGGTGACACTTTTTTGGGAAGATTTGATCCCTCTTGGCGAAGCAATTCTTGTGCCAAAATGTCCACTAGACAAGTGGATATAAGTGATATTCAATATGTGTAATAAATAGATTGCCATAGCACTCTGCTGGTTCAATAGAAAAACAGTTAAGCTGTAAGCGGGCAGTGGTTCTAAGCAGCAGTTTAAGCAGTTATTAAGCTAAAGTTGAATATTGTTATATAACCATTTGGCCAGTATGCACAAATGCTGACTGCAACATGTTATGTAAAAAGTCTGTAAATCTGCCAGGATCACTAATGTAATTATTGAAGATAATTTTTCTCTTCTCTTTTAGATGGGGTTTACAAACTAGTTCAGACAAAGTACAGTATGTGGCAGTATTGCGGTCATGACAATGGAAGCATACAAAAAGAGAAATACATTTTATTTCACTTTTATTTAGTACAATGTAGTTATTTCATTCAAAATGGTTGTTTAAAATTTACATTTTGAAAAACAGACCAATCAGAACTAAGGAGCATATTCTTTTGATATCCCAATAAAGAGTCGTATCGGCAATGTGTTTTTGATGGTTTTAGCACCAGATATTATTGTTATAGTTTTTTATCACCAGGATAACATTTTGCTAGTTCTTGTTCTCTATCTAGGAGCTGTAGTTCAGCCTTTATTAGATTTTAAAATCTGACAACAAACATGACCATAAAATGACGACATTCATTGTTTGAAGTTATCAAGTGTTGACAATAAAAAAAACAGTAACTGTGGCCGGCTCACTTTCTGCCTTTTGTCCAGGTACTCGTTCCAGGACGAGGAAGACATGTTCATGGTGGTGGATCTGCTTTTGGGAGGAGACCTGAGGTACCACCTGCAGCAGAACGTGCACTTCTCAGAGAGCACTGTCAAACTGTACGTGTGTGAGCTCGCGCTGGCCCTGGGATACCTGCGCTCCAAGAGGATCATACACAGGTTGGACTTTTTTCACTTACTGCATCTACAGTAGGTCCCATTTCGTTTTGTCGCCTTTCACGCGTCAATAGCACGACGCTCACGCGCGAATCACGTGTCTTTTCTTCCCCCCCCCCAGTGACGCTGCAATGACCAAAACAACCACCAGGTGGCACTTGTGAGCAGGGTTACATTGGCGTCTCATCGCTCTTTCTTCTCTCTTCACCGGACAACTACAGTATCTGTGGCTTTAAGCCTAGCGTACTGTACATCGGACTTATATCCGTCGCCTATGAGTTTCTGCCCCGCGCACATCGACAATCTGGTTAAAACGGGCAACTCCTTGTAGCAAGCCAGTCTCTGGAATAACCCGCAGACATTAAAACTACTGCATATAACGTAAACTTTTGCATCACGTTGGTGATCTTTCCAAAAAGAGAGAATATCGTTATGGAAAGAGAAACTATTGGTAATATAACGCTGACCGTTATCTGACTCAAACAGCTCCGCTGGTGTCTCCTCCCACTCAGAAAAAAAGCAGACGCCTTTTCTCTGGCATCTCTAACATTTATAATAAATACATAAATATAACAATCATAATGAAGATGCTTTCAAATAATTTAGCAAGCTGTAATTCATTTATTTTAACTCCCTGCCAAACTTCTCTCGCTGCTCTCTCCTCCGCAAACCACTAAATGAGGAAAAGGGAATATTCACTCAATCTATTTTGAATGTTACACATACAATAGTAATATAGTCTAAGCACGTGGAACACCTGTAGCCCGTGTATTTACCACAGACTGTAAGTATTAAAGTAATGAGGCCCCTGCTTTAGGCCTCTGCTGTGAGGCCCACACCGTCATCAGTCTCGGTGCCTCTGTGTAGATTACACGTCTGTCCTCGGGCTGGAACATATATAATATTATATAGGGATCAGGAGCTTTCTGACCCGACCCACCCGCACCTGACATGACTCATATTTTTGAGGCATCCAACCCGCCCGAAACTGCGGGACCCGCGGGTTGACTGCGGGTTTTGGGCCGACCCGCGCATCTCGCATGTCCTGTTCAGGGCTGCAGGAGCAATTGTCCATTATTTTAATTGGACTTCTGGTCCATGCACACTGTAAAAAAGAAAAAGTTAGTTCAACTCAAAATTTCAAAGCAACCAGCTGCGAAGGATTTTTGAGTTGAAGGCATTAACTTAATTCTTCAAGTTTTGAAGAACTACACTTATTAAGTTGTGTCAGTTAAGTTTTCCAAGTTCTGCCAACTAAGTGTTTAAATTCAAGTTACTGGAAATTTCATGTTAAAGCTGCGTAGGAACTGAACTGTATTGAACTAGATTGACCACAGGAATGTCGAAAATCCAGTTCTTCCTCACATATGCAAAACATCTTATCTCGTGATTGGGACGGGACCGGGGAAAAAACACAGGGAGTGGGCGGTAGGGGGAGGGAGGTGTGTGTAAAAATCAAGTCAGTGAGCTCATCAGGACTCTGCGTAAGAAAGGCTGGACGACTAGCACTATCGCCAAACACTTGGCCACAACTGTTTGGCTGACAATGCTCTCAAAACATTCACAACAGAGTATCCTTTTTCATTTTATTTTTAAGAAAGTTCAGCGTGAACTTCTTGAGGTGGCCCGTAGGTCCCAGGCCAGGCTCGCCTCGCACATCTTAAAGCTGCTTTCAATATCTTTTCAAATCAGTTTTCCTTTTCTCCATAGCATGTCTGTAACAAAAGTTCTCATAATCTGAAGTCAGCGTATTTACATGGTTTTATGAAACAGAATTCTGAGAAAAACAGGTTTAAAGATCGACATTCTAAACATAATCATCACAGTCATATAACATGTAAAATTTGAATTACTCTGTTATGGCACACTTGTTTTAGTCACTATGTTGTAGAAGATTAAAAAGATGTTACTTTGGCACCAATTAAACACACAACACTCATGAATTAGTCGAAAATCAAGAATGTATTGATTCTTTCAATATTTAATGGATTGAATTTTGACCTCCTCTTCTTTTTCTTTCTCTTTATAATTTACTGAAAATTATATATGTATTAGACATTGCCAGTATTATTCTATCAAATCACGCAGTCTAAATATCCACAACCACCAAGCATTTTTAATGCAAGGAGAAACTTAGGTAACTTTAAACACAAATAAAACAAATGGACCTGTCCGACTCGAGTGTCTATGCTTCGTGTGTCTCTGGTTCTGTCCAGGTGTCTATGATCCGCGTGTCTCGCGTGTCTCCGCCTGTCTGGGTTCTGTCTGCGTATATGTAAATGTAAATGTCTGTCTGTGGTTCTGTTCGGGTGTCTATGGTCCTGTCTGTGGTTCTGTTCGCGTGTCTATGGTCCGCGCTCGGAGCCCAGACTGCAGTGCGTTCACTGAGCTGTCAGAGCGGGGGTCACAACAGCTGCTCCCGGGGCCAGAGCGGAGGATGTTTATGTTATATTTAACGTATAACACTAGTGAATTTCACCTAGATTTTTTCAGACATTAAAGACAAGATGTTATATAATAATTGTTTAATGAAAAAACAATTTTGCCAAAAAAATGACAATCGACCTATTTTTACTGTTTACTCGGAACATGCCAGCGTGACATCCGACGGGTTTTCCCAGATCCCATCACATATATACGTTAATGCAATTTAATTATAAAGATTAACATTAGTACAAAATATGTATATGTTGTCTGTTATGCTCTTACTTTGAAAAAGCATTCAAAAGCAACACATATACATTCACATGCACGGCTTGAACACACAGCCAATTTTACACATTTCCTTTTGACAAGGAAAGAAGATAACAATCTGATAACGTTACGTAATTGCACACAAGCAACCAAAAGATGTGCAACCAAAATTGCCTCAGACAAGAATCGAACCTGGGTTCTCCAGGTCCCAGTCTTCAATGCTAACCATTCGGCCAACATAGAATCTCTGGGCTAGACTGGTTTGCACGCAGTATCATACCTGAGCGTCTAAGTCGCTGGCAGAGCTAAAGCGGACTTAACCTGCCACCTTTTGGCGATAAGATGTAATATTTTTCACGCAGCTGCGTGATTCCCGAAAAGCGCGAATGAAGACGACAAAACGAAATGGGACCTACTGTATATCCATTTCAGTTCCTGCTTTGACAATCAGCTTTAGCAATGCTCAGTGGATCACGCTGCAGAATAAATCTTCTGCTGCATTGTCTGTAAGTGGCAGGTGTTTGACGTCGCTGGTGGAGAGGTTAAAGTGCACTTTATTGTTCGCGCTGGGAGATTCTTCATGCATCCCTAAATGTCACTAGGGCAGCCTATCAGGAGCAGAACGGAATCCCAGGACCCATTTTCAGTTGTTGAGTCTCAGCTTGAGTGCTAACCAGCTGAGACTGGTTGTACAGTGTACTACGGTGTACTAAATCAGTACTATTTTAGTCCATGATCAATAATTGTTGAAATCAGCATTGATTATTGAGTATAGTTTTAGTATTAATTCAAGGTATTGTTTAATTGACTACATACTGGCTGTACTTTCCCAGAGGCCTGTTCTAATAGTTGCAGGAGGCGAGCAATAATCCCAAAGTCATTTCATTGTACATGAAAGCTGAAAGCAACACGCAACATTTGGGCACAAACAGTGAAGCTGTAAGAGGAACTGTGACTGTCAGCTGTTTCTGCATCTGCTGCATTTTGTTTTCACTGCAGAAGTGCATTGAGCTCGTCGGCCATGGGGATGTGGCCAAATTATAGCAGGAGCAGTGAGAGTGTGCATCGGCATTTGCATTGTGGAGCACGTGCTGTGTTCACTTCCTGCAATAATATAGAGTGATGCGTGCTCAGGATATACGGGGCTAATTTTGTAATACGGGACAAGAGCCTGACATCCCGGGAATGTTCCGACTCCCGGCATGATTGGGATGTCTGGTCGCCCTTGGTTAATGCTTCTATGAAAAATATCCCATGTAGATGAGCAGACTCCAAAACCCCTTCAGAAATTGTATACATCATTCTCCTTTTAACTTTGATGCTTTTTTTATTGACCTAGATTTTCTTCTGTTTGGTTCTGTAAAGTATTTGTTTATGGCATCACTTTTTATTTCGGAGGCCTCTTTGACTGCTGTCCACTTGAATAATATTTTAAACTGTGCTGCTCCCACTTTTCCCAAGGGGGTCATGCCTCTGGAGGTGAAGGTCGCTCCTGACACATGGCTTTATTCTGTCGTCATCAGGAAATGCACTCTTTCTGTCTATGCTGCGATGTAGATGCCTTGTTCAATTTGTGAAAAGCAGGTGGAGTGCGTTTTAAGCAGAAAATTGTGCAAAGTCAATGAGTGCTGCAGCCAAATAATGTGGCTAAGGACCAGGGTTATTATTTTTGCGTTGTTGTTTTTAATCCATTTAAGATAATTAGACTCCTTTGAGACATCTACGGTAATGTCCCAAGTACATCTAATTGAGAATTGCCAGTAAAAATGTGCTGATACAACACATCATGATATTGTAGCAAGTTTATTGGCTGGATGTACTGTAGTGTAGTGCTGCGGTTCCAAGAGTCCTGAGCACTGCGGCTTCCCTTACCACTCAAAAGATCCGTTGGGGTCCCCCAATATCAAATATCACTGTACATTGAAGAAAATGTCATGGTGTTCCTTTAGATTGTTGAGTTCTCCAATTTAGACCAACACAATTAAAGTTGTAAAACATTGTCATTATGTAATATGGTCAAATATATAGAGATAAGCAGGCCCTCCTTTGGACCCACCACCCACAGAGGGATCCGTGGCGGTCCGGTGCTGAGCGGACTGGGCAGCAGCCGAAGGCGGAGACCTCAGCGACCAAGTCCACACACACAACATCTGAAGAGAGGGGCGGAGCTGCCAACTGATCACCACCTGGTTTTGAGTTGGATCTGCTGGCAGGGGAGGAAGCCGGTCAGACCTGGCATACCCAACATGTGCTTTGTGGTTTTGGAGAAGGCGTTCGACCGTGTTCCCCGGGGTATCCTTTGGGGGGTTCTCCGGGAGTACGGGGTCCGGGGTCCTCTGCTGAGGGCCGTCCGGGTTAGGGTTAGGGTATGACCGGAGCCAGAGCTGCGTTTGCATCGCCGGCAGTAAGTCAGACCTGTTCCCGGTGCATGTTGGCCTCTGCCAAGGCTGCCCTTTGTCACCGGTTCTGTTCACTGTCTTTATGGACAGAATTTCTCGGCGCAGCCAGGGGCCGGAGCGGGTCCGGTTTTGGGGCCTCAGGATTTCATGCTGTTTGCGGATGATGTTGTCCTGTTGACTCGGCTGGGATGAGAATCAGCACCTCCAAATCTGAGGCCATGGTGCTCGACCGGGAAAAGGTGCCTTGCCCTCTGCAGGTGGGTGGAGAGGTCCTTCCTCAAGTGGAGGAGTTCAAGTATCTCGGGGTCTTGTTCACGAGTGAGGGAAGGATGGAGCGTGAGATTGACAGGCGGATCGGTGCAGCATGCGCAGTGATGCGGTCGCTGTATCGGACCGTTGTGGTAAAGAGGGAGCTGAGCCGAAAGCTCGTTCCCTCCCTCACCTATGGTCATGAGCTTTGGGTAATGACCGAAAGAACGAGATTGCGGATACAAGCAGTCGAAATGAGCTTCCTCCGCAGAGTGGCAGGGCGCTCCCTTAGAGATAGGGTGAGGAGCTCAGTCACACGGGAGGAGCTTGGAGTAGAGCCGCTGCTTCTCCATGTCGAGAGGAACCAGTTGAGGTGGCTTGGGCATCTGTTCCGGGCACGTCCCACCGGGAGGAGACCCCAGGGAAGACCCAGGACTCGCTGGAGGGACTATGTCTCTCAGCTGGCCTGGGAACGCCTTGGGGTCCCCCCAGACAAGCTGGAGGAAGTGTGTGTGGATAGGGAAGTCTGGGCGTTTCTGCTTAGACTGCTGCCCCCGCCACCCGGCAACGGATGAAGCAGAAGAAAATGGATGGATGGATATAGAGTTATGCTTTAAATTCTAATTACTGGTCATGTGGACAACCTTTGGGGGCCCCCTTACAGTGCCTCTTAGGGTTGGACTCCACCGGCCGCGTCTTCGTTTACGCGCGTAGGCTGCTGCCCGTCAGGCGCCCGTAAAACGGAATAGTGGCCACAATGGCTTCAGCAGACTTTGTTTTAAATAGAAAAAGCGGTGTGTGATTTGCATGAGCAGTGGCTATGATCTATGCAAAGCATGGCATATTGAAGTATCGAGGACGTCGCGATGGAGAGCTTATTGAGAGCAATTGGAAAAAGGGGAGAGAGAAAAAAGAAAATAACTCAAACATATCCAGGCTTTGTTGAAAGCGAGTAAATATTAACATTACGCGAAAAAGAAACGGTATATTTACGATCAGTTATCGTAAATTATTTACAATTATTTCAATTCAATAGATGAAAAGAAATTACACACAATAATCATTGTCATTAACAAACTCTTATAACCATGGACTACAGCATATATCAATGCATGTATTATGATGTATTAAATATATTTTGTCTTTGTATTTTCAATGGAAAACGGACCATACACGCGTCGACGTACGTAAAAAATAGGATTGTTTCTATTTCGTCTGTCTGCGTCCGTTGCACCCTGCGAGGACGGACTGCTCCCTACGGGCGTCATACGGATGCATGTTGCGGGCAGTGGAGCCACTTCCATTCACCCGCATGGAGAAAACGGAAACGGAGATGAAACGGACATGTTTGGACGGATACGTAGCCAGTGGAGTCGGGGCCTTAGGCCCCACACTTTGGGAATCATTGGTGTATTGTAATAATTTAAATTTCCATTTTCAGTAGTTTTAAGGTATCGAGGTATCATCTATTTGTGTTTATTGATTTGTGTTTATCATTTCTGAACTATAAGACCATCTTCTAGGACTTCAATCATGTGACAATAAGCACATGTGATCTTTTGAAACATTGTTATGTCATAATAATCATTGAGCTTGTCAGTACAGTGTTCTTTCCTCCTCACTCTTCTGACTTGACCTCGCTGCTGCTCCTCTCCTCAGTGCAGGGATTTTCATAAAGCTCTTCCTGTGCGGTGACAAATTATCCACATCACTGCGATGGCGAACGATCATTCATCACAAACCCACAAGACAAATTAGACCATTTAACTTAGAGAACACTACTTGCTCCGGTTCGCATCAGACGATTGTGCAAAGAAACATTTAGAAGCAAACCATCTGATTTTAACCTTACATTGTTTATAACTTGCTGTAGTTCCACACAAAGAATAAGGACACGCACATGATCCAAGTCCAAGGTTTCACCAACTTTCAATCTTTCAAACTAAAAAAAAAGTCGTTTCAGTGTTGTAGGTGGGTTAAAACCCTGACTACTGACCACATACTGTAGCTAACGTAGCCATTCAAATGTTTGGAAACCAGGATAAGGAAGTCAAATGTTTGTTAATTTTCCCTTTGAGTCCATTTTCATGTCAAAAATGTATCATTGCTCAGTTGGCTAATATCTATGTGTAGCAGTGTCTTCACAGTTCAGACTGGTACCACATGCATGGCACTGAATTTGATTTTAGTCATGTTCTGACTTACATTGAGCCGACAGATAAATCAAAGCAGTCCTTTTTCCAATTCTGGTGTTCACTCTTACACCAACAGTGTAAGAAATGCTATGTGTAGAAATTATATCAAAACGAACACAATGCACTTGTTTCTCTGATGTCATAGGTAATTCTTGTGTGTTTGGATTGAAGTGTGGATGATTTTGGAAGATAGTTGTTCAGATAAAAGCAGAATCTCCTCCATCACAATTAATTATCTTCTAATGGGATTTGGAGCGGTGACCGCTCATTTATATGGAAATGGCAAATATCGTTTTTCACTTCACTTGCGGATGTGATTCTGTTGAAAGACTAAAGGGATTTTATTGAATAGTTTCAGCCTGATTTTGACGAAGCAGAGTGTGAACAATATATCATTATTTGGTACGGCTAGCTTGCTCGAGCAGACAATAGCTGCGTTTCCATTGAGCATCAAATTTCGAAATTTGAATTTGCGCATCATAAAATGTCTAATGGAAACGCGCAAATTTCGAATAAACCACAGTTTTTCGATAAAAAGTTAATGCGCTTAAAATAGGTGGTTTTTTGGACGTATCGAAATTAAGTTTTTCGCAAAACGGCAATGGAAACACTTATTTCGATATAGCGGAGGAAGCCGAGCTGCTTTATTCAGTGAGTTTTGGCTGCGCTTCGTGTGGAGACTTGGGAGATACGTGGGAGAGGCATGGGGGAGAGACGGGGGAGAGACATGGGGGAGAGGCATGGGGGAGAGACGGGGGAGAGACGGGGGAGAGACGGGGAAGAGACGGGGGAGAGGCATGGGGGAGAGACGGGGGGAGAGACGGGGGAGAGACGGGGAGGAGACGGGGGAGAGACGGGGGAGACAGGCAAGACCCGTGTCTATGGTTCTGTGCGCGCGTCTGGTCCGCGCTCAGTACATGACCACGCGCGTTCGCGGAGCTGTCAAAGCAGCCACAGTTTCTCCCGGGGTCAGAGAGGATGAGAGCCGCAGCAGAAGTCAAGACATTAATATATCTCACGTAAATCAAAGTGTTGTTTACTTCTGTTGCCATGTTGACGTACTAGAAACTAGTGAATAAACGCGCAAAAATAGTGTATACTTATTCGAATATGTCTTAATGGAAACGGCCGCTTTTGCGAATTACAGGTTTTTCGAATTTTGAAATGTATCGAAAAAGTTTTTGCGCATTATTCAATGGAAACGCAGCTAATGTTGCTGTTGATATTTAAAAAAAAACAAAAACATTATCTGTTAATATAACATCAGCATATTTTTTTCAATATTGGGCTGATTATGAATTATGTTAATTAGTTAACCACAACACTGCAGCGACTTGAAGATTAGAGTTTTTTATATACCAGCAATTTCAGTGTAATGTAGGATGTCCTTTTTTGGAAGTGGGCATACGTATGTAATTGATAAAGAACCTATCCTGGGGACTGTTTCCGTTCTAACAACAGCAGCTACAGTCAGGTCAGAATTTAGCCAAAGAAAAATCCAGCGTTATCATGAGATGTCCCAAATCCCAAATCACTCCACATCAAATGCTGTGATGCGGACGGTGTGCTTAAAACCAAATACGGATTATAAGTGTTATAGGTCCATCTGTCACAGTCTCAAAATAAAATAAAATGAATGAGTTGTTTTTTTGCTGCATGGTCGGGGAGTAGGTCAGTGTGGGACTAATATAAAGCAGAAAATAGACTGTAATGACTTAATTACCATGATGGGCACACAGGAAATAGAAAAAAGTCGACTTATAAATATTACAATAATATAATCGCATGTCATGTGCACGGCATGCATTTAATTTTTGGCTCCAGTCTGACAAGTCCCTCTACTTTCTGGACTTTCAGCGCTTCCCCCCAATTATCACTGGGCATTCATATTGGTCAAGCGTAATTTCTGATGTTTTTATTTTATATATAGGTACACACAGGCAGGAGCAAACATTGTGAAAGGTGAATGAAGAGAGGTTTTATCAGTTTTTTCTCCAAAACGTTGATTCTTGGTGAAAGAACATTATTTTATTCTTTTGCTCTATTTTTGGTGTATTTCTTGATTTGCAACTTTCTGATCAGCCTTAAAGTGATTGTCTGGAGTTTGTCAGAAAAAAAGAGAGAGAGGTACATGATTTGAAAAAAAACGACCCAAGATCATACCCCTTACTTCTGATTGGTCTACGCCTACGTTTCCGTAACAATCAATACACATGCACAAAGGTTTTCAGAATTATCTGTTAAAGATTTTATGACAAAAATAAAGTTTTCATGACAAAAATAAAGTTTTCATGACAAAAATAAAGTTTTAATGCACAAAAAAGGGATTGCGGTAAACCCGGAAGTAGCTATTATCATTAATTGAACATTGTAGGACACATCTACAGAGGATCTGATTATGGATATAGGTTCAGATAAATGGGTTACTCAGCGCGGATGTTCAGAATTCTTTTCATGTAGTTTCAGAGCCTAATAGAGGCTTGATTCAGAGGCTCCGTGAAAACAAACAACTGAGCATGAGCAGCTACGAGCATGAGCGCCGATGATTGACAGCCCTTGGCATCACTTGGTTGGTTAAACTGGACGGCATCGTGGATTTTGAGCCAAAGCTAAGAGAAGGGAAGGCAGGACTTACCCGTAATATTAGTATTCATAAAAGGACTTCTTTGATATCAACATTTAAAGATGCTATATCCGATTTTTTTTCCAAGTAGTTCATAAAAATGCTTATTACTACATACAAGTTGTATTATAATCCGTAATTTAATTGAAAACTTGAGCTCATTGATTCAGCTTGTGTATGAATTCAGGCCGTGAAAAGTGCTGAGTAGCGACATGGCGGGACGCCCGTTCTCCTCCACTCACAGAACCAGCCTGCGTCCTCTAACCTCTACAGCGCTGGTAAACACTGGGGCTTTGACTTCGAAATCCAAATCTAATTCTAAAATTAAGAAATATATATATATTCGAACAAATATGAGATAGCCCTTATAATTCGAAATGTATTTAATAACTGCAAATAAAATAGTTAGCTCCCAAAGGTTTCACCGGGACGTGCTAGGCAGGTAACAGCTAAGCTAGCTAGTTCAAAAACTCTAGAACAAAGAACAAAGAATTCTGAACATCAGCGGTGAGTTACCCATTTATAAACCAAACTTAGATCCATAATCAGATCCTCTTCAAATGTGTCCTAAAATGTTTGTTTCATGTTAATGGTTACTTCCGGGTTTATCGCAATCACTTTTTGTCACGTTAAAACAGTATTTTTGTCATGAAAACGTTAACAGCTAATTTTGAAAACTTCCGTGCATGTGTGTTAAGGATGTATATGTATAATGTATTCTCCGATTAACATTTAAAGGTGTTGATTGATTGATTGGTATTTGAGCATGGCTAGCTCCGCTAGCTTCTCTGCACAGACAGAAGTAGTGAAAGGCGCTGAAAGCTCGTTGTACTTGAGGAGTAATGTTAGTATTTTACACTCCTGAAATAAAAACAGAGATTGCATTGGTTTGAGAGTTCTGTTATCAAAAAAAAATTATCGGTACGTTTTGAAATTACATTCAAGTCAATGGAGTGTTCTACTGCTGCTGTGAGGAGCTGTATAATACATTATAATTAAAAGGGGGCTATCCTTGTTATAAATGTTTAATATCAACAGAAAAATGATGACGTACTAAGAGGGGTCGCAGCTCCCGCCTCACTGTTTATGGCATTGCTCCTGCTGCCGCTTTGACACAAATAAACCTTAAATTGGGGTATTTTGTATGGCCCCTGGACGCAGCAATGAAAGTTTCCAAAAGTAGAGTGTAAACAGCAGTCCCTACGATCTTTGACTTATTCAGAGAAGGCGACAGTCCAAACAAACTGAGAGAAGACACCAGCGCGAGTTCCATGAAATTAGTTCTATCAAGCTCCAACTAAAACCAATTTTACGAGTTTCAACCCAGTATTCAGCAGAAAACACAACAACTGTCATTGAACCATGAATCCATGTTTCACTCTAACTACGTTTAGTAAAAGATATAGATATGACACATACCATCATGTTTTAGACTTTAGAACCACAGACACATGTTTAGTATAAGACTTTAGAACGACAGACACACGTTCAGAATAAGACCATAATGTTTGCATTTGATTGAAGACACTCACCATTTCTCTCAAACTCAACATCTGGAGCTGGGACAATGAGTTGAGGAAAAGGCCCTAATGTTCTTGAAGCTTGCTCCTCATCTGAACCAAGTCAGAGTCCTCAAAATCAGAATTACTGTCATAACAAGTACGCAAGGACTCCTGACTTGTATTTTCCATCACTGAATAACAAATATCTGTTTAAAACATCCGTATACAACGTTATGGCTTACAAATGCATATCAACAAAGCCCAAAGACCCCTATGTGTACGTCACTTCCGGTCTCGGCAATTTTTCCGCGAATGTCTTTTTGCATGATTATTATTGATAGAAACCGTCAAGGGTGAAACAATCTGTCAAAATGAGTTTAATTTAACTCAAAAAAAGACCACAATATACCAACAAAATAAGATTAGGTCCCTTTTAAATATTCAAACAAATATATTCTTATTTTTAAATTCATACATTCGGACACAAAACTAGCGGTATTCTTTTACTTATATATTGTGTTAGCAGTGCGTTGCTTTTGTACCATTTCATCAGTGATTGTTGAACAGCTTACAAGAATTTGCGCTAATGCTAATGTTAGCATACGTATTGATAATGCTGTTTCAACTACAGTTGAACCTGATGAAATCTCACACAACAAAGAGACAAAGTTAATCTTTTACTTGTTACATTTTACAAGGAGAAAGTCTTGACAGAGGCAAGGCACAGACCCCAGCCTCTCTCAGGACAAGTCTGAAGATCCACAGACTACAAGCCCCTTTTGGTAGAGCAAGACACACCTTCGTATGCAGATGGGAAAGGAAGAAACCAACACAACAAAAGAACAGTGAGACATTAGCATCCTCAAAACCTGCTTCCTCCTGGCATCTGCATACAACCCCCAAGCACTCTGAAGTCAACAGTGGATTACAATACAGACAGTATAGAATTCAGCCACAAATGATTTAGCAAAATGATAACTTAAGTTACATTCCAATATCATATTCCCTCCTTTTTATCCTTTTGATAAATCAAACAATCTATGTTTAAACATGGAGAACATGGAGAACTGAAAATGAAAAAACACACATCCAAACTGAAAAAGAAAAAAATGTTCATAGTATAATTTCACATTGTTGTTCCATAAACTATTCCCCCTATTGAGACATACATGGCTCAAAACTGAACAATGTATGAACTTGAAATGTATTAACTTTGGTTATCAAATTCAACACCACGCACACGCTCAAAAGCCTGAAAACCCAAAGTCCATTTTCACAGTCCATAGACAGTCCATTTGACACTTCCTCTCGACCCCTCCTCATGTTTGGTTATGACCAGAAATGTCCACTCTGTTCCTGTTTCGAAACTCTTCTCTGTCTGCGTTTCCGACGCAAGACTAGCAGCAAGCCGTTCTCCAACAGCGACACAAAGCTGAACTTTCAAGTCGCAAATGTACCAAGATGTCACCTTCAATTCTCACGTCCATTTAACTTGAACAAACGGCCAGAGCCCTCCGTGGGCCTGCGCGCTTTGATCCTTGCAAATCGGCCCGTGATTATTCGTCAGCAACTTCCGGTGCAGGGGGGGGTTTGTGTGGAGGGTCGTTTCGTAGGTGTCGATGGCTGTATGGAGATGGCGATGGGGGTGGGATTTCTGTCCCACAATGGAAAATAGGTGTGTTAGTATTAGATAGCAATATGGCCTACGTGCAGGACTGTACAAGGACTCTACAAGGACTCCATGTTATGACTATGATTTGACTGTCTCTTTGTGACACGTATGTCTTTCGATGTGTGACGTGACAATGACTATATAAACTGTGTACTGCCTTTATTCTGTCTGAGAGAAAGAAACAGAGTAAACCAGTGGAACTTGAGAGAAACTTAAATAAACTTCCAGAGTTTGGCACACCACGATCCGTCTCTGTCTGCTAAATCCTAACAGATTTGGTGGAGAATGCGCGGCTCGGTTTGTGCCATTCTCTGGATTGTTTTGGGGGAGTTTGCTCTGTTTCTTTTCCTCGGCGTGAGAGACCGGCATGCTGTGTCTGGGAGCGGAGATTCCAGCAGGCTGGAAGAGCTGTTCCTGGATGCTTCTTGTCGCTTCTGTCACTTTTGTTTTTTTAAATTGAATATTCCGACGCGGAAAAGAGTTGGCAGACCTCTCGGACAGCCCGTGCGCACCTGTTTGACAAGAATAAGGTAAGCAGACACCTTTTTATATGTAAAGTCTGCATAATTGGATACTAGCTAAATTTTGGTCTGTTTTTGAGGTCTGTCGAACTCTCTAAATTGTGTTCAAATAAGTGAAAAGGCCATAAAAAGTGAATAGGATCCATAAAGTGAAAAGTGTTGGCCATTAAAGTGAATAGGATCCATAAAGTGTAAAGGCCATAAGTGAGGATCCATAAGTGAAACCATGGTGTAAAATTAAAAGTAATTATAAAAAGGGAAACGTGTTAAGGAGGCCTTTGTTACAAAAGCGTTGAAATTGACGAATTTCAGGCTGATAAATGACATAAGTAAAGAAGAAACAATATTTCAGTGATCACGGTTTAAATTACATACAGAAAAAGGGAGTTTTTGTTTTTGGAGTGAACAGAGTTCACCGGAGAATGCAGAGTTTTATCTAAAGTTGAGCTATGAGAGCTTTCGTGAGTTATTTACATTTTTTGCCGAGTTTTATCTACAGTTAAGCTATGAGAGGGTTGTATCCAACAGTTGTTTTTGTTTTTTAGAAAGAGATTTTGAGTTTAAATTAGTTTGCTACCTCGATAAAATAGAAGCGTAAACGTTAAAGACAAGAGTGCCTTTTGTTACTAGTGTGGAAAGTGGCCATTTCTAGACTTGGATGACAAAAGTATAAAGAACAACATAAGTTATATTCGCTTAACAAAGTAATCTTGAAAGTTATTCTTCTGTATCTTTCTGCCTGTGTGTGCGCAGCTCTATCTGCTGCCGTTGTCAGGGGAAACGGCCCCCTCTTTCGCTGCTCTGGCTCTGAATCAAAGCTACTGCTTTAGGATTTTGGCTTTTCATAGTTGTTATTCCGTTAAATTTGCGAAATTTGCCATTTGAACATTGTGTTATGACACAGTTAAACGTTTTTAAACACCATTAGTGAATAAGTTTTGAATATTATATGTTTTTTGAAACCCAAATATTAGTGCTAAAGCTGTGCAATTCTTTTTAGACCTAACATATTTCTAGATTCCATTCTTTTAAATCTGCTGCTTATTTCTTAACTTTTTGTGAGTTGTGTTTGTTTTTATGTTTTTAATTTTAGTTACAAAAGCCGTTTTTCAAACATTTAAATTAGAATCTGTTAAAAGTGATTATTGATTATAGACTTCGTCTAAAAAGAAAGAGGGAATTAGGCTGTAAAAGTATTATATTATTAAGTTAAACTACCCAATTCACCCATTGCAAGCGGTGATGTTTTTGTTTTGACTACACGCGTGACCTTGCTGCTGCTCAGAGACAGGAGGAGGCAGCTCCGACGCACAATTGAGTTTTATTTATTGAACCGAATCCAGTTTAGCTGGAGTTTAATTTTTTGTTTGATTTCAGGTTATGTTTTAATGTTTTCCAAAATAATTTCATTTCATGGCGTCTTTCAAGAAACCCAAGGACGCATAGATAATTAATCACACAGTACAAAAGTACACATATTTTAAAGTTTAAAGGTTTTTTATATTTGAGTCTTGTTTTTTTATATTAAGAGTTTCTGGTCTTAAAAATGTCATCATTAGTAAGATAATAAGTAATCTTTTATTTACATAGCGCTTGGGAAAACCCAGAGCGCTCCAAAATTGTTTTGACTTTAGGGAGAAAAACAATCTCATTCGCATACTGATATCTATTGTTTTTTTAAATTGGCCGACTCAAGGATTGTTTTTCAGACTCTGCCTCACTGTACGAGAGGTCACTGCTGGACACTGGACAGCGCAACGCCCACCCAGCCACAGGCCACAGAGCTAAGAGCAAAGGGAAATGCCACCTCCTTGCCCCTCCCCCCACTACAGAAGTAAGTGGGAGTGAGACCGGGGCCATGAAAGAGAGGTGTCTGGAGACGTGATGGTGGAGCGTCAGGGAGAGACCTGAATGAGAGTTGAAAGTGTGTCCAGTTGGTTTGCATCACCACAGTGTGACCTTTGACACCTACAGGTGGTTCGAGGAGTCTGGAGACACAACCCCAAAATTTACATACACACACACACACACACACACATACACACACATACACTCACACATTCACATTTACATATAGATACATGAAAAAGTAGAACATGAGAAAAAAGCATTTTAAAAGTTTACTCCAATGTAAACACATATTTTTAATTGTCTATCACTTGAATCTTTAGTTGAATCAGTATTTTTTGAGACCAGAAATGTTCATTTGAATTCTATATTGTCATGGACTAATTGACCTCTGTCCTGACACTTTTGATTTGTTGATTTTGTACTGTGTGAAGTAATTACATTGATTAGGATTAGATCTGATAAAAATACAAATTAGAGAAGTAAATTGCGCTTGCATTAGGCAACACACAGACTCACCGACTGATGATCTCACGGAGCAGCGTCTGCGGAGGGAGTGAAGCCGTGTTCTTCAGACTCTCACTTCTGTCTGTGTTATCTTCACTCACATACACACACACACACACACACACACACTAACATACATACACACAAAGCCACACATACACACACACACACTAACACACTCAGACACACATACACACAGAGACCTTCACTGCAGCGATATGAGAAATCAACAATACATGTTTTTATACAAATACAATCTCACATATTTCTGTCGTGAATGAATGTTGGGTTTAAATGTTTATTTTCCAGTAAAACCATGAGTGTGAAATAAAACACATCCTCTCACTTTGTCTCTGTTCAGTCACAAGAGTTTGACAAGCCCAGGTCACTGAACTCAAAGACAGAGAAACACAAAGACAAACCCAAGAATGGCTCTTGGAAAGACAAGTCCTCTGCCTTCAAACAGAGGAAGCAACGTCACAACTCCTGAAGACTGAGGCAGAAAACACAAAGCTGCTTCAGAAGAATGCTCCGTCTGAAGTTTCTTTGGGAAACCTCAAACAAGAACTGGAGGAGCTTTGGAAGAGATGTGGCCAAATGGATGGACCACTGCAAGAAGTCAGGACAAGACTCTGATGCAGCAGGAAATCTGGACCTGGACCTGATGAGAGACGGGATCAACAAGTCCAGGGACCGGAAGATCGCACTGAACCTGCAGCTGCGACAGGTTCAGGGGCGCCTCCCACCTCTGCACCTTCTCCACCGACTTCCACTGATGACTGCTGTCGTTGTGTCCTTGGGCAAGACACTTAACCCCACTTTGCCCAAAGCCCCCACTGAAAGATCAAGGCTATGCTCACACTTAGAGCAGCCGTCCTCCTGTGGACTCACCACCTGCAGAGGGTCAGTGAGGGGCTGGTGCTATGAGACTTGGGTGGCATCTCTGACTGCCACCCCCCTGACCCAGAAATGGATTAAAGGGTAGAAAATGGATGGATGGATGGAAATTGCGCTTGCTTTTTGTCTGAGAGACATTAGCAACAGCATGAATAGAAATTGTGTTAAAGTAGAATCAAAGTGACTTAACCATAGAGAGTAACTACTGCATAACAAGCTGTGTACAGGAACTGTGACACTGCACCATTGACCAGAAGTGCATCGCAAATGACCTGATGTGCTTCAAGTGAAAAGACTGTATCTGGAGATCTGATGTGCATCTGGAGACCAGAACCAGAACCATGGCTTGGACCCTACTGATGACCAAGATGACATCTCTCTATGACCTGACCTGATGACGACTGAGACTCACCCTCAGGGGACCCTGAGGACCTGAGGACCTGAGAGAGAAAAACTGGGGAGTGATGTTTATATTTTTGAAATCATACATTGATGAGTGCTAAATGAGACAGATACTCATGATTCTTTCTTTTGTTTTTGTTTGTCCCTAGCTTCTGGACATCTGATGATCTATTGGACACAGACATTTGCAGAACAAGAACCAGCCAATGAAAACGTCTATTGCCGATGCTATTGCTACAACCAGAACTTGTGACCAAATGCAATATACATGTTAAGTATTCAGACATCTGACAGACAAAAACTTTGAAAATGATAAAGTATGAGTATTGTAGCGTTTTAGTAGATGTTAAATAGTAGTAAAAAAGTAGAATTGTCCTTTCTTTGTTGTTCATAAACATTTCCACATAAGAGTTAGATTAGAAATATGCCTTGACTCAAGCTGCAACCAAACTTTGGAGTCACAATAGTGTAAAAATAGAGATAGATAAATGCATCAACCATAGATGCTTTCAAAAATAGAGAATATTTGTAGCCAGTGCTAATATCAAATGGTAAAGGGACCATTTCACAAACATTTACTTCAAAAGTAGATAAAGTTACTTACAGTTTTATTTACAGTTTTATTAGATACTTGCCAAATTCACTTGTGTTCAAACATTGGTGAATGTTGACTATGCAAAAAGCTCATATGAGTGTAGCCTAGATTAATGCCTAGATTAATGAGATAGATTACAACCAACAGAGATTCAAAAGCATTTTGATGTATTTGTGTATTGCACAAAAACACAATAGTAGATATTTGGATATCTTTGAGAAGTTTAAAAAGCTGTAGATTCGCCAGCACAGATTAGAATCAGAATTCAAACAGCATTGTAGAATTACTGACCCCAACCCCAAACATGCTAAAATAGATTAGCTCTTGTAAGGATAATACTAATTTGATTAATGATGTACATTCATCCCAAACTGCCTGACAATAATATCTTTAGATAATAAAAAGTAATAAATCACTGACCACTATAGAAGTGTAAATGTTGACCATTTGCCTTACTGTGTTCAGTTTTATTCCTGAGAATGAGAATAGACATGGAGCAAAATCCCACTAATAATATGCCACTGATAATTAGAGCATAATACCACAGAGAGATTTATTAGATTAAAATGTATGTTTAAGAATTTGGCTCAATAGAAGCAAATATACAAACATATTTGTAAATAGGGTTCCAGAATAGATTAGAATTGTTTTAAACTATAGTGAATAGTAAAAGTAAAGTACACAGTCTAAGATTGAAAAGTGAAAACAATACAGTGAAGTGAAGTGTAAACAATCAGCATTAGAATAAAAGTATAAAGTAAGAAAAGTGAAATTAGCTTCTAATTTGAGACTCAGCTCGTTTTTGTCTGTGTTTTGACTGAATCTGCTGAGTTCTACTGTGTCCAATAGTGTTTGTTTGTTTTTATTTTTGATTTGTTTTTTGTTTGTTTTTATTTTAGGATAGAGGATAAAATCCACTGATATTGATTTGATGATTATGAGTTTAATGCATACATTTTCTTTGTTTTTAATAATTTTTTAAAGTTTTTTTTTTGAATTTTTTTTTTTTTTTTCTCTTTTTCCACTTTATTGATTGATCAAATTGAATGATCACATGTGATTATGTGATCAAAGGGGAGGGTATTAGTATTAGATAGCAATATGGCCTACGTGCAGGACTCTACAAGGACTCTACAAGGACTCCATGTTATGACTATGATTTGACTGTCTCTTTGTGACACGTATGTCTTTCGATGTGTGACGTGACAATGACTATATAAACTGTGTACTGCCTTTATTCTGTCTGGGAGAAAGAAACAGAGTAAACCAGTGGAACTTGAGAGAAACTTAAATAAACTTCCAGAGTTTGGCACACCACGATCCGTCTCTGTCTGCTTGAATCCTAACAGGTGGATTTTGTTGCTTTGAAGCTTTGGCAGGGAAGTGGCATTTTTCTCAAAAACAAGAAGCACATTTGTTAATACATTTCAAAATCAAAACATAAGGTGAAGGGTAATTCTAAACCAAGAAAACTTTGACAAAGGAAAACGAAGAGGACACACAGAACAAAGAATGACACAGACAAACAAAGAAACACATGGCCAGAGGACAAAGGACCACATGGCCACCCAAAATGGCGGTCTATCTACTTTTTGCAATGTCCAATTCCAAATTTTGAGTAATTTAAAGGTCTTTAAACATCCAATTTCAATGTAGCTTATTTAGATGTCTATAAATGTCCAATTTCAGTTTAGAAGTAATGTAGAAGTTCAGTCTGAAGTAATTCAATTCTAACACATTCATCATACAGGCGTAACTCTGCGTTACCCTTTTGATGAAACCCCGTTCATTCGAGCTCTGTAAAAGTCCTTGACTAAAGGCATAACTCTGCGTTATCCTAAATGAACGTGTTCATGTGAACTTCACACTACTTCCTGGATTACTTTTGGACATAATTTGGTGTTTAGAAACTTGCCTTTTGTTGCAATTTCATCAGGAAAAAACTGTAGTTCTCCCGTCGACTCCAACCCAGGGCTGTCCTGCCTCAAACCTGGAGTTCCAATGCAGTTCCGAGTGCAGAAGGCCCTGTTGTTGCTCCTGGAAGTCCATGTTTGAGACAAGCTCAGCTCCTGTAAGAAGTGTTGGGATCCGGATTCGAAGGACCAAGTGATAATGCTGTTTCAACTACAGTTGAACCTGATGAAATCTCACACAACAAAGAGACAAAGTGTCAGGATTTAGCAGACAGAGACGGATCGTGGTGTGCCAAACTCTGGAAGTTTATTTAAGTTTCTCTCAAGTTCCACTGGTTTACTCTGTTTCTTTCTCTCAGACAGAATAAAGGCAGTACACAGTTTATATAGTCATTGTCACGTCACACATCGAAAGACATACGTGTCACAAAGAGACAGTCAAATCATAGTCATAACATGGAGTCCTTGTAGAGTCCTTGTACAGTCCTGCACGTAGGCCATATTGCTATCTAATACTAACACCCTCCCCTTTGATCACGTGATCACTCAAATCGATCAATCAATAAAGTGGAAAAAGAAAATAAAATTCTAAAAAAAAAAAAAAAACTTAAAAAAAATTATTAAAAAACAAAGAAAATGTATGCATTACTCATAATCATCAAATCAATATCAGTGGATTTTATCCTCTATCCTGGGAAAAAAAATAAACAAACAAAAACAAATCAAAAAATAAAAACAAACAAACAAAAGCAAAAGCTATTGGACACACAAGAACTCAGCAGATTCAGTCAAAACACAGACAAAAAACGAGCTGAGTCTCAAATTAGAAGCTAATTTCACTTTTATTACTCTATACTTTTATTCTAATGCTAATTGTTTACACTACACTCCACTGTATTATTTTCACTATTTAATCTTAGACTGTGTACTTTACTTTTACTATTCACTATAGTTTAAAACTATTCTAATCTATTTACAAATATGTTTGCATATTTGCTTTTATTGAGCCATATTCTTAAACATACATTTTAATCTAAGTAATCTCTCTGTGGTTTACTTTCATTATTAGTGGCATATTGTTAGTGGGATTTTGCTCTATGTCTACTCTCATTCTCAGGAATAAAACTGAACACAGAAAGACAAATGGTTAATATTAACATTATTATGGCGGTCAGTTTTCCAAATACATTTGTTGAACCAGGAAGTGCTGTCACTTCCTCCTCTCAGACAGTTTGGGATGAATGTACATCATTAATCAAATTAGTATTATCCTTACAAGAGCTAATCTATTTTAGCAGGTTTGGGGTCAGTTATTCTACAATGGTGTTTGATTCTCTAATCTGTGCTGATAAATCAACAACTTTTAAACTTCTCAAAGATATCTAAATATCTACTATTTTGTTTTTGTGCTATACACCAATACATCAAAATGCTTTTAAATGCTTTTGAATCTCTGTTGGTTGTAATCTATCTCATTAATCTAGGCATTAATCTAGGCTACACTCATATGAGCTTTTTGCATAGTCAACATTCACCAATGTTTGAACACAAGTGAATTTGGTAAGTATCTAATAAAACTGTACATAAACTGTAATTAACTTTATCTACTTCTGAAGTAAATGTTTGTGAAATGGTCCCTTTACCATTTGATATTAGCACTGGCTAGAAATATTCTCTTTTTGAAAGCATCTATGGTTGATGCATTTATCTATTTCTATTTTTACTCTATAGTGACTCCAAAGCTCGGCTGCAGCTTGAGTCAAGGCATATTTCTACTCTAACTCTTATGTGGAAATGTTTATCAAAAACAAAGGAAGGACAATTCTGCTTTTTTACTACTATTTAACATCTACTAAAACGCTACAATACTCATACTTTATCACTTTAACACATTTTAACAGTTGCTCAGTCTCCCAGACTAAAAAAGTCAAAGTTTTGTCTGTCAGATGTCTGAATACTTAACATGTATATTGCATTTGTTCACAGGTTCTGGTTGTAGCAATAGCATCGGCAATAGACGATTTTTCATTGGCTGGTTCTTGTTCTGCAAATGTCTGTGTCCAATAGATCATCAGATGTCCAGAAGCTAGGGACAAACAAAAACAAAAGAAAGAATCATGAGTATCTCTCTCATTTAGCACTCATCAATGTATGATTTAAAAAATATAAACATCACTCCCCAGTTTTTTCTCTCAGATCCTCAGATCCTCAGGTTCTCTGAGGGTGAGTCTCAGTCGTCATGAGGTCAGGTCATATTTCGAGAGATGTCATCTTGGACATCAGTAGGGTCCAAGCCATGGTTCTGGTCTCTCCAGATGCACATCAGGATCTCCAGATACAGTCTTTTCACTTGAAGCACATCAGGTCATTTGCGATGCACTTCTGGTCAATGGTGCAGTGTCACAGTTCCTGTACACAGCTTGTTATGCAGTAGTTATTCTCTATGGTTAGTCACTTTGATTCTACTTTAAAGACAATTTCTATTCATGCTGTTGCTAATGTCCCTTAGACAAAAGCAAGCGCAATGATTCAGTTTACTTCTCTAATTTGTGTTTTTATCAGATGTAATCCTAATCAATGTAATTACTTCACACAGTACAAAATCAACAAATCAAAAGTGTCAGGACAGAGGTCAATTAGTCCATGACAATATAGAATTCAAATGAACATTTCTGGTCTCAAAAAATACTGATTCAACTAAAGATTCAAGTGATAGACAATTCAAAATATGTGTTTACATTGGAGTAAACTTTTAAAATGCTTTTTTCTCATGTTCTGCTTTTTCATGCATCTATATGTAAATGTGAATGTGTGAGTGTATGAATGTGTGTATGTGTGTGTGTGTGTGTAGGGTGTGAATTTTGGGGTTGTGTCTCCAGACTCCTCGAACCACCTGTAGGTCTCAAAGGTCACACTGTGGTGATGTAAACCAGTAAAGTGGGCACACTTCCAGATTGCAAAACAACTCACCCACCACTGCCTACAGAAAACCTCACTTTGTGGCCCCGGTCTCACTGCCACCTACGACCATCGGCCTGTAGTGGGGGAGGGGCACACGGAGGTAGCTATGTCGCCTTTACGATCTGCGGCTGGTTGGATGGTGTCTACTCTGGGCCACTGTTCTGATCCCTCTGTGTCCACTCCAGCAGTCCAGTGACCCTGTACAGTGTGTGCCCTTGGTTCTGGAAAACAACCTTATAGTCAAATTAAAAACAACAGAGATTGTGAATGAGATTGTTTTTCTCCCTAAAGTCAAAACAATTTTGGAGCGCTCTGGGTTTTCCCACATGCGCTATGTAAATAAAAGATTACTAATGATGACATTTTTAAGACCAGAAACTCTTAATATAAAAAACAAGACTCAAATCTCAAAAAACCTTTTTAAACTTTAAAATATGTGTACTTTTGTACTGTGTGTTTAATTATCTTGCACATTTCAGACCAGGCTCCTCTGCTGTGTGCATCAGCAGGAGGAGCAAGGTCAGGCGTGTAGTCAAAACAAAAACAAAAAGTCGCCACTTGCATGTGAATTGGGTAGTTTAACTTAATAATATAATACTTTTACAGCTAATTCCTAATTCCCTCTTTATTTTTAGACGAAGTCTATAATCAATAATCACTTTTAACACAGATTCTAATTTAAATGTTTGAAAAACGGCTTTTGTAACTAAAATAAAAACATGAAAACAAACACAACTCACAAACAGTTGAGAAATAAGCAGCAGATTTAAAAGAATGGAATCTAGAAATATGTTAGGTCTAAAAACAATTGCACAGCTTTAGCACTAATCTTTGGGTTTCAAAAAACATATAATATTCAAAACTTCTATTTACTAAATGGTGTTTAAAAACGTTTAACTGTGTCATAACACAATATTCAATGGCAAATTTCGCAAATTTAACGGAATAACAACTATGAAAAGCCAGAAATCCTAAAAGCAGTAGCTTTGCTCTGATTCAGAGCCAGAGCAGCGAAGGAGGGGGCCGTTTCCCTGACAACGGCAGCAAGATAGAGCGACGCACACACACAGGCAGAAAGCAGTGTTTTAGCAAAAATGCGAAAACAGAAAGAAGAATTACTTTCAAGATTACTTTGTTAAGCGAATATAACGGATGTTGTTCTTTAAACTTTTGTCATCCAAGTCTAGAAATGGCCAATTTCCACACTAGTAACAAAAGGCACTCTTTAGTGTTTAACGTTTCCCTTTTTATTATAACTTTTAATTTTTACACCATGGTTTCACTAAGGATCCTGCTCCAAGGGACTCAAACCCTGAGACTGTGTGTCTCCAAGGGACATAAACCCTGAGACTGCTCCAAGGGACTTAAACCCTGAGACTGCTCCAAGGGACATAAACCCTGAGACTGCTCCAAGGGACTTAAACCCTGAGACTGCTCCAAGGGACATAAACCCTGAGACTGCTCCAAGGGACTTAAACCCTGAGACTGCTCCAAGGGACTTAAACCCTGAGACTGCTCCAAGGGACATAAACCCTGAGACTGCTCCAAGGGACATAAACCCTGAGACTGCTCCAAGGGACTTAAACCCTGAGACTGCTCCAAGGGACTTAAACCCTGAGACTCTTTCTTTCAATACAATTTAGAGAGTTTGACAGACCCCAAAAACAGACCAAAATTTAGCTAATATCCAATTATGCAGACTTTACATATTAAAAAAGGTGTCTGCTTACCTTAATTCTTTGTCCGGACTGTCTGAGAGGTCTGCCAACTTCTTTTCCGCGTCGGAATATTCAATTTAAAAAACAAAAGTGACAGAAGCGACAAGAAGCATCCAGGAACAGCTCTTCCAGTCTGCTGGAATCTCCGTTCCCAGACACAGCATGCCGGTCTCTCACGCAGAGGAAAAGAAACAAAGCAAACTCCCTCAAAACAATCCAGAGAATCAATCAATCAATCAATCTTTATTTATAGGGCGCTTTTCCTGCACAGGGCAACACAAAGCGCCTCACAGTCCACACCACACAATGCACAAATCATCACCATTAAAATACAATTAAAAACACATATGTAATTAAAAAGCATTAATATCACATAAGTAATTTAAAAACATAAAAATCACACAAGTAATTAAAAACAATAAAATAGTTAAAAACACAAAAAGTTACAACAATAAATAACAAGGTGTGTTAAAAAGATAAAATTCTCTAGTTGTATGCACGGGAAAAAAGAAAAGTCTTTAACATGGATTTGAACATTGACAGAGAGGCAGCCAGTCTCACATCCTCAGGAAGACCGTTCCAGACTCCAGCTGCATAAATCTGAAAAGCAGCCTCCCCCTGTCTAGTCCTGACTCTGGGCACTAACAATGGCACACACTGAGCCGCGCATTCTCCACCAAATCTGTCAGGATTTAGCAGACAGAGACGGATCGTGGTGTGCCAAACTCTGGAAGTTTATTTAAGTTTCTCTCAAGTTCCACTGGTTTACTCTGTTTCTTTCTCTCAGACAGAATAAAGGCAGTACACAGTTTATATAGTCATTGTCACGTCAGACATCGAAAGACATACGTGTCACAAAGAGACAGTCAAATCATAGTCATAACATGGAGTCCTTGTAGAGTCCTTGTACAGTCCTGCACGTAGGCCATATTGCTATCTAATACTAACAAAAGTTAATCTTTTACTTGTCACATTTTACAAGGAGAAAGTCTTGACAGAGGCAAGGCACAGACCCCAGCCTCTCTCAGGACAAGTCTGAAGATCCACAGACTACAAGCCCCTTTTGGTAGAGCAAGACACACCTTCGTATGCAGATGGGAAAGGAAGAAACCAACACAACAAAAGACACTTGAGACATTAGCATCCTCAAAACCTGCTTCCTCCTGGCATCTGCATACAACCCCCAAGCACTCTGAAGTCAACAGTGGATTACAATACAGACAGTATAGAATTCAGCCACAAATGATTTAGCAAAATGATAACTTAAGTTACATTCCAATATCACGTATCAGATCGCAAATAAAACTAGATGGCTCTGTGGAATGAGAGCGTAGGGGAAATGAGAAGCCATTGAGCGAGTTGGGGGGAGGTGCTAAACATTCAAACCTTGCAGAAACGGGTATAGCTCCTTTAAGGCCAGGAGGTCAATTTAATACAATTCTTAAAAGTTGTAATTAATTTAGAGTTCCAGACTATCCCTTTGCCATTTGCCAGAAAAGGGCAAATAAAATGAATCTGAATCTGAATTTGGTTGGGTCCATGTACCCAAACCTGTAGACCATTTATAGTCCAAATGGTGCTCGAGATGGAAAAATGAGTAACTTCACTTAGGTTTTTTACGTCATGGCTGCAAAAAAACAGGGTAAAGAGGGCAAAATAAATTCCACATTGAATAATGTATGTTTTATTTTTCCAACAATGAGGTACATTTCCAGCATAGGAATATAATCCCCATGACAACAAGCAGATTGCGCACCCCAGCAGAAAAGTTGCGCAATGCACCTTTAATCTTGCAGGAAATTGTTGTTTGTTTGTGCGTCTCTGTGGAATATTGATTGTTCGCGACAGAGCAAGTGCAATTAGGAGGAACATCTTCAGAGACACCAAACAAGCAGGAGACAGCAGGTGAAAGCCTCGACCAAACGTTTCTCTGTTGTTGTGGCATCACTTTGGTCTCAATGCCCCAGTGCATAAATACACTCAGCCATATTGGAAAGTCTCACGTCAGTGTTCTAAACTAGTCAATGGATTCCCACTTGTAACAGCCTGTAGAGACACGTGAACTTAACACAGGCTCCAGTTAGATAAGTACTTTTACAGATGCAGTTTGCATTAAGATGTAAACAGGAAGAGGTCAGACATACTGTACTGTATGTCCCTGAATGCTTTAAAATCAAAACTCTGAGTTTTAAATTATAACCTTTATTATATGACTTGGATCGTACACGCGCTCTGATTGGCTGATTTGCGGTCTAATATTTTCCCATCTCAGACCGTTACCATGACAATTGGTCCACAGCACGTATCAATTTTGATATCTTTCCTCGATAAAAAAAAAAAAATGGCCGACGACTGGGACTCCCAGTGAATTCCATTATCCGGACGAGTTCGAAGAGCCAGAGGAAATAATAACAGCAAATAACGACGAAAACACAACTCCTAACAGTCAAGAAGAGATTGACAACGTCGTTACAGACCAGAAAGCTATACGCGATAAGGAAAACCAAGTCGGACATGAACATACTTCACAAATATCTAAAAAGCATTGGTAAAGACACAGAAGAGATTGAGAACTTACCAGCGGGCGACCTCAATCATCTGATAAGCAAGTTCTTCATGCAGGTCAAGAAAGCTGACGGGTCTGACTACGAACCAAATACAATCAGTGCCTTCCAGAGAAGCATACAGCATTATTTGGAGGAGAAGAAGTTCAGTCTGAACTTCCTCAAGGATAAGGAATTCAACTCTTCGCGAACAGTCATTCCAGCAAAGCGAAAGTCTCTCGTCCAAAGCGGCAAAGGAAACAGGCCTCAAGCGACAAAGTCTTTAACCAATGAGGACGAAGGATTGAAAATATTTGACACTTTCGTTGAGTTTGGCAGGTTTTCGAATCAATGTCAAATAAATGTGGATTTCTCGTCTAAATAAACACACGATTTGACAGTTTAGTTGCATGTGTTTTTGCTAGTTAAAACCGATCGATATTAGCATAAATAAAAAATAGTCATATAATAAAACATTTAATAACCGCACTTGCTCGGTCTAGACAGAGAAATATCAGACCTTGGTCTTTTTGCACAGACCTCGCCACAGCTCGGTCTGTACAAAAAGGTCTGATATTTCTCTGTCCAGACCTCGCGCTCGTTTAATATGCCGTTATTACACAGCTGAAATGTGTAAAGATGAGCCTGTCATTTAATGTGCATTTCCACTATACAATTATTTTGCAACTTTTACTGCACAAATTACTCACAAAACCACATTTCGATCAACATCAATAGCTATATAGATGGTTGCATCTATGCATATATAAAGCTATAATATCATTGTTTTGGACACTCAAAGGTTCCATACCTACATTTGTGGATACTGGTGGATGTTTTGTGTGCGCCACCACTGCATTTAGGTTCACTAAAACATTACTATTTCCATACTTTTACAATAAATGAAATGTTTGTTGTTGTTTTTTTAATTGGACGGACCTTTAGAGAACAGCTGATAATGGGATCATCACAATTGAAGAAAACGAAACACTTAACAGAACGATTAATTCATTTCTTTGGCTTTATCAATGTTAATGTATTCAACTCACTTTCATTTTTGAATACACTCCAGTGCATTTCCTTTGCTTAGTCCCGTTTTTCATGTTGGGGTGGAAAACTGCTTCAATTTATCAGCTATTTCCACAGCTTCCCCAGAGACCTTTTTAATTGTTTACTGCCACAATATCCTCAACATTTGTCTTTATAGAACGTGAATGCTAATATCTAGGGCTAGCGCTGAAATAAGGATGGAATAAACATGTTATCCCAGTCTCCTCTATCTGCATGTCATCCACTGATCTATTCTTTATTCATGTTTTGCGTTAATGTTTTATTTCCCCTCTGAAATAGCAAAAGGAGCGTGGAAGGAGGAGAGACAATTTCCGTGTGGTTGGAGTCAGAGCTCTGATTTTCAAGGCAGCAGAGAATGTGAATCAGGTCTAAACGTTGCTTAAAGTAGTACTAGAATTTACCATGCTGCTATCCAGAATATATAACTACAATGTTTTTTAATATTTCAGGTGTTCATTTTGACATGTTAAGATGAATTATGTTAAAAAAAACGGTAGCTCTGTTGGTAGAGCATTGGGCTTTGAGCCAGAAGGTCGTGGTTTTAAGCCCACCATATTAACCTCTGGGAACACCATGCCACAGTGGGGCGGCTGCGGATGTAAAGTGCTAAATTGCCGTTGTGTCCTTAGGCAAGATACTTCACCCCCATTGACTAGAATGAGTCTGGTGTGTGTGAATGGTGGTGGTCGGAGGGGCTGATGGCAAATACTGGTTGCCTCGCTTCTGAGTGTGCACCAGGGCAGCTGTGGCTACAGTAGTAGTTTATCACCGCTGTGTATGGAGTGAATGAATAATACCATGTAAAGCGTCTTTGAGTGTCCAAAAAAGCCCTATATAAAACCGATGCATTATTATTATTACTATACATATATTTTCTCCATGTCAAACATAATGTGTCAAAAGAAATCAAACCAATCTGGAAAATGTAATCCCCTTCAAATTCAATCATTCAATTATGAATTATTTTTGTGGATGGAGAAATAGTTTGAGTTTGCGCATGCCTTATATTGAGAACTGCTGATACTGTAGATCAAAATAATGGGATATATTTTGATGATCAGAGAGTTTGACACGGTAGACAGATGAAAGAGGAGATTTTTAGGGCAGAAAAGCAAGTGGACGTGACAGTTTATGCAACACTTTGTAATGACTTCTACTGTGTGAATTATTCATGGCTCGTAATTCTGATGCTAGTGTTTGGGTGAGGGCTTCTCCCCACGCTCTCAACCCGGGACTTGTCAAAAACTTGTCAAGGAGCCATGTGCAAATTAATAAGCAATGAAAGTCGGCCATTTACCCTTCATATTTTGCAGCTACAGGCTGTCACACTCCCCTTAACGTTTACACCGGAGCCCAAACAAAATGTCATGGATGCAGGAAAAACACCTTTATCGTCCTCACACTTGTCAGAGTAGTTTTTGTTCGCGCTGAGAAAAGAGGACTCACTTTGACTGGCTGTTGATTCAAACAGAGTTCATGGCGTGTGCGTTGCTTGTTGAATTAGATCCTTAAGACTACAGGGACTGCAGCATAGTCTGCTGAAATATGCAGCTATTAAAAAAGAAATCTTGGGGTCCATACCATAGGTTTTTCGTACTCATACTCGTACCATAGGATCTGATCCCCGCAGCCGATAACCACATTTTTAATTAACGTCACGACAGCAGACAGTTGTGCGGCTCGTCTTGCCATGGTGATCCTGAAATGATTTTAAGTGTCAGTTTTATTAGTTTTATGAATTCCCAGGAATAGTACAATGCAGTTCCTGTGGCGGCACGGTGGCTGAGTGGATAGCACTCTCGCCTCTCAGCAAGAAGGTCCTGGGTTCGAATCCCGGTTGGACCAGGGCCTTTCTGAGTGGAGTTTGCATGTTCTCCCCGTGTCTGCGTAGGTTTCCTCCGGGTGCTCCGGTTTCCCCTACCACTAAAAATATGTACAATAGATGTGCCTCCTGTACTGGCACCCCCACCCAACAAATGTAAACCGCTTTGAGACTCCGATGTGCAGTGAAAAGGCGGTATATAAATAAAAGCTTACTTACTAGCTTACTTACTGTAATGGTATTCGGTATCATCGGCAAGTACTCAAGTTAAGATACTCGTACCAATATCGGTTTGGAAAAAAAGTGGTATCAGTGCATCCCTACTTGCAATCATTTTCTATATAAATTGTAATATTTCTTAAACTGTATCTATCTAGGTTCTGATTTGTGAAATATACACATAGATGATAGATGTGTATTGTCCTCTGAGGGTCTGTCATTTTCACAGACACTGTCGCATACATAGGAAACAGATATCAAATAAACACTTTGAACAACCCACATGGAGTACAGGGATATGGTCAAAGTGACTGTTATGCTATAGCAGAAGGATCAAAGCCTGGGTGGAGATAGTGGTCTGAGTCTATGATAACTTAGACCATTCGTATGACTCTTTGGTGGTTGAGTTGGAAGAGGTCTGCAGTGGGGAGATTGATGATTTTGGATGCTGGCATGTGACTGATGAATTTGTTTTACTATTGATAAGGGAGAGCATGTTAAAATAAAAGTTGTACTGTCACACTTTATGAACATTGATATTCAAACTTGAACCAACCCAAAAGACAGCATTCATATTTTTTACTATGATGAAAAAAGTTCAGTCTGTCTGTTACAATTAAAAATATCTAGTTCAATATTTATGCAGCCCGTATTCTCTTGCATGCTTGCTTATAGATTGTTCATATTTATCAACAGGCTAAGTTTTCAGTTGTTGTCAATCAATCAAAAACATTTATTTTGATCATAGTAGATTTAATTTATTTACTGTGAACTATTTGATTATAATCCATGATTGGATTTGAATGTTTATTATAAAATAGAGAGAATTAAATACACCTCACAGTGATACTGGGACACGTCATCAGTGATGGACCCGGGGTCATAGGGTGTTTTGGGTCATTAATCATCAGACACCCTCGCCCGGGCGACCCAGCCAGGGGTGATCAGTCCCCGGCTTGTGTTCGAGTAGCGCACCACAGATCCCCGTCCAGATCTACAGCCACCGGGAAGCCTTTGAATGACCTGCAAAACCCCTACATCCAATCTCTACTGGTTCGCAACGGGTTCTCCAGCCATTGGAATGGCACTCTGCTATGAGCCTAGAGTACTTGGCCCTCTTTCGCTCATTTGCTTCGTCGATCTGGTCCTCCCAGGGAACCGTTAGCTCCAGTAGTAGAAGTAGTAGAAGATATAATGTATTGATCTCACAATGGATAAATTTACATTATTTCATTCACACATAGTGTAAGCAGAGAATACGCACATTCAATGTAAGGATACGTGATTAAAAAAAATCAATACATTACATATATCATGGTCAGAGTTTGATTGTCCATAATACCCCCATACAGTCTGCTCCGACTCTACCTAACAAGTTATGAGTCATAGAGGGGCTCAGGTTGACACCAGGTTCAGTCCATTTGCTCGTTTTGCTTTTACTCTCCATTTGGTCACAAAAAGAGGCTCCATTAAACTAATGGAAGGACAGGGATCACTTTTGTAACTTTAAAAAAGTTCAAAGACATGGAACTTGAGTAACATATAAGAGAATGACAATTTTTTGTTTTTTGTTACTTAATAGTGTTTCTGTTTGTTTTAAAAAGATAGTCATTATATCCACCAATAGTAGACTTTAGATTTTTGTAGATTTTATATGCGTTTGTGTATATTTTTGGATATAAATATTATAAATATTTTCCTAGTGGCACCACCAGCTTGTCTCCAGGGAGATATATTTAATGCCAAGGCAAGCAATTACAAATAATCCCTTGTCACTAAAACGTTAAATACATTGACCAGTGCACCGAGAGACGTCATTAAAAATCCTTCTCCCGTTAATCCAGTTGCAGTATTTTTCTGTCCGGGTCAGGTGTGCGGCCGCTCCTGTCGCTCAGTATCCAGTGACCAGGTGCAGATCCAGTTTCCCAGTTCCTCTGATGGCTGTCTGTAATGAGGCCATTAGATCCTGCTAATAGCTTGTAGGGGCAGTCGACCGGGAGAAAAGCAAAGGATCAGCTTCCATCTGCCTCCACAGCTCAACACTCACCTCTGCACCGGAGCACAGCACAGATAGAGATGATGACCTATTTTTTGTCAATTTTTTTTTCTTTCAGTTCAAAGTTGAATCTAAAAAAATATATATATCATACAGTGTTTCCAAAAAGGCTGCCTATGATGGTGACATTTTTTTTATTCTGGTTTTGTCTAGATGGGTCTTGTATCAAGCTATAGTGTACTGTAAAATCCATACAAATAATTTTTAATTCATTCTAATTTCACAAGTCTTTTGAAACAGCTTTCATCTTTCTAATCAAACCCAATGACATTATTCAGCGCACATTTGTTCTGTTGGGTCTTTCAGAAGAGTGAGCATGTGCAGATGGTGCAGGTGTCTCTGAAGCAGCTCACCTATCTGTTGTCTGAATTTGGAGAAGTCGAGAGGATGGGGTGCACTGGGGAGCCTGCTACGAAAAGTTGCAGTAACACTTTCTGTCTTTACACCAAGTAGAATTTTCTTCATATGACCATAGATAAACAATGTTCAGTTGTCATTAGCCAACATTAGTTCTACGTCTGTTGTTAGTTCTGTTGACTTAAGCATGTTGCCCTAGTTTCAAGGATGTTTTTTTTTTTTTTTTCTATCCCCTGCTCTGGAAGTATGTGCACATAGCTGTTAATCATCAATAAAATCAAGACAAAGTTTGTGGTGGAGTGTTTTACAGCTTTATACATGTTGCTGCTACTTTGCTGGTTAATTATCCTTCAGTGAAAGTAGTCCTGGCCAAGCGATGATCAACATGAAGATGCATTAAAGGATTGATCAAATCTTGCAGATAATTATTTCTCTATGGGGACAATGGAGTGTTCACCGTTGATTCATTGCCAATATTTTGCTGCGTAAACCTTCAGCTGCAAGGATATGTAAACCCATCATCTCATAAAGTGTTGATGGAATATATTGCTTCAGAGATTCAGATATTGGTATAATATCAGAAGAAAAGCCGTGACTTATTGAACTTTCTACATTTATATCCCTGTGAAAACAAACATGTTTACATTATTGCAAAGAAAATTTACATCTAAAAGATATGAAAGCGCAATCTTTTATTGTTGTGGCTGTTATTTATTGATCAATAAGTAGCTATAACCCAGTTTTGGTTCAAATGTGATTCACAGCTCACTTGTTGTGCTTGAGTAGGAGGTAAATAAAAATGACAAATCCCCTGTCACCCCCCCTCCTCTACCTCTAATATCAAGTATGTTTTTATTAAAGGTATATAGGAGGATTTTCCCAATTTTTAGGAAAGTTCCGCCTTCTCCACTTTTTGAACGAAACTCTCTGGTCTTATTGGACGAGGCCGTATCAGCAGAATGATTGACAGTTGGGAGGACCAATAGTCTTGACGATCCACCCGGAAGTAGAAAATCCTCCTATATACCTTTAATATTAAACTGATGGCCAGTCAGACATAGCAGCGAAATCAGACCACTTTTATGCCACATTTAGGTATTTTTTTCCTGAATTCTTACTGAGAATATTAGCTTAGTTCTTTCCCTTGCTGTTGAAACTAAGAAGCGAATGACCCACTTTCTCTCAGCCTCATGTTTGGATACTGAGTGCTTTAGCTGTAATTAATGTGTGATTCTTTAGTGGAGGCTCTGAACTTTATCTGAGGATCACTAATGAATGAGAAAATGGGATCAAATGAATAATTATTAGCTTGATGAGGTTTTGGTCATAATGCAAATTTCACATAATAACAATAATCACTAACACATTTGACCAGTCATTTGTCAGGAGTAATTTGTTATTTTACTATTCAGACCTGTTGTTTTTGTTTAGGATTTGATAATTTCTTTGGCATAGATCCTGTAAATGCATTATAAAAGTAGTAATAGGATAGAAAGGTGACACAGGGACCTATATCTGTATAATTTTAAATTATATCTTCTACAGATGTTACTCTCGTTTTTATTTGTTTATTTATTTAAAATGGTAAACAAACAAATATATGAACATGACAAACACAAGGATAAGATGCTTTTTACTAATAAGCTCATTTACATGTGTATATTTTGTTTGTTTGGCTGGTTGATAACATAGACTTAAAGTTGTTTGTAGTACAATCATATTTGATAAAAAATAACTAATACAACTATTCATCCCCTTAAAATTCATATTGTGTGAACAGTTTGAACAGTTTGATTCTCTGTCTGATTCTCAGTATTCATCTGCTCTGAGAGATGTGATTTAGAGCTATACAATTGAATGTTGTTTTTACATTCAATGAAAATATGACAAGCAATAGGAAAATTGGCTGGCAAAGATATTTTATTTGCCTCATATTATTCTCCTGGTTCTTTGATTTGGTATCAAATATGTCTGGAGATGGCACTCATCAGAGTAGACAGAGTTGTTCACATGACAAAGATATATCATATTGTCTACGTTTTTTGATGTGACTTGCCAGAAATATCTGTTCTTCTATTCATTAAATTCTACTTTCGACTTTTCTCAATAGAAGTGGCATTTGTCCAGAAAGGAACTATACTTTCCCTTAGGCTTGCCGCTCACGCACACATGCACACACTGAACTCTGCACATGTCGCTTTGAGCCAAATGTCAGCTAATTAAGGGTTACAAGCTCGACCTTTCCTACCCCCAGCCAGGCCACCGCAGCCAAAAGAGAGGTGTCTCCTGCAGGTACAGTGTCCTGCACATTCAGAACCCAGGCCACGCCAGTCTGATATGCTAAATATACAGGCTGAACCCACAGAGCAGCAGACATCATTATAATGTACAGGCTCAAGACGACAGCGACATGAGAAACTGAATGGTGATGCAGCAAGCAATAGTCACATAAATCTTTATACTGTACCAGATTTAGTATGATATAATGCTGATTCCTTGCTTTTAGTGTTTGTTTTTTTCCTTGTTCTTGAACTGTACATTGCAACACTGAAATGTTCTTATTACGGGACAAAAAAAGTATGTTATCTCATGTCACCAACATGTCAGAGATGTCCTCTGGTGATAGGCCATGGATCTCAGATAGAGAGCTGACTCAATCAGAGAGGCTTAAATTTAATGGAAAATGTATAGTCTAAGGAAATGTAAGAAGTGGATTGATGTAATGATTCGAGATTAAAAACTTGATGTGAGACTTGAAACAACCATTAGCTTCACACTTTCAGTTCTGTTAATAATTTAATACAAGGAGTACAAGCGAGCTCTTTTTGACATTTATCACCATCAAAAAGTGGGAAAGAGCGGTACCCCCAATGGAGGTGGGCTGTGAAAAATCTGTTAGAATACACTTGCCCTCAAACTGTACTTACAGAAAAGCATGAGATGATTCCACGTGCTTAAATTGGAATCTTACACGTTTTTTTTTTTAAATAATTCAATTCATTCAAATTCTTTCAATTCATTCAAATTATAAAATAGCATTGGTATTTATTCTATCCTAATCTACCATTATCAAAATAAACAAAACAGCAGAAAATATATCCAAAATATTGAAAAATAAAGAAATCTGTAATAATTCTGCTAGATCTATAGAACACTACAACAATTCCGCGAATTGTATAATCTAAATGATTCCATTCTACCTTTTTTTTCTGTTGCTGGGTCACTGGGGGATTAGATTTTTATACACTTTGCTATGACTATACTTTTATTCAGTGCAGCATAAGGACATCCAAGAAATAGCTACTCAACCCTAACCCAAATTATATAGGACAATGTAAATGTTACTAATTCATATTCAACACCTGTTAACAATATGGTTAAAAGTCCACCATTGACATATAATGGCTCAAACTCTACTTCTGTTAGAATCACTCTGAACCACTGGAAAATCACTTCACAAACAAGTCTGCAACAAATATGATTTAATTCGGCGGCCTGTTTTGTTGATTTAAATTGGCCGGGTGTCGTAATTGGGCGAATAGAGTCGTGCACTCGATCATGGTGCACAAATTAATTGGTTGAGAAGGGTGCTGCTGAATATTGGATGTCTTCTCTCCCGTTCAAAGCGTTCTCAAAGCTGCAGGGAAGCACTCAGAGCAATGGGAACAGGAGCACAGTGAACAAAGTGTACTCTACTCCTTTTCAGGCTTTTAGGATGGGAGTCTGGGTGGCACTCCAAATGTGATGTTTTGGACAAAAGTGCAGTCTTAGTTATAGTTTAGTATTGAGCATTTAGGTATTGGTATTAGAATGGTCATTTAAGGTAAATGGGAGATATACAATACATTGCTTGTAAATAAAAGAAAAAAAAATGATCTTGATTTGAGTCTATTTTGTTTGGGTTAACAATACTTGCAAATTAAATGCAGCTTTGTTTTTCAAGTTGTTTCTCACTCAAAAAAAACACAACATACTAAATGTAAATCTTTGATACATGGATGATTATGCAGTGTTTCATCTTGTCATTTTTGCGCTAAGCAGGAAAATCCTTTTTGCACTGTGTCCAGAGTGAAAAACAATATGACTGAATACAGAAGTGGATGGTCTTAATAACTTTATTCAGATCAATTTCGAGATATGAGATCATTTGACTGGGAGAATTATTGCTTGTGTGTGCCGCTGGGCGGGATATAGGAAGGTGTTTTTATCTTTTTAAACTTTTTAATGCTCATTAAATATACCTGTGGTTGGTATTCGTATATTGAACTTTGAAAGTGAATGTGCGGGATCATGAAAGTGCTTGGGGATCATGAAGGATCCGTCTCAGTAAACACCTGTCCCTCTTCTCAGGTGTCCCAGTCGCTCTCCCATGGCTCCACCTGCTGTTCCTCTATTTGCTACAAAGGAAGCTTCCCATGATACAGTATACGACAGCACACATGAACGAAACTTGTTTAAATTTTGTCTGTTTTGGCTGTTTTCCATTGTGTCCATGTGTCATGCTATTATTTGTTTAATAGTTTATGGTTCACTTGGAAACAGCAGGTTTAATAGTAAGGTATACTTCATTGTCCCGGTAGGTGGTCCTTTGAAGCAGGGGTGTCAAACTCATTTTGGGGGCCCATTTTACTACTTTTATACAAATTATCCATCATTATTGTAGTGCAATGTTTGTTCTAAGAATAGTTTTATGCATCTGTGGTTACACTATGAAGGTATTTTCAACAATGTATTAATGTAATAAGCCATAGGTTAGGGTTAGATTTTTTCCACAAAATGGGCAAACGATAAAGACTGACTAAATTTTGTTGTTGGTTCAATGTTTTGAACACATTTTCTTGAAAATGTGTTTTACAAGCCCTTTCTTAGAGGAAATGTAAAGAAAGAGCTTATACGTCTTGCGTATAAGCCCCCCCAATTTGATTTATACAACATACAAATGGGATACAGTCTTGTACATATAAACAAATAAGCAAGAAGTGCTGATCAGACAATGCATAATAAACTCTCTTGTTATCTCTTCTGTAATAAGTGTATGCATATTGCATAGTTTCAGCCCAAGCAATGCTTTTGGAAGAAGCTTAATCTATAACTATGCAAATATTCAGATGGTTGTGTTTGCATGACTCAGACCGTTATTATCCCAAACCAGATTTCTGCAAATCCAGCTTTTATGAGCTGCTCTGAAGATAGACTGCAATTATTTGTGCCGAAATGAGTTACAAATCTGATGCAGGCTCTAAATACTAATCTTGTCATCTGTGTTTTCTCCACAGAGACATCAAACCTGACAACATCCTGCTGGACGAACATGGTAAGTGCAACTGAAACATTAGAGACATTACATGACAACATATGAAATGGGAAAACACATACACACACACACACACACACACGCACACACATTAAAGCCTGAACCCTTGTGTCCCATAGTCGAGGAAAGAAACTTGTGTTGTAAATTACCCTATTATGTACTGCAAATACTGCACAACTTTAGTTTGTTGAAATCTTTGAAGAACTTCCTTCGGTTTCTGAATATCAAAAATGCTCATAAACTCATTACACAGACGTAGAAGAATCTGAAGAATTTGCAAGAAAGTGAGGAATAAGTTTGGATAATGAACTAGTACTGTTTTTAGTTTCAACAGGCTTTATCAGTTGTTTGTGGTTAGGGGAAGCCTACAGTGGTAATAACTGTAAATGCTCCTGTCTGTTAAAAAAGCGTGGTCATTCCATTCTCCCACTTTTATCATAATAAATTATGTATGCATGTATGATGTAAAATAGCCGTCTGGCACCACGGCTGTTTGTTTTGACAGGTTTTGTTTCGCAGATGCACGCTCACAGAGACACACTAAACTGCTGAGGTCTGGAGGGCACTGGGCAGCTGCTCCGGGACGGCAGCCCTGTCTCATCACTGTCCCAAAGAGAGAAAAGAGAGACTCCTCTCCTTGAGTTAGACAGTGGAGAAAATGATGAATCAGGAGAGGATTTAGCAGTGAAAAAGGACAGACTAAGGAGATAGAGGTGTGTTTACAATATCAGGAGATATTGCTTGCAATATCTAAAAATGAAAACAAGTATCCAGAACATTTAGACTTAATACAAAATCATAGATTCAATTATCCTGACTTCTTTGTGATAATGCAAAACCACCTCTGTCTCCGTTCAATCATCGTCTTGATTCACAATTTTTTATCTTCTCTGCCTTACTCTGACTCTCTTCTGGACATTAATGAGACATGGGGTTTTTGATGGATTAGTGCTGATAACATACAACTACTTCAATAACAAAATCTGTTGTGTCCTTGGGCAAGACAAGGAAGACGCCTCACTGCCAGTTCACGTAGCTCTGCCTCACCTCAGCTCTCTACAAATCTCACCTGTGACTTGGCCTGATATTGTTGTTTAATAATTTTCCTTTAGCCTTCTACTAAGTGCATCATGTAGATGTTGCACTCTTAACAAAACCCAACTTTTTAGACATGACTCAGCCTAAAAGATGAGTCTAATCCTATAATGTACAGTATACATAGTAACTACTTTCTGTTTGTGATCAGTGTTATGAGAGGGGAAATGTAAGTAATGCAATAATAGCAGTAACATGCATTTGAATTATATAACCTCTACTCATATTTGAAGGTAATCCCAGCATTAGATAATACTGGATAAGCCACCACAGTCTGTATTTCAACTTCATTCATTCAAATTAATTCCGCATTTGACCAGATTTAGCGGGATTACAGCTGCAAATATTGATATTGATGTGAAAGAGAGGGTCATGTGAAGATATTTCACTGGATTAAAGAGAATTTGTCAGATTCTGTTTCGAATAAGAAAAAATCATAAACATAATGTTTATGAGGCAAATTATTAGTTTTCAGAAAGTAAGAAGAGTAGAAGTGATTGTTGGATGTATTTGTTCTAATTTTTATAGGAAGTGCAAGTATTTGTCTAATTTATTAGCTACATTTCCAATACACTATTGATGCTTGTGTCTTTGGCAAAACCACATTATAATCCGAGGTGTTTAATTACAATGTATTTGGTTGATTTTGGAATCATATCCAAATTATTAAAAGAGATGCTTGTGTAGATCCCTAAAAGAAATGTTGACAGATTCCAGATCATTCCAAAATCATGTGTATTATTCCTGGAATAAAAGTTAAAACCTGTTGAAATGTGTTGAAATAAAAAAATTAATGGAGGTTACCTAAAGGAACAACATTTCTATGTACAAAGAACAGTAGGAGACTCTTCTCGAGGACAAATACATTGCTTGTGGAGAAGCAATTTAAGAAACCTATTTTGGAGGGGAAAATATATTCATAAGTGTATACTGGGGTTTTAAAGCGGGCGTACATGACTTTTAAACCTCAAAAAATGTAATACATAAACATATGTAATCAAATTGCTCTGAAACCAGGTTGGTTCTTTCACTATTTACTTATTTAGCTCACAGGACTTGCTTGTTTGCTAAAGATAACATGTTACTAATAAGATGAAGACAGCATGTTGTGCTCTTAAATATCCCTTTTACGTGACTTTTTGTTGGCACAAACTGGCACAAAATATTGTTTTATATTTTATTATTATTTTGTTTTTGAATCCCATCCCACATGTATATTCATTGCAAGTTTAATTTGCATAGAAGTTTTTTTTAACAGTCTGTTGCCCGCCCTTTTATAAATTGTGGGTTACTGAGGACACCCACTCATCCGAACAATCACTATGCGGCAAAACTGTCCCGGGCCAGTGTTCCCCCTCTATCACTCCCTCCTCCTTCCTTCTCCCCCTGTCCCAAACGCACACAGTAGTCCTGTGTGGGGCAGTCTCATTAGTGTGGCCTCAGTGCATGGCAATGACTCACAGTCATCTCGCCGAAATTGGAGACTCAGGTCAACGGTTTGACTTTGAGGTAGGCACCAAAATACATACATGGGCCATATTATGTTCTGTACTGCAGTGGTAAAGGGAGTGCAAAATTCAATAAAACAGAATGTATAAATGCATAGAATGCATGTATACCAAAACCAGAGTTCGCTTTAGGTCAGTGGGGGGTTAAACCGTTGGCTGCTGATTTTAGTTCCAACCTGAGCTGGAGCTAAAAGCAGGAGCCCACCAGACTCCACCCATTCTCAGATTTTAATGTTAAATTTGGACTCACCTGAGGAAATGGGTGGAGTCTGGTGTGCTCCTGCTTGGGTTGGAAATAAAACTCGTAGCCACACTGACCCTTTAGTTTGAAGCCTGGTTTGACACCCCTGCTTTGTGTGAACCAAAAAGTGCTAAAATACTTCATCTGTGGAGACGTGAAATCTTCAAAATGAGATAAATGACTTCTAAAACAGTGTACACTTTATTTTAGCCTCAACTGGTTCAATTAAAGTAAACTCTTGTTTAGTTGACACTCAAGTGTGAACATGCCCTAGTGGAGGAAGGATAAAGACGTTTACATTTGTTTCAATATCCAAATGTAAAATTAAAGGCATTGATTGACTGCATATTTATCTTAATTTTAATCTGAATTTGATAATAATTGAAATACATATATTGTCAAAGCGTTATTAAATCATGTTTTGTCTAGACCTAATTAAGGCTGAAATAGTTTATTTTTTTTGTTACAGGTCATGTCCATCTCACAGACTTCAACATTGCTGCTATTGTAAAAGACGACCTAAAGGCAACATCCATTGCGGGAACCAAGCCATACATGGGTAAGAAAACATGCATATTTATGTCATGTTGATTTTGTGCAAATTTAAAATGGCATGCCCCCTGCCATGGAACCGTAAAATCTGCCAAGAGGATTTGATTCCGTAAACAACCAGGGGGTTGGTGCCAATGCAGCTGTGCTAATTAGCAATTAGGGAAATTTTAGAGGTTATTACATATTGCCTTGATGGATATTGATGGAATAAAGGAAGAGAAGAGAGGAAAGAAAAACATACCAAGATAGCTCATCTTTAGCATCTGTGGTGATATTACTGTCAGTATGTTTAAAGACAATATTACTTTGATTGAATAAGGGTATAGCTATTGTTTTGAGAGTACAGTATGTTGTGCTTAGTAAACCTACTACTTTTTGCAGCTGCCGAAATGTTGCGACCACTGTAAATAAACTCACAAGTTTTCAAGTAAGACAGGTTGCAGGATTTTTTACCCAAGCTTCATTGCTGTAAATGAGATGTAAATTAAGTGGTAACTGTCGTAACTATTAATAATTGGCTTTGTTCAGTTCAATTTTTACAATGTAACAAACCACTTTGTCTCCACACGGTCATGAGGGCTCATTTTTAAATCCCATTGGACTTGAAATATTAATGTTTCGGATTGTAGAGGTCACAACTGCATAATAACCCTCAGTAATTAGATTGTACAAGCAGGATAATATTAGATTTGTAAGTCTCATTGAGTGAACTATTGCCACACACGGCCTGTCGTCGATCATGAAGGTCAAGCAGGTAGTCCACTTGGAGATAGTAATAATTGTTTTGAAAAGAACTGTTGCTGATTATTGAGGTCATGTCGTTGTCACTGTGGCATTTAGTGTAAAAGCAGCTCTTTAGGTCAACAAGACTGCTGTGTTCTGTCTCAGTGCAATAATGTCTTTATTGTCAATACAAGCTATGCACAAGAAAAAAAAAAACAATTTAGATGATGTATTATAATTTTGCAATATTTGTCTCGCACTCCACGCAGTGATGGGAGTGGTGTTGCCATACAGGAGGTGCATGCCAGACGTATTGTACATGCAAACCTATGCAGACACGGGGAGAACATTCAAACTCCACTCAGAAAGGCCCTGGGATTAGAACCCAGGAAGCCCAACAAATCAAGGACACATCTTTGTCAATATCGATATCGAGTGATATTTAACTTTTTTTTTTCTTTAAAAAATGAACATTAATCAATCATCATTAATGTAATTGTATAGGTGAATATTTTCACATAAAATACATATAAATCTAAACTTGTAGTAGATATAATAGATCATGTTGCTATTGTATCTGCCAAACAACTGTACGCAGTGTTTGATTGTTTTCTCCACATCCACAAAATGTCTCCTGCAGGTTTCCTATGACACTAAAACATGTGGACTACGAATTAAAACTAGCCTTGAGCTGATCATTAATAGACAATGTCCCACTGAAATCAATTGTACAAAAATTTGATATTGTCTGAAGAAAAAAAAACAACCTGGCTGAAAACATTATTAATTCACCACTTTTTCTTCCAGATTGGCTATCTTTAAGATATGTACTGTGTATTCTTCAATACCAAGTTGGATGGTATCATTTTACATCCATAAATACATTCATTTTACACTATGTGTTAAACGTGTCTATAGCAGGAGGCTTAATTGAATCTCTTCCTGGAGTTTAAACGGCAGACCCCACAAACGGTGCGTTGTCAGCAGTACATGGCATGGTGACGGTGGGCTGTCCTCCCGGTGACTCTGCCTCCGTCTGATCAATGAGCTCACTCAGATCAGATACGGCCTAAGTGGATTTGAGGGAGAAATGAATGACGAGGAAATGAGAGGCTTGTCAGCGTTCTGTTTTCCAGTCCTCTGCATGTTGTACTTTTGATGGCTTTTGATTTATATTATTTACAATTGTATTATTATATGTTTGTTGGCCAAAAAAAATATAGTCTTTGATTGCTTGGTATTGGATGGAAAATCCCTAATGTTCCTGTTTCCACCTACTAAAAATCAAACCAATTTATACAGAATAATGTTGAATACCATATTGTGGAACACTTCAGTAAAACCATCATTAAGTTGTAATTTTGTCACAATTGCCTACTATAATGGTTCTATTTAAACTCATTTGCAGAAATGAGTTGGGCAAATTGCTTTCTCATATATGCATGTTCTTTCTTGTTCAATTCAAATCATAGTGCAACTACAAATTATGAGCAAACAAAGAAACCACTCATTTAACCAATTACAAGCCTAGTCAAAAACAAAATAAATTCCTGTATTTCTGCTGTTTTCTGTGTCGGATGTGATGATATGTGATGGATCATTTATTACTTGTTGTCGTTTTTTTTGTCACTATTCTTTAGAGCCTCAAACCAACCTGAAGTGATATGTGGATGTCTTTCTTCTGGCAATTTTCAAGGGACAAATGAAACAAAAATACTCCATAATAACAGTGGATATGATCAAAAGTGATCAAAATTTAAAATTTGACAAACAAATATGCTTTCTTAAGTAATACAATTTGAATTCGCACAAGAAAAGTACATAAAGGACTTTTCTTAGTAAAACATGTTTGTTTTAACAAGTTTTTTTTTTAACTGGTTTCGGTGAAGTCCAGATGTATGTAATGTAATGGAGCCCAGTATTACAAAGTAAGCAATTTTCTCCAGTCATATTTTTGAACTGAAGTAATTTCTTATCTCATCTAGATTTAGTTGTACTTATTAAATGTATGTGTATGTGCTTTAGCCCCAGAGTTGTTCCAATCGTTCGAAGGGTCTCACCCGGGCTACTCCTTCTCTGTGGACTGGTGGTCTCTGGGCATCACAGCGTACGAGCTGCTGCGAGGACAGGTAAATAGACCACCTCATATATAAACATTTATAGTCCAGACACCCCTCATTCATCACCAGGACAAACCAAAACAAAGGGGATTGAAGAGGTAATTGAATTTTTAATTTAAGATGACCTCTGCGGGCGAGATGCTCAGAAGTTTAGCCACGCTTTCTGAGACCAATCGCTGTGACAAAATGAGAAAATAGAAAGGCAGTTACTTCAAGAGGCATGTAATTCGAATTGATTTCAAAATATATTTATTAATTTGTTGGCGCTCCCATCTGGTGGAGCCTAATACTGATGTCACGGCAACAAATTTGTTTCTATTTTGTTCAATCTACATACTTTATCAGGTCGAGTGCTCCAGTGCAGACAGCAATTTATCCTTCTAGGCAGGCTGTTCAGTTTGTGGTTTGAAAAATGTGAACATGAGTGTAATTGATTATGTCTGTAGCAGGTATTGGAAAGCTATGAGCAAATACCAGTTTTCTTTGAAGCCAGTGACCGGAGTTTTACCCCTTTTTTTTTCCTTCAAATGTGGAATATTGTTCTGTCACAAAGTGAATATGGTGAGATACGGTGCCGAAGTAAAAGTAGTGCGTAGGGACAAGCAGTTGTGGGACCCTCCAGCAGGAATCCATAATACTAGTTGTAAAATAGTGGTTTCTGAGCACCAAAGCAAGTTATATTGTATCTCACAGGTGGCTTAAAACAAAAAATTGAGTCAAATATTGTAGAACTGGGACAATGCACATTAAGGAACATTTCTGTAAAAGTGTCAATTTTAGCTAAACAGCTGGTTTTCAACTGTAGTCTCTGAACATGATAAAAATATGCCATCAAAAGACATTTGCTTTGGTAAACGTACTGTAAACAAATAAATACAAAAGGTTTGTATAAACACTGCATTAGACAAGGTCACAACATACACAAATGAATTAATTTTGCATTATTCATTCACTCCAATACATCAAACTTTTACCATGCATACATTTCAAAGTGCATGTATTGGCTCACTCGGCATAGCTTTGATGTGATTATTCCATAGAGCAATCCTAAAATGTTCAATATTAAACCCTACTGCATGAATTGTTTTATTATTCTTCAGTTTTATTTATTTAAGCTACTATAAATTCTCTCTTTTATCTCTGCCCAGTTTGGCCCACACACATCACAGCGTTCTCATACATCAATATTATCCAGGTCCAGGCGTCTCTCCTCAGCTCATCATCCATCACTGTCACGCTGTGTGGATTCTTCTAAACTTCTTTCGCTATCATGCTTAGGATGGGGCTCAAAATAATACAAACTGCAAGAATCTTACACATGGCTTGAATGCGTACTAGCCAATGGTACAGAGAAAGGCTAGTCCTAGTTAATGGATACACTGTCTACCTCAGCAGCTGAGGTGTGGGAGTCGGACATTCAAAGATGCTTCACATGGCACTATTCTTTCTCGCCATACATGGTGATGATGAGCTACTACTGTAGCCACAGCTGCCCTGGAGCAGACTGACAGCAGCAAGGCAACCAGTATCTGCCATCAGTCCCACTGATCACCAACCATTCACGCACTCACAACTCATTCTAGGCAACGTAGGGGACTTAGGTCTTTACTTAGGTCACAACGACAGTTTGGCACTTTGCACCTGGTGTTCCCAGAGGTCTTCCATCACAGTAATAACTATCCCCAATCCTGCTTAGCTTCAATGGTCTGACGGGATCCAGCTATTACATGTACGTAGGTGGCGCCACAAACTTTAAATTTTAAAAGCAGAAAAGATGAGACTAATACATATTAATCTAATACAATCTAACTTGTTCCTGGCTCTAAAACTGTTTGGTTTGTCTTAGTGTGGCTCATTTTGTGCTTAGGAGGAGAGAGAAGAAGGGCGACAGTGGTTCAGTTGGTAGAGCGGTCTTTGAACCTAATGGTTGTGGGTTCGATCCTCCCATGACCCATGTCATCTGCTCCCACTGATGTCTGTTGTCGTTGTGTCCCTTTTGCCTGAAGCCCCCTACTGAAAGACCAAGGTCATGTCTTTGTTGACAGAGAATCTATCATCCTGCAGGAGGATCAGCGAGGGACAGGTGCTGTGAGACTTGGGTGGCAGCTCTGATTCCCAACCCAGAAATGGAATGATAAAGGGGAAGAAAATAACATTACATAATACATTAAACCAAAATCTACATATATGTAGATGTAGGTGAATGGATTGCAACCTAAGTGATGTTGACCACTTCAATTCATGGTTTAGTCTTGATGTAGAATGACCTGGTGTCATTCTAGCTCAAAACCATAATAATGTTGTTTTACTGAATATACTATTCTATGTATGATTTTCAGAGACCATTTGTGATGAGGTCCAACACGCCGGCCAGTGAGATTCTGCAGACCTTTCACAAAGTCCACCCCAGTTACCCGGCCGCCTGGTCCCTGGAGATGAAGTCCCTGCTCAGAAAGGTAACATTTATCCCCAAGCAAAGATATGACTCACAAATGGAGTTTTGACATTGAACAGCCCATTGGAAAGACTCAAAATAAAGCAGAATGTGGATGAAACCATATTTAAATGAAGAAAATATTAGATCTGTCGAGGATTTTGTATCTCTCCAGAATCGATAGTTTAAGAAATACAGATCGACACAAAAATGAGAATATTTGGATCTTTCTACTGTTTTGTTTGCAGGTCACAATGGAGGAAGTATTGTACACTATTCTATTAGACCTTTAGCACTTTTCTTTTACCTTTCAAAGAAATACATTTTACTTAGTTTGACTGTGTTGTCTCTTCAAATAAGTTTTTCAGAACCTGCTTTGAGAAATGTTCACTTGATCGAACATTGAATCATGGTGTTATTTGGGATTAGATTTCCATGTATCTTGTGGGAAAGACAAAAATAATAAATAAACTTCTTTCTTTCTTGTGAAGTGAATAGGGAAGATCATTTTTCTTTTAAAGACAAAACGTTGACAGTCTACGTTCCGTGTTATTCCGATGAAATGTAGCTCTAGACAAATGTATGATGTTCACAAAAAAAACTTCCAGGAGCCGAAAACTTTAAGAAACAAAAGATAATAAGAATTCCAACAATCCATTTTGTAAGTTCGGACAGGCTTTAAGACACGAGAACAAAAGATTCTCCTTCCCGAGACTTTCTATAGAGAGCGTGAAAGCCACTGCTGGATGTGCAGACGTGTCATTGTCAAAATTACACAACTGAAAATGTATTTACTTGGCAAATGGCAGCAGCACTGAAAAGTATGAAGGTAAATACAAATTCTTCTTACTTGTTCTGTCTTTGTTTCAAAGGCAATAGAACTATTTCAAGCTGGTGTATTCGCAGCACTAGAATACACTGGTACAATAAAGTATACTTTACAACAAAACATAACATAAAACAGAGCTATTGGATGTATAAATTGAACTTCTTTTTACAGAGTGTTTATACAAAGTGTCTTCAGCTTCTAAAAGTGCAACTATTATATTTTTTATTTGGCCCTTGGTTGGTTGTTTAATTCATAATAATTTATAATAAAGGACAAATGATGATACGTATAATGTTAATGTCGATCATGTCTCATGTGTAATGAGACATGATCGACCCTGTTTCTTTTAACCTGTGCAGATGTCTTGAGCTGGAAATTCCACAGTAAATCGTACCAAGTGACTTCATGGTTAAATTAGGTTGAGTATGAATATAATCAAAATAAAGTAAAAATTTGTTGACAGTGAGAATTACAAAGAAAGATGTTAAAGTGTGATGATTCATGTGATCTTAAAATGAAGTTGTAACAGAACTTAACCTGAAGTGATCTGGAATGGACAGGTTTGTGAAGAGAATTCCTCGTGGCAGAGTGGACCTAACAAGCCTTTTTATTGAAAGAAATAATTATTACAAGTTGTTAAATGCATTTATTTTAGATTAAGGGCCTTGAAAATATTAACGTCACCATGTTATTGGTCATACTTTTGCTGGTAAAGATTGGTCTAAATTGATCTTCCAGTCAGATTTTACACCATCAATGATTTTTACTTTTAAGTTCCATTTAAATTATATAAAGGAATTGCATTTTAATCCAGGCTTGTAGTTTATATCCTGCTATAGTTTTAGATTTTCAAAAATACTACTCTTTCGTTTGTCTGTTTTTGTAAAATCCACACACTTGGCACAAAAACACAATTTTAATGAACTACTACTTTAGACACTTTCTTTTCATTTGACCAATTAAAAAAGCATTTTAATTAGCCCTACTCTGCGCACCTTGTAAACAGGCAAGTGTTTGTGCTCCCACAACAGCTCCAGTTGTTCTAATCATCCATCAGTATTCAGAGCAGAGCACTGTTGTCATCGCTAAAGACACCATTCACTTCCACTCACATCACATCACACCACTCCAAATGCGCCACTATTTAGTTTAACCAAAGTACTATAATTTTGCATGGCTCAAAAAAACTTTAGAATCACATAAAACAATCTTTAATTAATTATGTAAGTGTAGTGTACATCCATATGCATTATAAAGTACATGTGTCACATTTGACTAACAAGTTTTCAGTGATCCCTGATGTTTCAATTATTATTATTTTTAACTATAAACTATATTAACATTACAAGCATTGATGGTAAGAGGTTACTTTGGGCTACCATGTCATTTTATACATTTTAAAGCTAATATTTTCAATAAAACTTAACATGTCTTAAACGTGTTAATATTGGGCCATCAGTCTCATTTTGTGTCAATCCAAGCTTAACTTTGTTCTGGTAAAAAACGTAATGATTTGGTAAACATATATTTTTTTATGAAGCAGCATGAATTAAAAAACCCCTGTTATAAGCCTTTTAACTTTATTCTATTGGTAATGATCTTTGAAAACACTTATGTCCAATGTATGTCTCAAATTTCGGATTGCATGATTAATTCCTAATATGAACATGAAATGAGTACTTATGCAAAACAATCTCCTCAAACTAACTCTATTAAACATGATTGTTGTAAAGTATAGTCTGTATTTCTTTGCTTTGGTTGATGGAGTAGGGACATGATTTATTTCTGCAGTTCATTGTATTTCATTTGAATAAGAATGAGATATAGCTTTATTTTGATGTTTCCCATGCCCAGGAGCTGTTAGTTCTTTTTTTATTAATCTGTTCTCTCACAAAAAATACAATCATGAATAGATTTGTTCCAGCATTAGAACATTGGACTGTAATTCAATCTAACGCAGCAGGATGAGGTGTGGAAGCTTCATTAGCAAATTCAATCTTGTTTGTTGTTTAATTTTTTCTCCTGTTTTGGTATTCTACAGTATTTACAAAAAAAATATATATATATCATTTAAAAGTACATTTACACTTTCAACAATAACCAAAAGGATATAGAGGATAAAACGTTGGACACAAGTGGTTTAAAGGAAATTGACTTGGCTTCAGGGGTGAGGTCCAGAGTCACAGGGGAGCTGCTCGGAGTAGAGTCGCTGTTCCTCCTCATTGAGAGAATTCATGAAGTGGCTTTTGCCTGGTAGTAGGCCTTAGAGACGAGGAACGCTGGGATACCCAATGAGGGATAAACTGGAGGAGGTGTGTGTGCGTGTGTATGGGAAGTCGATCAGAGAGTACTTATCTGCTCAGACTGCTGCCTCTGCATGCAGGCCCCAGATAAAGCACAAGAAAATAGATGGATGGATGAGTTTGACTAGAGGCCTGTTGTTTCTCTGAGGCATCCAATTTTATGGAGCAAAGCAAACAAAACTTTTTTTCAACCACATTTTAACCACAGTGACTTCATGTTTGCCATTCTAAGCTTCTACCCTCGAGTATGAACCTTTAGCAGCTTGTAAAGACTATGTATATACAAAGGTACAGTATGCAGCGGGATACTGGACGTTGTAGAGTTTTGTCTTGTCGCTGATCCACTGCAGTCAAACTGTTGCATTGCTTCGTGCTCAGACTGCTCTTGTCTCATTGTTATTCCCGACACATGGGCGAGTGTGTGTGAGAGAAAGGTTTGTGTGGGAGAGACAGCAGCGATTCCAGCCCTAAAGACACACAACAGTACAGTAAAATACAAGAAGCCATGGGTTAGATATGTCTTTTATTTTACGTGTTGTTACTATCTTGGTCTTGCATATAATTATGGGTACTAAAATGGATTCCTGGCGAGTTACATAGAAAGTGTGTCTCGTGAAAAAAAGTAATTGTTTATAAGGCAAGACTTATCTTCAACCAATTAACACTGGTATAATGTTAAATATCAAACTAATAATGATTTAACTATGTATTTTAAGGTGTGCTAAAAATATATGGTTTTAGATATACAGTGCCTTAAAAGTATTAATACACCTTGAACTTTTGTATATTTTGTCAGGTTTACAACCATAAACATAAAGATTGGATTTTGATGATTTTCTACTGAAAGTTCACACACAAGTAACAGAGAACTGTGAAGTGAAAACAAAATGACACATGATTCTGTTATCTAAAAAATAAAACAAAACAAAATAGAAAACCCATTTTTTTATTTCATAATATTGATTTTTTTTATCTATCCTATAATGTATTGTTTAGAAATATATTGACTTAAAAGTTCCCTTTATCTAGACATGTATTGTGTCATGCCATGTGTATCGAGATACACACCCCTATTTGTAACTATTATTCCATCCATTAATTCCTATCCAGTGTTTTATTTACAAATAATGGAAGTACAAACTTTGTGCTATTATACTTAGACAATCCTCCTGAACACACAGTACTTGTAACACAACAGTGAGTGTGCACTGGGAGCTTTCCTTTGAGAAAGGAAAAGGGAAATTGAGGATAACATGGCTGTAAACCATGGATCTATAATAATAACTGGATAGGGTATTACTAGCTTATAGCTGTCCCCCCATGGGCACAGGGGGCGCCCGTGGTACTGCAGACTTCACGTGGGCCACCCAGGAAAAAATCCTAAAGAACTCAATGTAAACTAAAACAGCTCGACCTCAGCTGACAGAGAATCTACAGCTTTCATTAAGATCGGATTTTGTGGAGATTTTAGTGTTCCTTGTCATCCTAAACTTTTTTTCTTCTTAAATCCTTCGGTTTTCTTTAAATCCACACTTTACTGCCACAAACTCTTTTTGTTTCCATCCCGCTCTGGCTCCGCTCTACCGCTACTCTGATGAACAGCTCTGATTGGTCAAAGCGCGGGCTAGCCTCTCTGTGCACGTGCATGAGAGCCACACATGCATATTTGGCGCAACGCATCATGGGAGATAATCCACTGCACAGAACCGGGAGGACCAGACAATGCCCAAATATGGGCGAGTTCCGCTAATCTCTCGGTCCACGTGTATGTCCCATGCTCTACTGAACACAATCCATTCATTTGAATAGGGCGCCACTTTGGATCACCGTGGGCTTGGTTGCTCTTGATTTTGGCTTCATTTAGTTCAAAATATCCTCTTGAAACTCTACCTTTCCAGAATAGATTTACAGCTACATTTGTTCATGAGTTGATGTGACTTTGTAAACCACTTTGAGCTACAAAGCTCACTATAAATAACATTTTGATTGATTATGTGTCTTTCAACCTCTCTCTGCTTTACCAGTTTAAAATGCATGGCAGATTATATTATCATTCCATCCACTGAATACCAATACAACTGTTTTTTGCAAACATGTTTCATCATCTTTCCTCTGCCCTCTAAACTTGTCTCCACGTCCTCATTCCTAGACGCTCCCACCGTCATGGCGGCTTCTCCTCTGACGAAAACCATGTCTCTAATCCTGTTTCGTCCTCTAGCTGCTGTGCATTGATGTCCACAAGAGGATTTCGTGTCTCGCCGAGCTGCAGGACCTGGACTACATGTCGGACGTGAACTGGGACGCGGTGCTCAGCAAACAGCTCGCTCCTGGATTCATCCCCAATGTGAGAGAGAAAGCACTTTTTTATGTTGTCATTTATCACACTATGGTGCCAGTCAAATAAAGTGGTGGTAAGAAGGTTAAGGCGATAGACAAAAAAACACAATTTTCTTGGAGTCAGACCAGGATTAGGATTTTATCACTATTCATTCTTTACATGTTGTGTGAAGCGGTAAATAAAGTAATCTGTTCCACATCATGTCATTGGTTAAATCCGCCTTATTCTCACAGTACAATACAATAATATATCTTTGTGAGTTTCTTAGATGGAAAGGGACTGTGTTTAATATGCAATCTTAGTGGTCCCGCAAAGCCAATACAAATAAATGTTTTTTGTTGTTGTCAGACTCTTCCTGCCTGCGATATATATATATAGACTATTATGATATAAAAAATATAAACAAAAGAGGCCAAAAGCAGATACAGTACATTTCACTTGACAAACTGACAATCTCAATGAAAGCCTCATTTAGATTGTCATCATATCTGATAAAGGGTAATCTGCTTGAAAATATGATGGACCCCATGTCCATATGATTTTTACAGGTTGACCTATTATCTGAAGATACATGATGTAGATCTAATGTTAATGTTATTCAAAATTAAACAATTAATTTCTGTCCCTTATAACTTGACAACATAAATATTTGTTCAAGAAACATTACACATGCAATGATCATACCAGTTTAACAAGATTGTTTCTTTTTTCTAATTCTACACAAACTCTCTTCTACTGGCTGACAATGTTGCGTACGGAGCCCCAATCAAGACAAACATATCAAACAATTTGGAAGTATATGTGTTATTTTACAATTTTCTAGTGTAAAGTTTACCAACATTTTTGTTTGTGCATAGAGCTACATAAACAGAAACGAGTGGTTCATGTTTTACCTACACACTCCAATCTACACAGTGCAAATCGACACAATCTATAGTGGGGATTTAACCACAGATTTTGGGGTACGTGCTTTCCAATTTAAAGTTCATATTTGTTGTACTGCTGTGTCTAAAACAAAGTCAAAGTATTCAAGGTTACAATAATTGACTTTTGCACGCTTGAACACTTTGCCCTTTGAGACCTTCACATAATTATGGCGTCATATCTACAACATGAAGAACATTAGGTTAAGCCCATATTTGGATTTCCCCCATGTCTTCCCAAAGGGTACAGAATACTGTTTTACTGAGAGTGACTGTGCACACTGCCCTCTGCTGGCACGCCACTCTCACAGAAAACAAAATAAATAGAAAAAAATGCAGTATCCGGCTCATCTGCTGACTAATGAGCTGCTACATAATGTGTGAGCTGTCCTACATCTGATGAGCTGCTACATAATGTGTGAACTGTCCTACATCTGTTCTGGGCGTTATACATTACAATGACAAACAGGGTCCATGGGATGCATAGAAGAGCCAGACGTCCTTGAGGGGAGGGAGATATTCGGTGAGAAGTTAACAGTTGAAAACATGGGTCTTCATAGTGAAGCTGTGATAAACCTGCGGCTGAATATAATAAGTTACATTTGTTTACGTTCTGTCAGTGGGATGTTGAGAAGAGGCCAGGTAAACCACTTCAGAGGGGAACCGCGGAGAGCAAAGACAGACTTGAGGAGCCGGTCCATATAATGCTACTGTTGTATTCTGGAAATGTTCTCGATGACAACTACTGTTGCTTCGGGGCTGGGAGCTGAATAAACACAAAATAATGAGCGTGAAGATAGCTGGAACGACTCTAATGACTTTAGCTGTTCTCAGAGAAATTCTGAAGAGCAAGGGATGGAGACAAAGTGACAGAAAACTCCAGCAATCAATGGCCGATCGACAATGAACAAATCTAATCATGAATATTATCTTGACTTACTGTAACCCTTGTAGAGTCTGTCTACATGAAACCAAAAATCCTCAAAGTTCTTCTCCTCTTCTCTAATAGAAAATTTTGACATACTGTAGGTTAAATGATTTGTTTTGAATAGGCTCTTCAGAATATGGGTTACATTATTAATAAAAGCTGTCTATTGTAAGGACTTTTAGCCATAGCTTTAATCTTCATCATTCTTCTAACTTTTTTACTGTTGTGATTTCTCTACACACTCCACTCATCATGCAATGTGTCTTTACCGCTGCATCCACAGAAACGACGGCTAAACTGTGATCCTACATTTGAGTTGGAGGAGATGATTCTGGAGTCTAAACCACTCCACAAAAAGAAGAAACGACTGGCCCGAAAAACCAAGGAACAAGGCTCAGATGGATCACCAGAGGTAAGTCCTGACATGTCTATTGTCGCCTCATTCATACAGATCCATCCAAAGAATACAGATATCTATACAATGAAAGAATCCACAGTTAGTATTTTAATAATTGTATATTTCTGTATGAAGTTTGCATGTTCTCCATGTGTCTGCGTAGATTTTCCTACAGGTGCTCCCTTATGTATCAAAGGTTATGTGTTGCTTAAGTGAATGGACGATGGTGAACTTAGGGTCTGGTGCCAGAATGGAAAAATATCAATCAATGACTTTTCACGCTGGGTGACGCAGTTCTGGGCAAAGCTAAACATTTAAATATGATTTAGTTACTAATTGGTGTTGCCTTGTGTAGGAAAGGCGCTCTACAAATTAAAGTTGATGGCTGTTTATAAATAATAAACGTACTGAAGTGTATTACTGCATTTGTATTGAGAGAATGATGCCCACATTTTGCCTGCATATTTGAGCTTTGAGGCATGACTATTGTGCCATTAGTAATTTCACAACCGCTCTCTACTTCTAACAAAAACGCAATGTATAAAATCCTGTTGAAATCTCTTTTCTCCATGTTGGTAAGTTGTACAAAACAGGATAGCATTTATTGTATTGTCAATTAGGTTTAGTCAAAAATAAGTGAATACACTTCTGCCTAAACAATCTCAGTCAGAACTATGTTTTACGCTATAAGCAAGAGTTTTTGAATTATTTTAATGTTATTTACTACTACAAAAAACTAGTTAATCTTGCCATAAGTAAGTCTTTTCAGACCTACTATGTCCATTTTTGACAAGCAATAGCCATTTTCCCACAACACCGTCTTTCACTTTGCATAGAAATAATCACTACTGCCTCTGCAGGATAGGGCGGTATCGACCCAACAGTGAAATTCGGCCTTTGTCCAATTAGGTTTTAATTACATTCTCTCTGCTGCATTAAACTTAAGTTAAAGTCTGTGTACACTTTATACTTGAAAAGTCAATAGCAAAAGACACCGGGTCTTAAAGTATAGTGCGTTGAAAATGTTTATGAGGCTCAGCTGTAATAGAGGTGAGGAGGTTTAGTGCTCTGTGGTAATGAATGTGACACATGCAACTGCTGAGGAAAACACACCATCTATGTAAGGTCGACAAATGCAGAAGCAGCAAAAGTTTTAGATCAAAAGTAATGGCTCTTGTCAAGCTGATATTGATTTGAGTACACATTTTAAAATAAAAGTTAGATAAGTTGTGCCAATAGGATTAGGTTTTTTTTAAGTTACCGTTCCCTTCTTTCTAATTGGACTAAACATAGTTATATCATATATTGCCCATTAGCATGTCAAATACGCAGCCCCTTTATTTTCATTTATTTTATTTTCATCATGTGTGGTTGATATGACTACTTCCATCCATCCATCCATTTTCTTCCCCTTAATCCATTTCTGGGTTTGGGGGGTGGCAGTCAGAGCTTGTGTGCTGTACCCAGTCCACATAGCCCCAGCCCCTCACTGATCCTCCTGCAGGTGGTGAGTCCACATGAGCCTTGATTGAAGCCGGGGGCTTCAGGAAAAGTGGGGTTAAGTGTCTTGCCCAAGGACACAACGACAGCAGACATCAGAGGGAGTCATGAAGCAGGTCTCGTGGTGGGCTCAAACCCACAACCTTCAGGCTCAAAGGCCAATGCTCTTGCAACTGAGCCACTGTCGCTGTCACTGAAATATGGCTAATAAGGCATATATCTATTTTAAAGAAAGTATTCTCAAGAAAACCACATCATTAATTCTATTGTCCACTTTTTGTTCAGTCTAAACATAACAGGGGACACACAAATACCATCCCATATAAATATAGAAAAGTCAGCACACATGGAAAATATTAGCTTCAAATCAACTTTTCCACCTGTTTTCATGTGTGTTTATATCTTTGTTGGTACAAAAATATTGACATTTTCAATTTACACTATTTACTGGAATATCAAATGTACCTCTGTTTTCTATTTGTGCACATCAACTGTAATCACAAAATGCAACAAATCCTTCCTCAGCTCCATATGACAATGATAAATCACTTGTGCGCTGTCAGATATGTAGCTCGCGAAAATTCAATTTAGAAGACGTCAGCCCAAGCTACCCCTTCCGGGCCGACTCACATCCTCAGCCTATGGCGCAGCAAACGCCCCCTTCCAATCACACCGTGCCGGACAGACCAGCCGCTTAAAAGCGGAGCAACTCCCATTTTACGGCCTCCCGAAGCCTCGCATGCTCCTGCAGCCTCGCAAAGAATCGTTCTGGAGGAATCGCTTTGTCTACTCACGCTTACTCGTGCGTGTCCCTGCTGTCCTCTGTCTTGCTGCGTGTGGTCTGCTCCTCCTGTGGCTGCACCTGCTGCGGGTCTCGTGCGTGGTCCGTGGGTCTTTGCCGCTCTCCTCCTTTGCGGGCTCTTTCCGCGGGTTTGCCGCTGCTCGTCTCGTCGCAGCCTGCTGCTGCATACGGCCGGTCTAGCCCGTTGCGGTGGGAGCCGTGCGCATCCCTGTCTCCTTGTGCCGGTACGGCGTGGTCCCGTCGTGTTGTCCCTTGTCTTCTGGCGCTGTGGGTAAAGTATGAGATCCGCGGACGGTTTTTCCCCTCGCTTTGTACTGCAGGCTCAGTTGGCCCAGTGCTGGTGGGCAGGCTTCAGTTTAAAGCCCTCGCATTAGTCTGCAGGCCCTCTTTAACCAAGCTCCGTTAAATCTTCACTCTGACTGCAAGCTCCGTTTAATCCCTCACATTGGAATGCAAGACCTCAGTTTTAATCGCTCTCATTGGACCGCATGCTCTCAGTTTTAATCCCTCACTTTGGCCTGCGGGCTCTGTTTAAATCCCTCTCTGGACTGCAAGCGCTGTTTAAATCCCTCATATTGGACCGCATGCTCTGTTTTAATCCCTCACTTTGGCCTGCAGGCTCTGTTTAAATCCCTCTCTTTGGACTGCAAGCGCTGTTTAAATTATATCTGGAACTACTTATACCTGGAACTGTTGTACCGTATCTGGAACTGCCTATATATGGAACTGCCTATATATGGAACCGCTATATTGGAACTGCTCATATGGTACGGCTATACATGGAACTGCATACATGGTACTGCCTATATCTGGAACGCTATATTTAAAAAAAAAAAAAAAATATAAAATTATAAATAACTATAAATAATTATAAATAACTATAAATAAATATAAATAAACATAAATAAATATAAATAAATATAAATAAATAAATAAATAAATAAAACTGCAGGCCTGTTGGATCCCTCTCACTGGACTGTAATCTCTCAGTTTAAACTCCTCACTTGGACTGCGGGCTCAGTTAATCCCTCACTTGGACCGTAAAACTGTTAAATCCCTCACACCGGACTGCAGCTCTCGGCTTAATCCCTCATTGGACTACAAGCTCTCTGTTATAAATCCCTCTTTAGGACTGCGGGCAACGTTGAATCCCTCTCTCTGGACTACAAGCTCTCAGTTTAATCCTTCACCTTGGACTACAGGTCATTTAACTCCCTCACACCGGACTGCAGGCTCTCAGTTAAACGCCTCACTTGGACTACGGGCCCGGTTTTAATACCTCACTCTGGACTGCAAACTCTATTAAATTCCTCACATTGGACTGCAAGCTCTGTTTAGGTCCCTCGGCGTCTCGTGTCCCGCAACCTCTTCCCGGCTCTCCGTGAGCCCCAAGTCGGCACGCGGCTCGGGCGCGGGAGGTGTCCGTGTGCTACGTCATTGGCCCCTTCTCTCCGTCTCGCTCTAACCCGACGGGCATCGCCACCCGCAAGCACTCCAGGAAGAAGCGTCTCATATTCGTCCTCTCCTGTCCCCGCTCCGGGCCCGCCCGAGCATCAACAGCCCCTTCCCTCCAGCGCCCCTCTCTTGCGGAGGCGCCGTGCTGGATCCTGCTAAATTACGTACGGCTCCCCTCCGTCCCGCATCTCCTCGACGACTTTCTCGTGGTAGACCCACCCTCGGACGGCTCCGGGAGCTCTCTCCGCAACCTCAAGCTCGCTTTCTACGCCCTGGGAGTCCCCCTCTCCGAGGAGAAGACCACAGGCCCGCCACAGCTCTAGAGTTTCTCGGCATCCGCCTCGACACGCGCGCCACGGAGGCCTCCCTCCCGCTGGGCAAACTCGAGCGCATCCGCGCTATCTCCCGGTCTGCCCCGTCATCCCTGTCACTTTCGAAGCGTCAGTTGCTCTCCCTTCTCGGGCGTCTTGATTACGCCATCCGCATAATTCCTCAAGGTCGCTCCTTCATCTCCAGACTCCTCTCCCTCGCCGGCTCCGTCTCCTCCCTCAACGACGCGGTCTGCCTGGCCGCGGGGTGCCGCTCCGACCTGGCGTTCTGGTCCCGCCTGCTGAGCCGTTGGAATGGCGTCTCCTTTTTTCTACAGCAACGTCGTCCTATCCTCGGACGCCCTGCGGTTCTTCACGGACGCAGCCCCGTCCGTGGGTTTTGGGGGATTCTTTCAGGACCAGTGGTTCGCCGGGCCCTGGCCCGACGCCTTCCCTCAAAACATCTCCTCCGCGCTCCACGAGATATATCCCGTGACCGTAGCCTGCGCGCTGTGGAGCCACATGTGGCAGAGGAAAAGGATTTCCGTGATGTGCGACAACCTCGACGTTGTCGAGGTTCATCCTCTCCCCAAATCATGTCTTTTCTTAGACGTATCACATGGCTCTCAGTCCTGAACAATTTTATTATCACTGCTCGTCGCGTCCCTGGTCACCTTAATTGTCTCGCTGATTCTCTCTCTCGTTTCAAATTCCAGGAGTTCCGACGCCGCTGCCCTTCTGCCAACCCATCGCCATGCCAGATCCCCTGCATGGAATCCCTCGCCCCGGACTAATCCCTCCGTCTCTTCGCCTCCTCATCTCCTCCGCGGCATCCTACATGAAGATGGGCCTCTCACCTTCCACTCTGAAATCATACAGTCTCGCTTGATCCATGATGCACTACACTCGCCTCCGCTCACGGAAAGGAGATCTCAACGGACCGTCATTCTCACTCTCGATAACCTCCCGATGTCCTCCAACTGGGTCAGAGCCCAACTCAAGTCCGTACTGCTGCTTTGTAACCTGTCTCCCTATCTCTACACAGCCCACTCCTTCAGAATAGGCGCCGCCACGCGTGCCGCGTCCCTGGGTCTCCCCCATTCTGCCCTTCAGCAGTTGGGCCGCTGGTCATCATCGGCCCTCTCCTCATACATCAGGCCTGACACTCCGACTATCCTCGCAGCCCAGCGCCTCTTGGCATCTCCATAAATCACTCGCAAAACTCCTGGTGGCGGCAGCAGCTGAGTATCCGCATAACGATCACAGCATATAACGGTCACAACAGATAGCGGTCATAGCTTAGTGATAGCGGTCATAGCGTCAGTGATAGCGGTCATAGCGTCAGTGATAGCGGTCATAGCGTCAGTGATAGCGGTCATAGCGTTAGTGGTAGCGGTCACAGCGTTAGTGTTAGCGGTCACAGCATAGCAAAAAATGGTTAGCGCATAAACGGTTCACAGCATAGAGATAGCGGTCACAGCATAGCGATAGCGGTCACAGCATAGCGATAGCGGTCACAGCATAGCGATAGCGGTCACAGCATAGCGATAGCGGTCACAGCATAGCGATAGCGGTCACAGCATAGTGATAGCGGTCACAGCATAGAGCAGCCACGACGTCTGTCCCCTGCAAACCAGGCTGCAAAACCCCATCAACTCACAGCCTTTTTGGGGATTCTACGCGCCCCAGCGCAGGAGCCTCCCCTAACTGAAGGCCGCACCGGGGCCTAGGGCGCCAAACCACCTCTCATTAAAATACTCAAAAGCTTTCTTGTTTCACGTCTCTCCAAATTGAAATGTAGCTCGCGAAAATTCAATTTAGAAGACGTCAGCCCAAGCTACCCCTTCCGGGCCGACTCACATCCTCAGCCTATGGCGCAGCAAACGCCCCCTTCCAATCACACCGTGCCGGACAGACCAGCCGCTTAAAAGCGGAGCAACTCCCATTTTACGGCCTCCCGAAGCCTCGCATCCACCGCCTCCCCTCCTCCTCCTCTTCACCCTGCCTCCAACCTGCCTTCAAACCTGCTTCACGCTGCCAAGATGCCGCCACCAGTACCTAGGCCCCGGGGGGATTCTACGCGCCCCAGCGCAGGAGCCTCCCCTAACTGAAGGCCGCACCGGGGCCTAGGGCGCCAAACCACCTCTCATTAAAATACTCAAAAGCTTTCTTGTTTCACGTCTCTCCAAATTGAATTGCCCTGTGACCATGTTTGCTCTACATCTTCTTTGCCTTATCATATCTCCATTTGGTTTGAGGACCAGTGGCAGTGTTTGTGATGGATGCATACAGCACGATAAAAACAGAGCCTGCTGTATGCTCTGTTTATGGAAACTGCTCGAGTAAAGCAAATGATCAATATTGAATGAACAAAGCCATCTGCCAAACGCTGTTCCCTCTGCTCTTTATACAACTCCATTTCAGTTCAACGCTCAGGCCTTTTTAATCTTACATTAGTTATTTTGTGTCTTTGCAACAGTGTAAATGAAGGGTGTCCAAACTTATTTCATCAATTGCAGCATGTTGAAAGATCAAATAAATCAATCTATATTTAGTTTAGTTTAATCTTTATTTGAAAGGGACAATGCGCAGGAACATTAAGAAATTTGTATACCTTGGATTTTATATGAAATTTGTGTGGAGTTTGCATGTGTTTCCCTGTTTCTGGGTGAGTCTCCTTCTAACGCCTGACTGGTCAATGGAAGGACAAATGTCCCTATGGGGAAAATAAAGTATACCATAACCCATTGGTTTAGCTATCCAGTTAGCCGCGGTTGTGGCTGCGGCTGCAGCAGTATTAGTTGTAGAAGTAGACAATGCTATGAAGCTACGCCAGTATCGTGTTGATTGATAAGGGTGGCAGTTCTCATCTCTTATATGTTTTATGTATCGGTTTTGTGACATCCTAAATCCCAATCTTGTATTATTTTTGCACAGAAGTGTGGTTTTAAATCTGCTCTGCAGTCTGCACGCTGCTGCTTAGTGCGTTGACACAAACTTGGCTGCGTACAAAGCTGAAGATGTGCTCCGACTGTAAACATTTGTTCCTGTCTCTTACCTCCAAGAAATTATGTCATTCTCAATAACAACTGATTGGAAGTGATTAAGAAGAGCTATACCTTCAGATCAGGGAGTGGTGTCTTTAATGAGCTTTCATATAATACATGAATTTCAAAGTTAAATACGTCAGAGGCCAAAAAAATCTAATTTTCTACAAGCAGAGGGCCGTACTGGTCCAATGTTTTTTAAAACATACTAAAACGATTGCATATAACGTATTTAACCAAGACCTAACACAGTGTATCGTATTTTATTTAATAGTTAACTGAATAATCCAATATCTTTGTATGGCTCTGTCAGGCTCAGACAAAAGCAAACTTCTTTCAAAGAGAAAACATGAGAATGGTCCAAAATGTTCTTATGGCTCTGTCAAATATCATCCCGGGGGCCAAGATCATTTATTCGCAGGCCGGATCTGGCCCCCGGGCCTTGACTTTGACACCCGTGAAATACAATGTTATAAAAACTAAATGATGACACCAAGTTGGATTTTTTTTAAAGGTTTGTAAGACATACAGTAGCAGTATGTTGATATATGAATAACAATACACTTAAACCTTTATAGGAAAATAATTTGATAATATTTGATATATACTGACAAAAGAACTTTGTAAGTCTGACTGTTAATTGTTACCAAAGTTACCAGTAATACATTTAAACTATAAGCTCTCAGGAATGTTCCCATGAAGGCAGCCTATGAACATATTGATTGTACGTGTAAGTGAAGTCCATTTATTTTTTGTGAAGCCCTAATTCAAAACAGCAGTTGCTGTGGAGGACTTTGCAAAGTTGTCGATTTGCCAACAACAGATCAGAGAATCAAGCCGATTGAACACTTGAAATGCAATAATAACAAACACATAGGGAGCGAGATAACCTATGTCCATAAATGTTAATAAATGTGCCTAAATGTCCTTAAATGTCCTGGATCATCACTGCCCTTGAGACCCTCCTACATCAACAAGGAAGGACTCAAAAAACCCAGTGGAAAAAAGTGATAAACCTCAGGCAGGCCCATACTGAGAGATGGATCCGCTCCCATGGACAGACAGGCAGTAGATCAAGGACTCAGGCTGTAAAACCAGGACTGAGGCTGTCGATCGAGATCTCAGTCCTCTATAACCCGCTCTCACCACCACACTTCTCTCTTTCACCTCATCTTTCCCTGGGCCCTGCTTGAGCTCCTGGCCCACGTTGAACTAGGACCCGCCACCCACTGCTCCCACACCTGCCCCCAGCCCCGTCCTGCAGTTTGATCGACAGCTATGGGACCTCAGAGTTCATTTGACTCCACGAAACTCCCCGCAGCCAAAAACCCTCTGACATAACGGGGGCACTTCTATTAGCATGTCTCCTGCCCTGCCCCAACTCTGCACCAGGCCCAAAGGCATTTGGTGTTTTCTCAGTGACACTTTACAATGTCATGGTGATGATAAATTTGTATAATTGCCCCACGGGAGAACAAGGAGCACCTGTCGTTTTGTACTTGGCCTTGAAAAAAGGGTTTTCGCATGTGGGACAAGATAGGGCACTTTTTGGGAGGTTATAAATAGTCGACACAGCTGAATGGGTCTGGGGTTTGTTAAGAAAAATTTAGCAGATGTTTAGACACCTGAGGTAAAAATGTTTTCCCCGAAATTCTCAACATTTAATCAGTAGTCCTCCAGCGCTCTCTACTGCAGGGCACCTTTTGTGTTTTTCACATCAATGAACTGAAACTAATGTGCAAATGAATGCCCGAAGTAAACATCATGTTGCGTGTTTACATTTGCCAAATGTTTGCTTATGAATATGTATGATGCCAATTTTATTTACAATTACAGATAAAATGTATGAGTAATAGGGAAATGTTACGAGAGGGCATTGAAAGCATTGAAATCCAAAGGTCTGGAGCTTCAAACGGCTTCTCTGCTGGGCGCACAGAGGCGGGATTCAATTACCTGTTTGAGAATCCCATCAAATTGAGCGAGTTTTTTTAAGTGTGTTTTTTGAACGCCATGGAAGATTCCAATAAGTAAGCAATCTTTATTTATAGAGCGCCTTTCACAGATTCACAAAGCGCTTTACAATTGGGGGCATTTGTCTCTCACTCCACACAGAAATGGCCGTGGGGTCGCCATAAAAGAGGCGCATTCCAGACCTATTGTACATGTTTTTAGTGGTAGGAGAAACCGGAGTACACGGAGTAAACCTACACAGACACAGAGAGAACATGCAAACTCCACTCAGAAAGGCCCTGTTCAGACCAGAATCCGAACCCAGGACCTTCTTGCTGAGAGTGCTATTCACTCAGCCATCACTATTAATAACTATTTACCAAATAATTCTTGTTTTGTGTTCTTTTCAACAGAATGGACAGCTGCAGCAGCGTCTGGATAACGTCCAGAGAGACTTCATCATCTTTAACAGAGAAAAGTAAGAGCAGGACAGACCCATTAACTGAGATGTGGATAGAAATGTACAGTAGATCTAGTTAATTCAAAAGGGACAATGTATATTCATGTAAAATGTAAAATGCCAGAATTAGTCTACTTCCCATGAGGAATCAGCCTACTTCTGGCAGAACAATTGGATAAAAACAGCCAAATGCAAGAGAAGAACAATTGGAAAGACTTGGAAGGTCTTTCCAAAGATCTTCAATTGGATTTATAGGTCTGGCATTTCTAGATTTACGATATATAAATGTGCCTTCTCCTTTCCCATAGATCAAAGAAGACCACTCTCGACTCTGAAACGACAGAGTTGTCCATCACAGAGAAAAACAAGGCCATAGAGGACGGACAAAACAACAACGTGGAGCCGGTGTCTTACGTATCAGGATAGACATTTTTCCTACCGCAACAAACTCAGACTTCAACAGCACAAACCTGGTCCATGAAAAACTCACCTCCACTGGACAGCACCGGAAAGCACTGGACCGCTCTGGACACCACTGTGCGTCACTCACTCCCAAAAAAAACGTCAACATTACATGGACATTAGCATCTCTGCACAGACACGCTCAAGACTAGTATGCATCTCGCTGTTGCTTCTTGCGTGAAAATGAAGGACTAAACCAAACTAAACAGACTTTTGAAGAAAGCAAAAAAAAATATGGAAATCTGGATTACATAGTGCAAAAAAATGATGAAAAAGCCACAATACAGACACGTTTTCATTCTTACAGACCTAATTTTAAACTGGAATGGCAATTGAGTTGTAAGCAACGGCATTTTGACCTTCCTACTAACCGTAGACTGAAAGTTTAGCTAGCAACGTAAGCTGTAGCATATAACATAATTATTGAATGTTGTGGGAAAAGTTTTTTTTAGAAAGAATATAGACTGGATTTAGCACATTTCTAGATCATAATGGTTTTACTTTTGGCGCAGTGAGGCTTTGGAGTTTGCATGCTCTTCTCGTGTCTTATCCTATTGTAAAAAGAAAAAAGACAAAAATTAATATTCATATTTTTTTCAATGGCTTCAATGCATTTAATTTTGGAATTGGCTTAAATTTGAGCTCAAATTCTCAAAAAGCAGCTACAAAAAGCCACATCTACCAGTGCACTGTAACTATTTTTGTGGAGGGTCTCCCAACTTGTCTCCTTGGAAAGAACTATTTTTCAGTAAACTAAATGAAGCCATTTAGAGTCTACATAGATAATAAAGTGAGCAATTATGAAAATCACATCACGTCATTTCATTATTTGTGATAATTGCTACATATGTTTATAACACTCAGAAAATAGCAAAATGGGGATGTATGCCATATTTTGTTACATACTGTACCAGGAATACGAAGCAACCTTCCACCAAAAAGGTTACGTATACTGCACTTGTATCAACTTTTTGCATTCCATATTAAAAAAAAAAATATTCTTTCAAACTAAAAAATGCAAAAAAACCTTAAATAAAGTAAGCATAGGCACTAGGATAGATCAAAGGGAATCGCTGCCAGGTAGCATCAATAGCTAGACATTAGAAGGTTAGGCGAGCAAAGAAAGTAGCAGCGTTTTAGTAACGTGTGGAAAATATTGCATCAGTCGAAGACACAGGCTGAAGCCGGAGTCTTACATTTACTATGCTCAGCCGTAGCAGTAGCTTACGACGGAACAAAGAGACTATTTTGCGCTGTTTTGTCTCTTAAATGAAATAAAGAGATGTAGAAGTTATGGAGGTCATAATTTGTCCTGCACAGAACCCGCTTTTGCACACGCTTCACCCACCGTAGCATCGACTCTGCACATTTAGATCTCTAAAGCTGTGAGTGATTCTGCCCCTCTAGTGGGAATGCTTTATAGACCGTTAATCTGCTCATGTTGTCCCTTGTGGTCGTTGTCTGCTTTGGAAATCTCATTTGTGTCCAAAGACTAAATGACTTTTTGTATTTTTTATTTTTTTGTTCTATTCTCAGCACTGGTTATGACACGGTCTATGTGCCACTTTATAAATGTGTGTATTTTCATCCATGGCTCATCCAGTGGCTGAAATAGTTAACACTTATTTTTCTCTTTTCAATTATGCACACACACAACGTGTTGATGCATTGCGATATTGGAGAAAACTATTTTACATTGGAAATTCTCAAGACTCAGCTAGAACCAGTGGGGTCTTTGCCCTTAATGGTTACAATGGCTCACTAACTCAGTTCTGCCAGGAAACCGTTCCCCAAGCCCAAACTTTAAATTAACTGCTTCTAAACCTTACTATGGCCTAAAATTGGAAGAAAAAAAAATGCATTGTCACTTGCCAGCATAGCCACCAATGCAAAGTTGCTCCTTTTCATACTATAGGGGTGCACTATGTTCTCCTCCAGACCTGCTCCTCTCATTACTTGCCTTGAAAAAAATCCCCCCCACCCCCACACACACACACACACACACACACACACACACACACACACACACACACACTCAGAGTTGGCTAGCTACAAACTTGTGATGGGACACTGACATCTCACCTCATTAAAATTGTGAGGCTATGGCAGCATATTGTGAAGGTGTGAGTTTCATAATGCAGATAACACATGCTTGTGTTTCTGCAACACACAATAATCTTGGCAAAAGAAATCAACAGATCTACTGTATGTAACCGGACACAATTAAGTGAAAGAAACGTGACTATTTCATCTCGGTTATTTACTTTATTTGCGCCGTGATAGACATAGGTTAAACACAAAAACAAGGCTGCATTATAGTGCAAACCTATGAAGTAAAAGAAGTCTGTAGAAACCTGCTCTTTCGATTATGTGATTATTATTATCATTATTAACTCTAGTCTGAACTTGCAGTCACTTTCTGGCATTTATTCAGATCCAAGGTTTTCTTAACACGTACATATGCTAATCAGGAGGTGTAAATTATGCAAAACAATAACAAACTAGAAGGCTTTGCACTTTTACATTTTAAATTACAGAGTTCTCCTGTATTATTAAGTATTAGATGCAAACATGGATTAATTTGTACTTTGTCATTTTCTAATGGTTTTTTCTTAAATCTTAATTTACTGATACTGCTTTTGCAACAATTGGAACACTCCACTGAAACACTTTTCTCCAATATCGCCCAGTTTGTTCATACCACTGTTGTCTGGAATATATTGCATTTCTTTCTCTTCTTTGTCGTTGGTGTTTAACTAAAGTAGGAATCAAAAAGAGAATCCATCAAACGTTCTCCAGTTGAGCCAATACTAGAAGTTTGTACAATTTTGCCTTACATTGTACACATGGCACATATATATATTCCTGTAATTACTCACCTGCTTTAGCAATGAGCTTTTTAAAAAGACATTTCTACTATTGTGTTATGAGTCTGTGAAATAATCCCCATTGTGTCACTTATATTTCAAAACTTTTAGCACTTTTTACTGATCCTATGTGTTGCTGTTGTGTTTTTTCCAAAGATTTCCTATAAAATGTAAGAACGCAGCGATAGATAAGGGGAGTTTATATGAAGCAAATACGTTTACACTGGAGAGGAAAACTGGATGGGAATAGCATTTATAGGCAATTAGATTTTGACGTCTTACATTTGTGAATTTCATTGTGGTCCGTCAGTTGTCACTCTGTGTTAATTGTATTGAAATGTGATGAAGGTGTGCCTTAAATAATAACTTTGATTTTCTGAACCAAATGTTTGCTTTGTGTCGTTTTTTTTCTTCTCAGCATTGAACCACAATTGTCACCTACTTTTCAGTTGGAAGGGAAGGGATGATAAGAATCAACAGAGATCCAGGGAAGAGTACTGCTGCCCCCTAGTGGAAGCTTTCTTGTATGGCAGATGTATTAATTAACGCAGCCATTCCCAAACTCAGTAACACCGAGGCCCCCTTAACTCATTGTGTCCCATTGACGCACAAATACGTCAAAGCAAATAGTAACGTCGTGTGCCATTGACGCATTAATCCGTCAATTGCCTTTTTCGCTATTTTCACGTTCCCAGATGTCTATTGTATCTAATATATATGGGGATGACTTGAGACCATATTTTATCGAGCCAGCAGGTGGCAGCATTGCTCTCTGAATGGTTTCAAAACATGTAGGTGCACATGCTGTGCCTCTTTTTTCTCAACTTTCTGGTGATTTCTGGTGATTTCAGTAAAACTTCCCTCTACTCGACGGAGGATTACAGGGGAACGGAAAAAGCTATAAACAAAATTCTTTTTGCTGATGAAAGTAGACAGTCCATTCTTTTAGAATCTGGTGTTGGATTTCAGATAGTCATAGTACACAATATTCTGTGGGTCTTTAAAAATCAGTAAAAATCATCAGAAATGGCTGGCACTGTGGGAGTACCTGTTCTGAAATAGGCTGGCATAAAATCTGACGGGTCTGCGTGGCCCCCCAAAATAATAACCAAGAAGACAACATTAAGAATAGGCTCTTCTGGTTATTTTATTTTGTGGAAATAGCCTCTGCTACAAACATTGTAATACAAAAATGATTACAGTGGCTTATTCAAGTCAAATAATGAACACAAATATTTTAATATTACAAACAAAACATTATACATTTAACATTAAATAATTATATTATTTTTTTATTTTTTTTATGACCTCCCGCGGCCCCCCTGCAGTACCCTCGCGGCCCACCAGGGGGCCGCGGACCCCACTTTGGGAGACACTGAATTAACGAATCTAAAAGCTCTGCAATCAAAATAATACATATCTTTGAAATATAGATATGATACACACTTGAAACTTTGTCTTGTGCATAGAAATCCTAAAGCTTATGGGCTGTCACAAATGTCCATTCATCCATTTTCCTCTTGATCTGCTTTATTCCCTCTCCATACACACTTCCTCCAGGTCATCAGGCGGAATCGCAAGCTGTTCCAGGCCAGCTGAGAGACATAGTCCCTCCAGCGTGTCCTGGTTCAAAATATAACAGTGGCTATACTCTGAGCTCTTCCCATATGAGTAAATTATTGTTGGGTATTTGTAACGTTTTCGTTGGTAATAATGATAATACTAATAATTCATAATACTTAGCACTTTTGATGCATTATTCACACACTCTATATCATGTTGTTGACCTGAGGCAGACCGAGGCTACTAATCTGAGCCATCAGCCCCTCCGACCATCCACCACATCATTCATCCACTTGACTCATTCTAGGCCATGTGGATGAAGAGTCCTGCGTCAGGACAATACCAGCTTGACAGTATTGAATTCGATGCCTTTACTGATAAAAAAAAACACTAAATTCATACGTTGGTTCAGCTCTCCTCTCCACAGATATGACTTGGAACTTAATCTAGTGAAATTGCCATACTGTCACACTGTGGACTATTTAGGAAAAAAATGTAGATGAATCAACAAACTTTTTTGAGGACAGTTAATGTAAGACTACTCTAAATGTGGCATTAATTTGGGGTTCATAGAGAAACCTTTTTTTTTTTTTTCCTGCAAATTTTGAAGCAAATTCTGGGGGGAAAATAGAGAAAGAAAGACTTCAGTTCATAAGTTGCAACTCAATTTATTCAGGAACAATTCATACACTTCGACACTTCATTTGACCTGTTATAGCTCCGGGTTTGACACATCTGTAAAAAAGAAACATTTTTAAAAAAACATAAATATCTCCGATGCCAATCCTGGGCCTGGATCCACTGAAACTTCCTGCATGAAGCACAAAATTACAAAGAATATAGTTTACAAAAGAGCACCATTGTCAATCCCAGCCACTTTATCAGTCATGGCTGCGTTATTGGACCAATATGTTGCTTAATGCCTTATCGCACGGAAAATGAGAGAATAAAAGCCCAAGAAGTTTGGTAAGTTCATTTTGTCGGCTAAGATTTTTCAGTCCATTTGTTCACGAGTGTAACTTAATTTGTGGCTTAAACAATTGTCATCATTTAAAGCAGAGAAAAACAGAGTAAAGTTGTGTGTACGTGTAAGCAGGTCTCTCTATTGTAACATGTTATTATTTGCAAAACAGCTCATAGATGCGTTAGTAGGAAAAAAAGTCACCCCCATCGGTGTAATGGCGTGACTTGACGTAAATGAAGCTATGAGAAATGCAAAGGTTCACTTTTTTTTCTTTTCCTAAAGCTTTCTTACATACAATACAGATCCATTATCACAATATAGAGAAAATACCAGTGTGTAAAACAAAAATCAGATATAGATTCCTAGTTTGTGTCACAATGCACACTACTAAGTCCCATTCCATAACCGATTTGCTTTTTAGACACTGGCATATTTCTTGGTTCCAAACCCCCTGAAAACAGTCTTCACACAGCTACATCACATCTACTGCACGTACGACGCCATCTAGAGCTAATCCATTGGTACTGCATGACTTTGAGACGAGTGATAAATTCTGCAGACTGAGAGTGAGCAAGAGCAAAGAAGGGGTGACGCTGCAAAAAGCCAGACAGGAAAAGATGTGTCCATTTGAGAAAGGAGACTACTTTTTTCGCATTGACAATACACAAAAGATGATGAAATAATGAAATATCCATCATGACCAAGCAAGAATTGATGTGCGCCTTTCAAATTTTGAATGCCAAGACAATATCTCGAGATGTATTGTGATAATTTGACTTGAATTTGCAGCAACACACTATATATATCCGTATTAGGATAAAGTTTTAATTACTGAGGAACACAAGGTTTATTAAGGGAGTTAAAGAGTATTTAAAGTACTACAGTAGTTACTTATCCTGATTTATCATTCATCAACTGTTTATTTGTTGAGTTTAATCTTCATTCATGCTTTTTGAAGTCTATTTAAGGTGTAATCAGTAAAAAAAAAAAAAAAGTGATATTGAGTGGAATAATATCTACAAAAACCCCTTTTTATAACTCCAATGATTTGACTATATATGGAAAAAGTCCTCCTGTTCTCAGCTGGACATGGTAGCATATGTAGCAGGTAAGGCATGAGGATTCAGTGTTCTGCTCTTTTTTTTTTTTTTTTTTACGTTTTGAAAGTACGCATGATCATTATAGCATTCATTCACCATCATTAAGCCTAAACGTGAAACTACGGCAGACAATCCTTTGAGTTTAACTGAGAGACGTGATGTTGGAGCGGCCACCGGGAGGCACTGTGACGCGGCGTCCAGCTGGCCTGATGGGGAGATCGTCTGGAGTGGTGGGACCTGGGAACACAGAAGAAGAAACAAAAGAAGAAATAAATATAGGATTGGACCATGGAACTGCACTGTGGCAACATGATTATTAAGTTTAAATAAGTCACATTTGTCATAGAATTTATCTCAGACATGTTTTCTGGTCTTCTTAATAAGATAACAGAAAAGTGCATGGAAACCAGAAGCCAAAATCTCTCAAAAAGTTGTAGTATGATACATTGTTTTACACAAAGACTATTTTATTTGTACTCAATATAGACTTTTTTAATCTCTCTTGTTTCAACATAATGTTAAGCTGCCCCAATCCGTCTAGTATTGTGAATAATGTATGAAGCATTACCAAAAAATGAACACATAGATTATATACCTTAGCTACCCAAGTTTGCAAGTCTCAATCTAATAATAAAATAAATAATAAAATAATAAAAAATGTTCTTTGCTGATGCAGGAGGGAAAGTGAAGATCCAGGACATTTAAGGAAATTCATGGACATTTATTAACATTTATAGACAGTGGTCATCCTACTCCCTACGGACCAAAGACTCGTCTGTGTTATCTGTGTTTGAACTGTTTGATTCTCTCATCTGTGTCGGTCAATCGACAACTGCGTAAAGTCCAATGTGATGACTGCTGTTGTGATTTAGGGCTAATACACAAACACATTTAAATTCAATGTAAGAATATTGCATGTGAGCCCTAAAAAGAACCAGTGTCACTTTAAAACTTGCCTTAGGTCTAATAGTCACACATGACACATAATTGGTACATAGTGGGGACATGGACATTATACAAATGTTTTAAAACAAATTACACAGTGTTCTTTAAACTGACAAATGAACTGAATTTACTTTCCTGGTTCACTTCAATGACCTCAACTTTCCTTTCGCTCTCATGTCATTCCGTTTTGGCACCATGTTTGAACAATGGTGTCAGGGTTGTCACACAAACCCTCACCACTTCATTAGTCTCCGGGGGAAAGACGGCTCTCCAAACACGTGGCAAATCCTCTGTCACATTTTCATCATAAAATAAACGTGAAACCGGCGCAAAAACTTTCCCAAAGGATGAGTCTGCGGCCAATTATCAGCGATGGAAAACTGGAAAAATGATGTCAGACTTTGGATAAAACTGAAAATTAAGTCACTCAGGTCTGCGGGAGGTGAACCAGCCCAAAGTATACACAGTTATCTTTGAGGAGGCAGCGTAATAGAAAACGGTAGAATGCAATAAGCAGAGTAGTAGATGCATGGGAAGCAGGAGAAGCCCTAACTCCTGTTTAATATGTGCTTTTGGACTGGGGCATTTTTTACAGTGGGGGTCTTTTGTTTCTCCTTCATTACATTAACGCATTTGTTATGGTTCTAGTTGAGTCAGAATGCTCCTGGTGAATATAGACTAACTCAGGGCAGATGTCTGAATCCAATCTGGTCCAAGGGTTGAAGTAAAAGTCACTATGTGTATACTCTAGTGCAGGGGTGCCCAAACTGTTTTATAAGAAGGCCTTTTTAGTTCTTCAGACTTGTCCAGTGGCAGAAAATACAGATTTTTGAATTGGTTTTGACTAGAATTGGGATGTTCTGGTTGTAAAAATGGTATGATAAATGCACATTGATTTACAGTTAATAGAAATGAAGATTACTTTTCATCATAGCCACATTACCAGCATATTTTGTGACACAAACAAAAAACAAATGTGCGTCTATACCATAGACTGTATATATTAACGGCGGAGATATTTAACCATTAGTTAAATATCTCCGCCATTCTAACTAATGGGCCAAAAATTGGGCTATCATGGAGTGATTCAAAATGGCCACGAGGCATGAAAATGTGAAAAAACGCATCTGTGCATGCGTCAGCCGGCACGAGCTCCATTCATTTAAACGAGTGACTTCAAAAATTCACAGCGAGTAAACCAGAGTGGTCCAAAAAAATTCACTCCCCTCAGCATCGAAACACATGTGGAACGGAGCTTTGGGCCAAGAGCCAACTTTTGGACCATCCTGTAAAGGTGTTTTTGAGAGGTAAGAAGATGCAATATGTTAGAATTGGCTAATTCTTATTCCGGGTCCACCCCCATCGGCCCGGGGTGGTATTGCAAACATGTCAGCGCACGTCATTTTGGCCACTTTTGAGCCAGGACCCGCCCCCACTGGTCCATACTAATAAAGTAAACTGGATTCTAGAAGGTCTGATCTTTACAAAAAGGTGTATCATGCCTATATATTGGTAGAGCTGAAGTTGGCTGGATGACACTTTGAACTTGTGTTTATGATCTACTTTGTGTGAGCAAGGCAAAGGGCCACATAACATGACGCAGAGGGCCTAATTGGGCACGCAGGCCTTAGTTTGGACATGTCTGATCTGATGGTGGCATTCACCACATCACTTTAAATCCTTGTCTGCCTGACAGTTAAAGAGCAGGATAGTATTTTCAATGTATAAAAAAATTCACAGGAAAAACATCAAATATATCAAGATAAAATGCAACCTTATTCATGCATTACTTTTTGGAAAAATGTAAACATCGGATTTGACAAGCACACATATTTATCCAATCAAGTCCATGAGTGTGATTTCAGATTGATTTGAATCTGCTTTTGACGAACTGCTGATGTTTGACTATCAACAGTTTTCACAAGATAAACTACACACGTATTGAATAACACTTTAAAAGCAAGTTCACATGTCTAGTTAGCATGTAGCCCCACGGAACAAAGCTGCAGAACAGATCGTAGTCCTGTCTGTTGCGACTGCCAAAGAACAGCTGTTTCTATCCAGTAACACAAACTGTCAAATGACTAAGTTCTGACGCTGCTTTGGTTCTAAACATGACCTGGTTGAGAAATTGCTTTGTCTCTGCACATTTTTCCCCCTGCACAGCCTGACAAAAGCCACGTTTTAAATACTAGTTAATCCCTCTTTGGCGTTACATGAGCTCCGTCACTCAGCGCCACGGAGCAGATGCGCAGAGTTGTCTCACGTTAGAGGCTTTTTGAATGCGCCGAGACCAGATGTGGAGACTTATGTGGGAGTAATGTAGCAGCTCAGGGCCCAAAGCCAAGTACTTACACAAACATCCATCCCACAGTGAAGACAATGTGCTGAGGGAATAGGCCTACAGGTTTTACAGCCCTGAGCAGGAGCACAACACACCAGCTGGAGACTTGGTCATCTTAAAACTTCATTAGGAAATATATGTCTGATCATTTTATCCTGTATACAGTATGTGCATGATTGCTTGGAAAATAACTATGCCTATGTAATTCAAAGTAAATATTGTGTGTATTGTTCCTTTTGTATTATATTATCATTGTTACTCCACTTTATCAACATGTTATTATACACACAACTAGATATTACTTGCACTTAACCCTAAACCTAACCCTAACTATATATTGCACTAGAATATACAGCATTTTATACTTGCTCATTATAAAATTGGAGATTTTACACTTATTTCCTTACTATGCTAAAGAGATAGATTTCATACTGCTTCTTTTTATGCTAGATTTAGAGATTTTATTTTATTTTAGTTTGTAAATTGTGAGGCACTGATATTTCACCTCTGTAGGACAAATCTTAATCTTTATACCGGTACAGTATGTGTCTTCTTTTTTTTTAATCATTGCATTTCCTTTGTTTGAACTCTTTAATTCTCTGATCTGTGTCGGTGGGTCATTATCTTGTAAAGTCACCCGAGATAGCTACTGTTGTGATTTAGGGCAACAAAAAATGCATAATTAATAAATTCATGTATTAATAATAACAAAAATGAAACATTGGTTTTGTATAGTTGTATATTTTTGATCATTAAAATATGTCACATGTCATTATTGATTCACTCCATTCACAAAGGCCACAGTGGCACCTGGTACTCCCATCACAGCACTAACCAAGCCCTACCCTGCTTCGCTTCAGAGATCTGACAGGACCTGGCTTTCACATGCAGGTGGCGCCACACTGCTTGTTAATCATTAGATACTACACAAAGCCATTGCTCTTTTGGGTTTAGAGCAAATATTTCAGACATGACTCATCAAGAAAGTGACTGATGTAATGGAGTTAAGAGGATTGAGCTAACACAAATTAGCCCAGCGTTAGTTGCAGAAAATAAGGTTTCAATTAGAAGCATTGCTAACGTCATCATGGCTCACCACATTAAAGAAGTACGTTTGAGTGGATACGGTTGATCAGCCTCGAGTGACTTGTGAGAAAGTCCATAAACAAACAAATTGAGTCTGGCTTGATATACAAACTTGTGGTTGCGAAACCTAGTACCGTGTAAAACTGACAAAAATAAAGTACATTTTGAAGAAGCTGGAACATCATCGTCAATATAACATCAATTATCAGGCCGCAATGTATAAGATTGGGGCAGTGGTATATATGAGTTTTGTATCAAACAACACAAAAGAATACTATAATTTTGTGGAAGAAATCATCAAAGTTAAGAAATTAATTTTAAATGTAATGTCTTATTCAGTAATGTTAGGCGGAATAAGTTTCAGGCATTATAGTCATATTTTGGATATGAAATAGTTTTTGTGGGAATTAAATTGTTTTTTGTTGTCTGGAAACTAATCTGAAAAAATAAAAAGCAAACTGATCATTGCATTTCAATAAACAATCTAAAACATGTGTATGTGTTTCTAATATTATACAATACATTTATACTTTTATTATACATGTAAAGTGGTGCTATGGCAGGAGTGTACTAAGTGTGTACTATCTGGTGCACACTGGGGTATTCTTGCACAGTTATTCCAATGTGGTTTTACTGCAAATGACAAATAAACTGAATGTGAATCTAAAATAGTAAAAATATTAATAAAAATTGTCCTAATAGCCATACATGTGTGTGCATAACAAACAACTGGGACAGCACTGGACTTCTGTGAGGACTGCTGCGTTACCTGACAGAGTGAAGCCGGACTGGTGCAGGTTTCTGACGGGCTGCTTGGTGGGAGAGGTGCGTGCGGAGGCTGAGGGCGTCCCACCGCGGGACAGGGAGTATTCTGATACGGGACCGTCGTACATCCCCCTGGGCACTGCCTTCAGGACAGCCAGCTGAGAGGGAGGAGGATGAAGAGGAGGGAGATAGGGGAAAGGGTTAGATCTGTAACACGATTTCCTGGATTTGTTGCAGTCATGAAGCAAAACTTTGTAAAGATTTCAGCCAAAAATAGCTTACATAGACAGCATTAATTAATGTGCTAAAACAAAAACTGTACTGTGTCAACAGCCTGCTCAAGAATCTACCACAGAATAAAAAGTCATAAAACTGATCAATAGCTACAGAGAAAGAAATATATCTTCATCTCATCATCGCATTAGAGAGCTCACCTACAGTAATATTACGCAGTGTAGCTTTAAGTCAGATTTGGGATAATTTAGTGTGTGTTTGAGCGTCCTTTAACTACCGTCTCTGGCAGCCACTTTGGAAACAGTCATGTGTGAGGATCCATATGACATAAGGCACACATTAGGATTACCTTGACAGTGGTAAAGTCAATCACATGCATCTGCTCATGATTACAAATGTTTAAAGACTTAAGTTCATTCTTCCATTACAGATACAGCCACTGTCCACAGAGCCAAATGTATGAAGTCATGAATCTTCAATAAGCTCATTGTGGTCAGTGTAGGTCAGTGCAGCTTTTAAGGACTCTTTGATATTAGGATAAACCAGGCTCTACTGTATACTGTAGGAAGTTTAGGCCATGTTATTATTTGTATTTATATACATTGAATGTTACATTCAAAACTTGTGATTTACATAGTTTTGGTAAAAGTGAAATATACCATATTGATTTTGAAATTTAATAATTTTTCATTGCTTCCATAAATTGCATCATTCTATGATATGATTTCAGTATGTTTTCCCTGTGCTCTTCCATACGGTCACCCTACGCAAAACTTTGAAATAGAAGTATTAAATGAATGAATCAAAAAATACGGACAAAGACTAAGAATGGTTCCTGTGTGCGGTGGGTCTCTGATGTCAGAACAAGGACCACCCTCACATTTGGACTCCTGCACGTTAAAAGTGCAGCCAGGATCTTCAACTAGGCTCTAGGGGCTAATGTCAGGAATCCAGCCCACATTTCCTCTGCTTTTTAGTATTCAACTATTTAGTTCAACTTTTCCTACAAGTAATGCTTTTTCTGCAGGTTCTATGTTTGAGTGGATGAGAACAGAATGACTGAATATGAATGTTATTCAATACAGCTACGATTCCGAAAATAACTAAGTACCATCCATCATTTCATGATATAGATTCATAACACAAATTGGTGCAATAAAAGATCTGCAGAAAGGGGACCCTCCTCCCAGGACACTGAAGTGAGTACAAAGATGAAGGAGAGTGGCATGAGCCAAAGTTAGAGTTGGAGGCACGACACGTGGCGAGAAGTTGAGCAGTGATTTTCTGCAAAATCTCAATTAACATTTAAAATTACATCCAAGGAGGAGATGTCGAAACAATGCTTATTGTGACAGGCTTTTTCCTATAACATATTAGGATGGTCTGAAATAAATGTCTTTTGTTTTTAAAAGCTTGACTAAATCTATTCCATCGCCTTTCATTTTCAAATCTAACACCTAAATGATGTCAGATTGGCTTATTTCAAGATGAATCACAACACCACCAAACCATAGTCAGTGAACAAAACTGACTAGAACCCCTAATGCCATCATAAGAACACTTATAAAGCACGATGGATCATTCTTTTATAGTCATCTCCTCTCTCAGTACCTGTTTCCTGGCCTTGATGCGTTTGTAGGCAAAGTCTGGGTAGGGGGAGCAGGGGATGAAGCGGCCGACCCCAGAGGAGGCGTGGAGAGTCCCATCCTCCACCACTATCTTCCCCTGACACACCACCACCTGAGGGGCCCCGCGGAGCTCCAGGCCCTCCAAGATGTTGTACTCTGCAGCCTGTCGAGAAAACACAGACATCAAGGAATATTCAGCCACAATAAGGGAGGCAAAATCATTAATTCTTGGTTCCTTTCAGCCAAAAAAAAAAAAAAAGTATTGTTTTATCTTTATTTAACATGGTAGGTGGTGCACTTCTCACAGTTTAGTTATAATACTTTGGTTTGAGCCACAGACACTCAGAGGTACAGGTACTTTTTGGTTCCTGTTTTAATTCTATTGTAATGTAAAAAGGATTTTTTATTCTCTTTGGTATTAAAACGTCAATCAACTTTTGTCTTTTTGTTATGACATAATGGATACATAATGGATTGAAGCTAGCTATTGCAATTAATATAATTTTCTTGGTGTGACAAAGCAGGTTACTTTGTCTTCTTGAATGCCACTTTTGTACAAATGTGGGAAAACCCATCACATGGTGAAATTTGACCAATTTAAGATTATGACACCATCTTAAAGCTGCTTTCGATCTCTTTTCAAATCTGTTTTCCTTTTTTTCATAGCATGCCTGTAACAAAGGTTATCATTATCTAAAGTCAGCGTTTTCACATGGTTTTATGAAACAGAATTCTGAGAAAAACAGGTTTAAAGATAGACATTCTAAATAGAATCACCACAGTCAAATTTAACATGTTACATTTGACTTACTCTGTTATGGCACACACTTCTTTTAGTCACTATGTTGTAAAAGATAACAAATGTTACTTTGGCACCAATTAAACACACAAACCTCATGAATTAGATGAAAATCAAGAATGATTTCAAAATTCAATGAATTTAATTTGTTTTACAACACTTTTCTAACTCTTCTTTTTTAGTTGCTTTCTCTTCATAAGTTACTGAACATTATATATGTATAGACAATGCCAGTATTATTCTATCAAATCACGCAGTATAAATATCCACAAGCATTTTTAATGCAAGAAGAAAATTAGGTACCCAAGCTTTAATTTCGTGAGCGCATATGAGACACGGGGGAGACCTGCACTTGCAACAAGCTGGGGATTGTCTGAACGAGTGTCAATGGTTCTGTCCGCGTATGGTTCTTCTATCTATGGTCCTGTCCAACTGTCTATGATCCGCGTATGGTCCTGTTTGCGTGTGTCTATGGTCCTGTTCACGTGTTTATGGTCCTGTCTATGGTCCTGTCCGCCTGTCTATGGTCCGCGCTCGGAGCCCCGTTACAGCAGTGCGTTCACTGAGATGTCATAGCGGGTGTCACACAGCTGCTCCCAGGGTCAGAGCGGAGGATGTAACGTAACGTTCGGTTTATCAAAACCTATCACACTTTTTAATGTATAAAACTAGTGAATTTCACCTAGATATTTTCAGAAATTAAAGAAAAGACGTTATATAGTAATTTAAGGAAAACACAATTTAGCCAAAAAAATGACACTCGACCTATTTTCACTATTTACTCGGAACGTGCTAGCGCGACATCCGACGGATTTTCCCAGATCGCATCACAAATGTGTTTTGTACCTGTAGAAGAGGCGTGTTTTAGTTGACCCTGAGGTCCTAAAGAGCTCAGGGACAGGACCGGACCGTTTTGTCCAAAATAAATCTTTGTTTTACACCTTTTAATATGAGTTTTGCCATTTCACTTTAACACTCAGGGTCAGCTTCACCACAATTGGTTTTCTATCTGTGGAGATACTGAATGAATGAATTAATGAATGAATGCCTTTATTAGTCCTGGTATCATTGTAAAGCCTAACTTCAATCTTACTTCAAATATCCAAGCTGTTGTAAATAGATTTTTTCCAGTAAATATAAATATCACTCGTTTACTGTTAGTTTATTTAAAGCTTGGCCATACCACTCAGGGCCTTCTTTGAACCGTCTCTGTTCAAGTAAGCCGCACTTTTGACATGTCAGATACCGTCAAAGCAGTGCGGCACGGTGGCTGCGTGGGTAGCACCTTGGCTTATCAGCAAGAAGAATCTGAGATCAAATATCAGTGAGAACAAGGCCTTTCTGATACATACAAGTTGAAATCACAGTCAAACTTAATTGCAATCAATGGGGTTTTGCAAGTAATCCACGTACACATTGAGTTCACTTGGCAACATCAAGTCAAGAATGAGGAACTCGAGAAATTCAAGATAATGTGAAAAAAGTGGATAACCCCCTATTTTTACTGCATTAGCTGAGTGTGTATCCAAATATGGGCCATGACTTGAACACTGAATTCCCATGTGTTTGCCTTTTCCCAGTCAAAACCTCTGTACATATATATTATTTGTCAACCTACTACTCCAAATCCGTGTGTCTCCTCTTTCTCTTGGACTCACCCTGATCCCTGGTCGCCCCTCCTTCATTCCATTGTCGTTCATTTCCTTTTTGCACACGACCCCGAGTCCAAGTTTAGTCCAGAGAACATAATCCAAATATGATGTCAGACAGAGAGTGTGTTATGTGTCTCAATATCCATGCATTTGGGTTTTCTACAGGAATAATAGCTCATGTACACTTACTTCCACACAGCCACAAGCCAATGCATACATGTATTTGCTTTGACTTACCGCTATTATTACAAGGTGATGACAACAAGATTTGGAGGGTAAAAGTAAAAATGTTGAAGCCACACACACGCAAATCCATCTTGATTTATCTGATGTTTCTTTTTGCTTTTTTCATGTCATCCGGAGGGTTATTCATTGACTAAATTAAGAGCCTATTGAAGTTGGTAGATACAGCACAAAGACCTGTTATATACCTTATGTTTTTGGCTGGGAGAAAATGTATTTATTTTGATACCGCTAAAACATGTCACACCACATTATTATCACTTGTAGCCAGTGACGCGTTAAACCATTTCATAATTTCATTTACAGTTCACCGCAAGAAACTGTGGGATGGATTTAGATTTGTTCAGACACTCGGGAAAGAAAGCTTTACCAGGAATCACACATGAATCATAATTGTGTGGTCAATAAGTTGCTATACATTTTCCTTAGTATTGTTGATATTGAAAAATATGACAATCAGCTTGCAGGAAATGAAAGTCTTGTCAAAAGTCGTGGGCCTAATATATTTTTTTTCATTACAGAGCCCCAGTCCATGCATCTGTCACTGAGGTTCAAACACAAGATGATTACAATTTATAGCATGGAAAGCTTTTGAAGCTTTTTTATAACGTATTTGGAATCTGAATGGAATTTGCAGTAGGGTTATGGAATCTCAGAATAAACAGGACAACGACAGAGATTTATTTCCTGCTTCCTGTTAAGAGTTCCACTGAAACTCCATGACATGTCATACAAACATACAGCGACTACTACTACTACTACTACTGCTACTACCACAAGGACGACCACTATTACTACAGTTGCAACTACTACTGCCACTGCAAATGCTACTACTACTACTACTGCTAATACTTCTACTACTAATACTACTACTACTGCAGTTGCAACTTTTACTGCTTCTACTGCTATTACTAGTAGAAATGCATCGGTTTAATACAGCGCTTTTTTGGACACTCAAAGACACTCCTTATTCTTTCACTCCATTCCCGATGGTGATAAAACACTAATGTAGCCACAGCTGCCTTGGGGCAAACTGACAGAAGCAAGGCAACCAGTATGTGCAATCGGCCCCTCTGACCACCACCAACTACTCACAAACACACACACACCTGGCACCTGGTGTTCCCAGAGGTCTCCCATCACAGTAATAACCAGGCCCTGCCCTGCACAGCTTCAGAGGTCTGACGGGATCTGGGTTTCACATACAGCTATGGCCACTACTACTACTTCTACCGCTGCTACTACAACTACAACTATCCTAGACTTATAGCAGGAAATAGTTCAAAGCTTTAGTTTAACATTGAATTTACTAATAGGGGATTTACGCCAATGGAAAAACGTAAGTCTATAATTGAAGAATTGTAATGACTGGATCTTGTTAGGAAATAAAACAAACTTCACTTTGAACAGTTCCCTTAAGGCGAGTCCTCATAAGACAGTCCCTACAAAAGAGTTAACAGTCAAATCGCAAACATAGTAGCCTGCGCTAGGATATAATGTAATGTCATCTGCCTGTATCGGTCATGGTTTCGCAGGTGCCATGTAAATTGTCTGTGAAGTGAATGTTCCCATGAAATCCCGAGTCTCATGACCGCCGCACATCCTTATAAAATCTGTACGGATCAGATGTCAGCACATGTTTCTAATCTCCTGGTTGAAAAATGTGGACGGACTCTTCACTCTGAGAGATCCACCGCTGTACGTGAGCAATGTATTACGATATAGATTGAGGGATTGTTTTTTGTTGCCCAACCAGGTGTATGTGCATATGCAAGCATTTATTTCAATTGTAATATGATCATTTCAATTTCAATCTATATGCTATCATAGTAAAAAAAATATATATATATTTGTTGGTCTAGTTTCCAGATTGGAGGTTACTTGTAGTTACTTGTAGGCACTTGAAGCAAACATATTTGGGAGCCGATGGTTGCTATGAGTGGAAGTTCAATAATAATAGTGGTATTAGAAGTAGTAGTCATGTGGTACCAGTAGAAAACATAATTAAGCAAAGTATTAAACAGTATTAATACAGTAAAAAGTATAGCAATAAGGGCTTCTTGATGCCAGGTGAATTAAAATGATTAAAACCTTCACTTGTTCAAGACTGTTTTGTGTACATGCCTCTTTATGGACATGTAAGTGCCAAATGGACCAACTCAGACTCTGAGGAGCACAGGTGCTGGTCTCCTGCTGGGGCCCAGAATCAGGACTAAACATGGATAGGCAGCATTTCAGATTTATGCAGCTGAAATCTGGAACAGTCCTCTCTATCTGAAAATGTTCAAATTCAGGTTTAAAACAGTTCTGTAATTATTATTTTAATGCTTTGTATGATTGTTTATGTTGTTTTGTTAAGCACTTTGAGTTGCCTTGTGTGTGAACTGTACTATACATATAAAGTTACCTTGCCATGCCATAAACACACCATGAAATAATAAACGACAAAGGAAAACAATTGTAGCATGGTTCATAACTTACAATGGGATAATTATTGAATCATTTATATCTTCTGTTTCCAATACATTTACAAAGACGTTTTTAATCCCTGTGTTCATGATGGTATGGTGATTCTTAGTCATGGGAAAGTCCATTGTAAAAAAAATAATAAGTGGGGATTTTTACTCATCTTAGAGAACTGATAAGCACAAGTTTTTGGTAACAACTGAAATAAATGCCTTTTCCTTTCCCGTCTCTGGCTTTCTTCAAACGAATACAAACACATACAGCAACTACACCAATATCAATATTAAGCTCAATATTTACAAGCACCTGCAGTAATGTAGTTCCTGGATAATAAAGAACAGCTGGTCATGTGTTTGAAGAAGGAAGTTAACAACTGCCACGTACCGAGTTGTGTGTCTTGGCGGAGATGGTGCGGATGGCATCGGTGTCCCAGATGACCAGGTCGGCGTCAGACCCCACCGCGATCCGTCCTTTCCGTGGGTAAAGGTTCAGGATCTTGGCTGCGTTTGTGCTGGTGACGGCCACAAACATGTTCTCGTCCATCTTCCCCGTCGTCTGCGTCATAACAACAATATAAATGTCAATACTGGATTGAAAAGATTAAACAAAGGGTTCTTGAATTAGCGTTAAAGGTGCAAGATTTTACACTTGAGTCCACTTCATCTCCTTATGTTTGTTAGATAAAGCTGTGGACTGCTCTGAACCAGGACTGAACCAGGACTGAACCAGGTCTGAACCAGGTCTGAACCAGGTCTGAACCAAGTCTGAACTAGGACTGAACAAGGACAGAACAAGGACTGAACCAGGATTGAACCAGGACTGAACCAGGACTGAACAAGGACTTTAATGTTGTTTTATGTCTGTATTTGTCTGTGCACACTGGAGACTTTTGCTAATGTATTCCAATGTGTTTTTTTTTTTACTGCAAATGGCAAATAGACGGAATCCGGAATCTGAATCTGAATCTGAACCAAGTCTGAACTAGGACTGAACTAGGACTGAACCAGGTCTGAACAAGGTCTGAACCAAGTCTAAACCAGGACTGAACCAAGTCTGAACCAGGTCTACACCCAGGTATGAACCAGGACTGAACTAGGACTGAAAGAGGACTGAACAAGGTCTGAACCAGGTCTGAACCATCTCTGAATCAGATTTGAACTAGGACCGAACCAGGTCTGAACCAGGTCTACATTATAATGCTATGTCTTTGATATATATAATTTCTTACATTAGCTTTACTCAAATGTGTGAATAATACTTCTAGCATGTCTGGAGCCATTAAAATATATGTATTTTCATTTACACCCCCATGTTGTTGTCGTATGATAGCCACCATTAATCTACAGTGTATAACAATATGTGATATGGGTACTTGTCACAGTGAAAGATGCATAGGTCTTCATAATACATCAATTTCTTTAAAGGAATAGGCCACCGTTTTTACATACTGACATACGTTCTTACCTTACCTTAGACTAGTTGATATGTACCTGTCTGGTCTTTGTCCGTGCGCTCTGTCATGCAAACGGAGCACAAACGCAGCCTCTTCCATATTCTGTATAGTTCCAAATCAGCTCCCGTTAGAAGCTACCAAACTCTTCCACGTGTTCCCTATTTAAATACAGTTACGTGACGTGTTACACTACAAAGTATAGTAACACAGAAATGTAACATGTCGATTTTCTGAGCGGATAAAAAGGGGTACTATATTGTGAGGCGTAATAATACGAGGAGCAATTTGTCCGCGCATGAACTCCTAAAGACTTCTCTCCCGCTCACTTCCATCAATAGATAGTGCTCCTCGTATTATTACGCCTCACAATATAGTACCCCTTTTTATCCGATTGGAACTTGTGGAAGAGGCTGCGTTTGTGCTCCGTTTGCATGACAGAGCGCACGGACAAAGACCAGACAGGTACATATCAACTAGTCTAAGGTAAGGTAAGAACGTATGTCAGTATGTAAAAACGGTGGCCTATTCCTTTAAACAAACACTGATGTTAGGAAATAGTTTGACATTTAGAGTCGAAAATGTGTGATGAACATGAGACCCAAGAGTTATCTTTGGCTCAAATTCTAAGGGCAACCGTATCCATTACAATATCAACATATTGTATCAAAGCCAAAGAAAGGTTGTTTTATCAGCACAAATAACTGATTAAAACTGCAAATCTAGTGAATGTAAGATAAACGACGGAAAGAGGCAAAGAATGAAAACAGTTGCAGCTTCAAAGTCACCACAGGACAGGACAGATGCGGAGCAGACCAGAGGAAGCTCACAAACCTCTAAAAATAACTGTGGGCTGTAAATCCATCTATGGGGTCAGAAGAGTTTACTTTTTCTGCTTAACTCCAAGACTTGCAATAAAAGGAGATGTCTGACTGAAATAATAAAAACATGGTCTGATGGACAAGCATTTATTCATAAGTGTGTAGATGATTACAGTCTTTGGCATTTCCAGATCGTCAGAGGTGGAAAAAACAAAAATGTGTAAAATGGCAGGTGTAGTTTTGAAGATATATTTAGTTTTTTGAATTAGTATCTTCCATCCAGTCGATATGTGGTATGTTATAAGTCATTTTAAATGTAAATGTAAACATAATTTGTAAGAATTTATTAACAAAAGGAATCTGTAAATCAGTCTACAGTAATCTGCCATTTTTATCTAGTTCAGTTTCAATCTAACCATAGCTGTACTCATTTTGATCAGAAAAGACATTCACACTATAAAAATAAAATGCACAAAAATAATCAAAAGATGGAAAAGAGGCAGAGGAAATTAAATTTCCACAAATAAAATATTGAACATCCTGGTGTTCACTTATTTTCTGTCCTTTTTAAAATATATTTCCAAAATATAAAAAAGGCATTATATAACAATCTATAACGTGCTGTATTCTAACTAGCGCAATGGCATGATCACCAACCCTTGTTTATGAAATAAAATAAAACAAATCAAATGAGCCAGTCAAAATTCCAAAAATCCCCAAAAATATGCAACACCAAACACCTGCTGTATATTGGCTCACTTGTACTCACCACGGCCTTGTCCCAGACCAGGGACATGCGCTCCTCCACCCCGTTCACACCCTCTGGGATCTGAGTGAAGTCGTCTTTTCCAATGGCCTTCTGCGCCACGCTGAAGGTGCAGTGAGCGCTGCCCGTCACGCTCAAGTCCCCACTGCATACACACATGCACATGCGCATACACAGACGCACACACAGACACACACAACATGAAGTGTAACTTCAAATTGTGAATCATTATGAATATTTTTAGAAAACTGTGATACAAATGGCTCAAACCTTTTAAGTGAGATCTGCAATAATTTTCCGTTCATTCTACAGCTCCCTCATTGGCTTTTTCTCATTTAACACAAACGCTCTTTACAAACCAAATGTGCTATAAAGAGACTTCCCTAGACACTCTGTTTTTCCTAACTGTGTAATTTGTAGTAATGACCCTGATGAGTGGAAATCATTTTTCGTAAGAGCAAAATTACTGTGTTTTTAGTGTAATTTTCTGCAATATTGTAACTATCACTACTCACATCAAAAAATGTATAGGAGGAGATATCATTGGTGGAACACATCATTTCCTCATTCACTTTGACATCTTTTATTGCTATATGCTTTTAACAAATGCCAGCTCTGTAGTGTGCCTAAGAGAAGTGTGTTACCTGGACAGCAGAGTGTGCAGATAGTCTGGGGTGGTGGGATCTGGGCTCAGAGGAGGAGAAGTGACAAAAGAAGCAGCTTTGGCCCAGTTCTTGCTCCAGTAATGAGTCCCGTCAGTGCCAAGGCTGGCGGTGATCGGCTCCCCGAAAACCACATTCCCTACAAGCACAAGATATTTGGTGTCAGGCTTGCATAGGGACAAAAGGATGACAAAATATATCAATAAATCCAACACTACTTTGTAAGATAGAATGTCTCTTTTCCAAAGTCTTATTTGTCCTGTTCCTCCAACCAACAAGGCAAGTTTGGAGTTTATACGGCTGATGATCCGTGTTGAAACTTTCTACAATGGAACCCTTTTTTGTATACATTGGCTACATCATTTATAAAAAAAGCAAACTCTCGGAAAGTCATGAGCAGAATGTCAAACATATGGAAGCACTGCTTTCTAATATTGTCAGTAGAATTGACAGCCCCCAATGCAAGCCATTTAACTTAAAATATCCAGTATTCATCCCACAGTGGGGACATTCCAGAGTTGCAGCTCCAGTTTACAGAACAGTAGGGATGAGGAGACCACAGCAAATGATAAGTGACCAATAACTCTATATATAGAAATAAACCAAATCTCTAACTTTAGCATAATAAAGGAGTAAGTATAAAATCTTTAGCTGCAGCACAATAAAGATAGAAGTCTAAAATCTACAACTTTAGCATAATGAAGGCCGATTACATCTATTTATTTATTATTTTTGCTATGAAATGTTCAAATTCTACTTTGGCGCATAAGCCAACAGTTTGACGGCACAAGGGTTGAGTGTAGTGTGTGTATTTGAATAGAGCCGTGGTGCTTGTGTTCTGGTGCTCACCTTTCTTCCGGGCCTGGGAGATGATGTCGGCGGCGCTCTTGCTCATGACGCGGGTGACGTACAGAGGGCAGTTGGTTTGGCTCGCGATGGTCACAGCTCGAAACACCGCCTCCGCCTCCAGCTGCAGCCAGAGGAAGATGAGTGGTTAAAACATGTCTTTGATTAATGCTGAAATACAGATGTAGTTATTAGATTCTATTACAGGGATGAATCAGGTCAAACCAGAATGACATAAAGGATAATTGTAGGTTATAAACATGCCATTTTATAAAGACATATTCAGTTCAGTAGAATGTGGATGGCCAATTTCACCATGAGACACACTTTCCATATTGCTGGATTTGTATTATTTTACATGCCCACTTAAATAAACTGAACCATGGATTGATTTAGACCTGGATTACTGCAGTGGAAAAGCTCCTTAAGAGACTACAATTTGAGAATTTGATTCATGTGGAAATATGTATAGAATTTTTTTTGTTCATCCTATAATTTAGAAGAACCAATCTCAAAAAAGTAATTTAGTCACAAAATCTGTTTATATTGCATAGCATAATTCATTAATACCAGACAGAAAGTATGCACTGCTAGTGTAGCCACATCTACCTTGGGGTAGACTGGCATAACCAGGGCACATTTGCAAACTCGTGACAATAATCCATTTTGGGTCAAACATATCTATGTGCGGTTTTGATTATAAAACAATATTTGACATCAAGGTAGCATTTAAGAAAGTGCAGTAGCTAAAATCCAACAAATGCATTACACTGCATTGAGTACATTTAGACTACATTTAGTCTTAAAACAGAATTTGCCGATTTGACATGCAATTAAGAGACATGTAAATATAATTAGAATGAAATTGGAATAAGATTATTATTATTAAGAAGAAATAAGCTTGTCTCATCAGAAAATCTTGTTTTAAGACTTTCCGAATTTCAAGTCTAAATGTACTTAATTCAAGATAAAACCACCCGGTTCAAGCATTAAGTACTATCTATATAATATTTCTTGCGTGTATATTATTACATGTTATTAAATCATTTCATTATTCCGTCTTGAGTCCATATCACATCGTACGGGATCCTGTGATTCCCAGCCTTAATGCATAATACTGCACAACTGTAACCACTCAAGCAGAAAGTCTCTGCATTTTAAAACAGAAGTCGATTGTTTTGCTCTTTTTCCCCATCCCAGTGTTTCCAATAAGCCATAAACAAACACAGACAGTGATCAGACGGCCTGAACCCGCGCTGGAAGTCTCTCAATGACTCACATTACACAGACTTTTGATCCTGAAGCCTCCACTTAACCGTGTTACACTATTCAGCTGATGAGAATGAACCACTTCAGTGCAACAAGTGGAAAGTCCCAGACACGCAAATGCTGAGTCAAAAATATGTCTTTCATTTTTGGATTTTACACGAGAAACATCAGCCAGGACGGATTTTTTGGAAACGTGAGATTTTACACTTCAAATCCATGTGTGTGTAACGGGAAAAACGTGTGATGAGGTCCCTCAGACCAGGGCCAGAAGCGCACAATGAAAGAGCGTTTATGTGCAGAGGAGGTGAAATGTAAATGATTTTCACCACAAAAGACTGGAGTGGGAAACCAGACAAAGGAGTAGTGGGTATTGAAGTGAAACCAATGCCAGATTATATGCATGTGTTTGAAGCATGTGTCTGTTTTAGAGAGTAGAAAGCTCTGTGTAACTTGAAGTTGAACGTGAAGTCCTTGCTTTCTGCTTGTCTGTATACATCCCTGCAAAACATCTCTACCTTGGATTTGCCTCCTCAAGGTTTCTCAATTTTTTCCCACTGTTTTTTTTTGTTTTTCCTTGCCAATGCAGGAGGGTTTGTTGAAGAGTTAGCGTCTACCAAAAAGGACTGTGGTGATGATCCAGGACACTTTAACATTCTACAACATGTATGGACATTTATCAGCATTCATGAACATTGGTCTCTTTCTATGGACCAATACAAATGTGTATTTTCTGTCTTAACTGTTGATTCTCTGGTCTGTGTAGACAATTTCAATGGTTTTGGTAAGTCCTCTGACTATTGTGATTTAGGGCTATGCAAGAATAAATTGTATTGTATTGTATCGTATATCCCTGGAAATCATCTCTACATTAGATTTATCTGTATATTTCCCTTGAAAACATTTCTACCTTGGATTTATTCAAATACCGAAGAAAAAACCTTGACACATTCCAATAATAATAATAATAATAATAATGCATTAGTTTTATAAAGCCTTTTTCACACGTCAGTATTCTTTCACTCCATACACGGTCTGATAAACTAATACTGAAGCCACAGCTGCCCTCGGCACACTGACAGAAGTGAGGCAACCAGTATGTGCCATTAGTCCCTCCAAATACACTTCCCAATAAAATGTGATATTCTAATTGAGAAGTGTATTTATGTAGCATTCTATGTTACTTGTTTTTTCTATAACATAGTAACTTTTTTCCAGGACTCCCTTGCAAAAGTGGTTCTTAATTTCAATGGGACTTTCCTGGTTAAATAAAGGTTGAATGAATAAATACAATATGAAAAATTATCATAGTTACCATAGTTCTAACTGAAAGATAGCCATGTCATTATCTTAACATGTTTTTGTCTCCCTCAAAAGCGTCTTGTAACATCACACACGACAAAAAGAAAGCTTTATCAGCAGTTCTTCCCAAGGCCCATTCCAGGCCCAGTGTGTGACTGGCCTTGGAGAAGTGCGTCCCATATTCGTCTGTTCCCGATTATCTTCTTTATCAAGGTAAATAACATCGCTATCTCAAAATTATCTTGTGTAGAAAACACCAGACAACGTAATTTACTAAGAAGACAAGTAAAACCTTTGCAAACTATCAAATGCAGCAGTTTACTCACCTCCTCCGGGCGACTCAGCACGTGTCCCTCTGGTCCAGTTATTCCCATCTGCAGCATTCGGGCCTGCTCCTAAAAAACACACAAAAAGTTTTATATTTAGGGGCATAATTATAAACAGATACTGCAAGATGGAGTCAAAATAAACAGCAAACAGTAAAACAGTAAATGATCTAATTTTGTATTGCATAATGGCCAAAAAAGTGTATTTGAGTCCAACTAATTGTGTTTTTATGACTTAATTGTATCGGTTAATCAACATGTAGGGACATTACATTCGAATTAGTGATGAAAGTGGTCTAACTATGACATATGAGCTTTTCAGAGAATTATCAATGTTCTCAAATAATTGCAACCAGATTTTACTTTTGATTTTTTTTTGGTTTTGCTCAAAATTGGTGCTTGTTAAATTAGCTAAATTCGGCATGAGATTAATGATCTTGTCACAAGCCACAGAACATGATGTAAACCTCATTACATGCACTGGCTCATTTCTGCACAAGGAAACTATTTTAAAATCAAACAAGAATTATCAGTAAAAAAATGTTTTCACACAATCCAACCGGGCGGCAATGTATTTTTGTTGCCGTTGAAAGTTTGTAAGTTTGTTTTCATATGATATAGTTGTTGAATACTTATTTATTATTGCCATGTTATTATAATGTATAGGTATCAGAGTGATATTTGAAAAGCATCTGACAGATTTTTTTTATTAGTCCTACGGTACAACCAAACAAAATAGCAGGAATTAGATGTTTTTTTCCACAGAGAGGAAATGTCTGGATTGATTGTGATTGTATAATGTGAATGTACAATTAAAGACCCAATATTTCAATAAATAAAACAATGGAAATAAATAGTTTTTGGCATCCACAATCATGAATATCGGCTTGTGCAGCAGGGCAAAATCAGATATTGTTTTGGCTGAAAAGAAAGAAAAACATAAAATCCCATTCTCCATTTCTATTCAAGTGCAGTACATCCCAAAGGAATAACGTAAATCCAAAGACTCCATGTTGTGTATACAATAGAAAACAATTCCGAGCGTCTGGCCAACACAAACCACAAAGACAGAGTCCAAATTTCTGACTAAGACTCACAAATCACCAAACAGTAAAATTAATTCACTTACATTAACAGACAAAACCCCAAATATTCTATTGCACAAACAAAGAGAAATGATTAAGCTCCAAGAACGCACTCTTCGCTCTCATGTGTGACAGTGTTTAGACAAAACACACAATGGGAACAAAACAAAGATGAGAGTAAAACAAATATATTCAGGAAAATGAATGGAAAAGTTTGTGGACTGGTAGGAATGGGTCCACAAGTTACTTTCCTTTTTTCAATTGTGATTGTGGTTCATCTTTTTTCCTCTTGAATGAAGAGAAAAAAGGATGCATGATCGCCAAAAGTATCAAAAATCAGACACTAATCTATATTATTACTAGTATTGAAACTAAATATCTGAACATTGAAATGTTTAAAAAGCACAACAAAGCTTGACAAAATTGTTAATTTTCTGAGCCTTTTATAAATATTTTGAACAGGTAGCCCTCCCTAATGAAGACTGCTTTATCTTATCAAGTGAGGGCCTGGTTTGAAGCTGTTTTGTTTATGACCACCGTTGATTTGTTTGGAGACCAGCAGATCTCTGTCTCCATTCCTTTAAATGTTGAATTCTATTTGAAAAACAGGGGGCATCCTAAAACATACACCAACAAAACAATCTAAAAGAGCATCTCAAAATGTGTGGAATCAAATTTGATATTGAAAATAGAGTCTATTCATTAGTATGGATACCCAGTTTTGTGTATACACTAATTGGGTCTTTGTGGGTCTCTATATAGTCTTTGTTCGGGACCAATGCAAAATCAGTACCAATAATATAGAAAGATTTTAAAATGAAATAAAAAATACCTCTGCAATGATCTCTCCATTTTCAGCGTGGACTTGAACGATACCTCCTCTCTCGGCCAAGAAGGTGAAGATTTCATACAACTGAACAAGATACAAATGGAAAAAATAAACTTTAGAGAGCAAAATACTTTTTCAATCAGGAAAGACCCAAGACAAAGATACATAAGAACAGACACAGAGAACATGACAGAAACATGAAGTGATCAATAACATTTGACCCACAATTATTGTATGATAAATGCAGGAGGGAATTTAATACAGATTATATCATATTATGTATTATATCATATTATATCCATTTGATAATAATGAAAGTACAATTGTGCAATAAACCATGAAACATTTAGCCTAGCAATGCCTCTTGCCTAAAACTTAAAAGGTAAATCTTTACAACAAAATACCTTGTAAAAAGTGTGACTCCCCATTGTTCCGTACATTTAATTTTAACACACATTTTTATCCCTTAACTCCACCTTAAGCCACAGTTTAGATGAAGCAACACAAGCGCTCTACCATTAAGCCCAGTGTGTGTGTGTCTGTGTGTGTGTGTGCGCCTGTGTTTGTGTGCATGTGTGTGGCCCCGGGGACTGCCGTTCTCATGTGGGTTATAGGAACCAGCTGCCTGACCCATGGGACAGTTTGGCTCAGGAACCAAAAGAATGACATCAGCTTTCAGTGCTGGACGCAGACTTGGCCTTAGGTGCTCTTTCTGACCGAGAGAATTGGCTGCATGAGAATCGCTCGGTCCTTCCACCTACTCTGTTTTTCCGAGGCCAGATTTATGAGCAGCAGGTTAAAAGTCATACAAGGATAAGACTGTTTTGGCCGAAGAATATTATAATGACTTTAGATAATGTTGTTTTATGGATTGATAACATTACATAATTAATACTATGTTGTGGTTGAAGATGTTTTGTAGTCAGAGAAACCAAGACTTGAGCTGTAGATGACTGAATTATTCAAATCTATAACTTAGTATAGACTGCAGTTAATAGGCTAAAATCTTTTCTTTGCAGGCAATGTAACAATAAAAGTCTATACTTGCTAATTGTGACCTTGCAGCCCATGTCTACTTTCTACAATTTGAACATTGTAAAGACATATTTGCTTGGGGTTTTCCTCATGTTAACGTTTATCTTTGAACATAGTGTGGAGTTGTACGCTGAGAGACAGATTTATCAACTGGACGCCCCAAAAGAGTCACCGGAGGTATCTGGCACCAGGGTGTGATCAGACACATCTGCACTTAAGAGAGAGGGTCCTTATGGTTCACCGGTTGGCTAGGCTCCAATTTACATAATTTTGACCTAATATGTTTGGCCCCAAGTAAAATATCTTATTACCACATGGCTGTATTTGCATGATTCTCAGAGACAAATTAACAATGACATTTAGATTTGTTCACATAACTTTGTTCTATGTTTGATGTTGATGCTCTGCTTGGTCAGAACTATACTTTCACTGGAGTATATTCCTATAGTGCATGTTTAAGAAAACCGGAGCACATGGAGGAAACCCACCCAGACACAGGACCAACATGCAAACTCCACACAGAAAGGGCCAGGCCAACATGACCCTTTTTATAGCTACCCACTCAAAGAAGTAACTTTGAAGAGCTGAGTCAAGGTCTCTTTAAAATTCAATTTTGTCCAATGTCTGTTAGGTCTATAGGGTTGTAATGAACACTTATTTTGATAATCAATTACTCCTTTAATTAATCAATTATTTGTATAGATCCGGAAAGGTCAGTGAATGTCTTTTGTACATATGGGTTTTTTGCAGTCATTAAAAAAACCTCTCATTGCAAGGTTCAAAACACTAAACTAAATTAGTTGACAACTATTTTAACTTATAAAATAGTATAAAATGTTATTAATCAATATGTTTAAGCAATACATTTGTTACTGAAACGGAAACTGAAATTCAGAAAGTCTTTATCCGGGGGAAGGACCTGTTGTAAATGTTTTAGTGGTTGGAGAACCCACACACGTTGGGAACCAATGCAGACCAAGCCCACGGTGATCCAAGATGGCGCCCTATTCAAATCAATGGCGTTTGCTCAGTAGTGCATGGGACTTCACGGAGACCGAGAGAGTAGCAGAACTCGCCCATATTTGGGCATCGTCTGGTCCTCCCGGTTCTGTGCAGTGGATTATCTCCCATGATGCGTTGCGCCAAATACGCGTGTGTCTCCCATGCACGTGCAGAGAGGGGCTCGAGTCAGAGTGGGAAGGAAAAAAGCAGAGTTTGTAGCAGTAAAGTGTGGATTTAAAGAAAACCGAAGGATTTAAGAAGAAAAAAGTTCAGGATGACAAGGGACACTAAAATCCCACAAAATCCGATATTTCTTAAAGCTGTAGGTTCTCTGTCAGCTGAGGTCGAGCTGTTTTAGTTTACATTGAGTTCTATGGGACTTTTTTCTGGGAAGCCCACGTGAATTTAGTCTGCAGTACAGCTATAAGCTAGTAATACCCTATCCAGTTATGTTTATAGATCCATGATGCAGACACAGAAGGTGAATAGAGAGAAAGCATGTACCTCACTGTTGCTCATCTGGTAGTAGTCCTTGTAGGCCATGTATACTTGGAATGAGTTGACGCCTGGAGAAAAAGAAAAAAAAAGATGATAGTAATGATGATTTGTGTATATTGAAAAAGTTCTGTTCCAAATGACTAAATAATAAGAAAAACAAACCATGAAATAATTATCTTAAGAATTGTTCTCAGTTATATTAGATATTTTTTCTGGGCTGTAGTATTGACATTGTTTTCTTTGGCATTATCCACGTTGCATTGTATCGCTTCATTTGTAATAAGACTCACTACGAACCTTTGTCCTTGATGAGAGCGTCCACTTCCTCTTTGACACTGTCGCTCCAGTGAGTGATGTCAACGTGCAGCGAATAGTCACAGCAGGACTTCTCATCGGCCCACTGCTTCCACTGGTCGAAGGCCTGCACCAGACTGCAGTCCGGCTCTGGGATCACATGGTCCACTGGGGAGAAGTAGTACGGTACCTTCTATTAGTACCTTGGCTTTGTCCCATTTGCAAATCTTGTTTTAATACAGTCAGAATGAACTGAAATCAAGATTCAAAAAACCGCTGATTTAAGCAGTTATTAAATCATACCTCATTACCACTCACAGTTTGCAGTGTGTGTGTGTTTGTATGTAGACGGGAAATAAAAAGATAATTTTGAGATGATTCGTCGGCTGGGTATGTGCTCTCCAAATGAACATTCTAGTCTGAATGGTATGAATTTAACCTAGATACCAAGTCAGAATCGGTAGAATTTGTTGCTACAAATAATCACTTTAGATGTTTTATATGAATTAAACAAAAATGTACCAGTTTTTTTGGCTTTGACACATTTATCTGGACTACAGATTGTGACTATTTCAGGTAGTTCAGGTAGATTCAAATTTCCCATCGTAGGATTAGATTTGTATTAAACAAATTTACATAAGAGTGTAAAACCCCAGGATGCAGCTGCAGTATTGGGAGTGTCTTTGATAAATATTTGTATTACTTACAACGCAACATGCCCCCAAAATTATACATCCAACAAACCTACCCTTTAGTTCCAAAGAAAAACTGGAATTCTTTGCCCATCTATGTTGAGCAGATATTCATCCATTGAATTGCATGGGAAATGGTGGGTCATTTTGACATATAGGAAGCCATTCATCATCAGACTTACTTTGCCCATGACTCAGAGTGGCTGAAGATAATCCCTGAATGAATCCGGGCAAAATAGCAGTACAAGTATGTTAGGAAACTTCAGACTAACAGGGCATTAGCAGCAAAGCACCAGCCAATACTGCACAAGTGAAATGTGGGAGGGGGGGCTTCTGCAGCTGTTCTGTAGGATCTAGGTTTTTTATTTTTAACGTTTACATATATTAGGTGTAGAAGTTTGTTTTTGAATGCAGCTCTGATTTGGCTGAACTACTGGCAGCCCTGCACCACCTTCTTATATATTTTTTTGTATTAGATTAGCTATGTAGATGATTTGAAATCCTCTAGAAATGGCCTCAAAACTAGACAATGGTCATTTCCGTTACCAATCATTGTGGTTCCTCCGGCCAGAGCGGCTTTTGTCCCCTGGGTGAAGTCGTCTGCCGTGGTGGTGCCGTGGTAAGGCATCTGCAGGTGTGTGTGGATGTCGATGCCTCCAGGAATCACCATCTTCCCATTGGCCTCCACCGTCTTCACGCCTCCAGGGACAATTAGGTTATCCCCAATCTGCCTGGCAACCACAGAGGAAACTGTATTTACCTGGTGGATTCTGGCATGGTGATGTCTTATTAGTTATTGGATTATATAGATGATATAAAGTTATGGAACCAAGCCCTCCTCATGAATGGTTTGACAGTTAAACCATTCATGAGGAGTTAAATATCAAATAACTCCTTTTGAACTCCTCCTTATATGATATTATGTGGTAGTTTTTTGGTATGATTTCGGACAAGGATGAAAGTACAGCTTTTGTAGGCGACAAGTTCCAACAGAAGAACAAATGTGTGCATATGGTAGGGCTGATCGTTATCGAGATTGAGATATCAAAATATCGTAAAAGCAACATGTACAGCATTTTACAGCTCTACAGTATCTACAGTCAATATAAAAGCATTTTTACGATTGCCCTTGAATGCACAACTACAGCCAGCCAATCAAAATCCCTATTCCATGCCTTTCGTGGATTTGTCCAGCTCTAGTGTACTTAAGGAAGAGGTTATAAAACAAACAGTCCACAAGGGGAGGTCTTAAGCGCAAAGTTGAAAAACATAAATCACCAGCAATGTTGCCATGATTTTTTTCTTTTAAGTCACTCCTACATTTGATCTCTACTTGTGTGGCTGTCTCCAGTTCTGCTCTGCTCCAAACTCATTATTATGCAACGGCACAACTGTCTGAACTGCTCCTTGGAGAGTGGAGGGACACTCTGGCTTTGAACTGAATGAGGTGCGCAGAATCTACACAAAAATTCAGTCCAAGATTTAAATACCATTTTAAAAAGCAACATAAACATGACTTACTTGATGAGCCCATCCTCCATGTAGATGTCTGCGTGAAAAGACTGATCATCGTTCACAATCCTCCCTCCCTTTATCAGGAGACGCTCGCTCTGCAGGAGAAAAATAAGGAAAATGTTAACTCAATATAATCTCAATCGGATTACTAAACTTAAATGCAATGTACAGAAGTGCTTTTTGTTCCATTAGAAGATCAGATATGGTTGATACAGTCTCAGAAATGTGTGAATTGGTCACTGCAGGTATAGTATAAAACCTACAAAAACGAAATCATGATAAGAAGAAATATTTATGAAGCTTAAGCGTAACTTCAGACTGGTAGACTACCCATGAACCAGGCCGGCCCCATCAACTCCCCTGGCAGCCATGCCAATCAAGCCAGCCTTTCAAGCCACAACCACCTCCTCTCCACCTCCGCTCTCATCCACCTGCCTTGTTTACACCACCAGTGCTTAGGCCCCGGGGGTTCCTCACAGAGCAAGACCAGAGCCGGGACCTATTTGCCAAACTAATAAACTACAAACAAACTTGCAATAAATAAATCTTTCAACGCATCTTGTAGTCTCTTTCTTGTAGACTGAAATACAGCTGCGTTCATGATACCCAAAACCCTATTCATTCAATGAAAGGGTGAAGAGTCTTGCCTAAGGATTGTTATTTTTTTTCTGTGAATAATTGTTTTTGTATAAAAAAAAAAAAAAAGATTTCATTGCTAGGACTGGGGGAAAGACTTCAGAGAAAGTCAAATCTGATTCAAAAGGACTGATGGAGGACGAGATAATCTGTATTAACATGGATCTGTTATGTAACAAAACTGTGCACATGTGTTTGGGACAGACGTTTTTTCAAAGTCAGTGAAAAATGCATGTTTTTATGTTTTTACTATTGGTGTGAGATTATTGATAGATCCCTTGTTGTAATTTAAGAAAAAATGATGAGAATTTACTTCCAACATTAGGTTCACATTTTTAGGATGCGGCTGCACTTCTGGTCTTTTTGTCACAAATATTACTGACCTTAAAGTAGAAATATTTCAAACACGAGAAAGCATTTGCACACTCAAAATTCAGAGAGGCACCGTTGTTGTTCCACCGAGTAATATTGAGAGGGAGGGGGATGGGAGAGTAACATAGTTTACTAATCAAAGGAAGGTTTCTCACCCATCATCTGTACTTCTTAGCAAGTTTTCCCAACGTTTCGTCCTCAACCTGGGGACTTCTTCAGGGAATGAATTCTCGGACCGCGCGTTGGAGATTTATAACCTATGGGTGTGGTAAGCCACACCCTAATCCTGATACTAACTCGTAAACAATCTACGGTCTGCTTGATGTAGAAGGGAGCAGGTCTAACGACCCTGGTGAGGCTAACGACCCTAACTCCTTAGCATGTCACAGACCTATTGTCTGCTGGGATGCTCAAGTGGAGTGCAGGTCTCACCCCTCCTAACTCATTAGCATGTCACTGACCTTGTCCCAAGTTAGGGCGTTGTTTTTAGGATGTCGTCATAGATGCGAGGCAAAACAAATCTTAACCCTCCTCCTCTGTTAAGAGAAGGTTTCTGTTTCCTCACAAAAATAGCTTCTTTCACCCCTCTCTCAAACCAATTCTTCTCCCGAGCCAGAATTTTAACCTCTGTATCATCCACCGTGTGGTTGGAGGCCTTGAGGTGGAGATGAACAGCCGACTGTGGCCCACTAGAGTTTTCTCTACAATGTTGGTAAAGTCGTTTCTGTAGAGTTTGTTTGGTTTCTCCAATATAGTGGTCAGTGCACTCCTCTTCACTACATTTAATTGAATACACCACATTGCTCTGTTTGTGTCTGGGTGTTTTGTCTTTGGGATGCACTAATTTCTGTCTTAACGTGTTGAAAGGTTTGAAATACACAGGGATTTTGTGTTGCCTAAAGATTCTTTGTAGTTTCTCTGAAACTCCCGCCACATACGGTAAGGACACGCCTCTCCTCCTACTTTCTTCTGTCTGTTGGACTGTGTCTCTGGCCTTTCTCGTCCTTTGGGCTTTAGTAAAAGACCACTTGGGGTAGCCACATCTGGAAAGTGCTCTCTGAACATGTTTGGTTTCTCTGTTCTTTCCCTCCGAGCTCGTGGGGACCTGGTGGGCTCGGTGTTGAAGCGTTCTAATGACCCCGAGTTTGTGTTGTAGCGGATGATTTGAATCAAAAGCCAAGTACTGGTCAGTGTGAGTGGACTTTCTGAAGACCTCAGTCTCTAATTGTCCGTTCTCCAGTATGATGACCTTAACGACCGAGGGTCGTTAGCCTCAGCAGCCTCAGCAGGGTCGTTAGACCTGCTCCCCTTCTACATCAAGCAGACCTGAGATTGTTTACGAGTTAGTATCAGGGTTAGGGTGTGGCTTACCACACCCATAGGTTATAAATCTCCAACGCGCGGTCCGAGAATTCATTCCCTGAAGAAGTCCCCAGGTTGAGGACGAAACGTCGGGAAAACTTGCTAAGAAGTACAGATGATGGGTGAGAAACCTTCCTTTGCTTTAACTAATCCCTGTACGACTGAGGGCTTACACAACTCATAGTTTACTAATGAGGTTAAATTAAACTAAAGCTTAAATCTGAAAGCAGGCTACCCGTAAAATATTGTGTTCTCAACAGAAAGGCCTTGTGTTGTGCGTGTTTAAATTTCAATCAATCAAAATGTATTTCTATAGCACAGTGTCTCCCAAAGTGGGGTCCGCGGCCCCCTGGTGGGCCGCGAGGGTACTGCAGGGGGGCCGCGGGAGGTCATAAAAAAATAAAAAAAATATATAATTATTTAATGTTAAATTTATAATGTTTTGTTTGTAATATTAAAATATTTGTGTTCATTATTTGACTTGAATAATCCACTGTAATCATTTTTGTATTACAATGTTTGTAGCAGAGGCTATTTCCCCAAAATAAAATAACCAGAAGAGCCTATTCTTAATGTTGTCTTCTTGGTTATTATTTTGGGGGGCCACGCAGACCCGTCAGATTTTTAAGGGGGCCTCGGTGTTACTGAGTTTGGGAATGGCTGCTATAGCATATACAGTAGGTCATACAAAAAGCATCTAAAAGTGTCTCACATTGGTAACATTTAAAAGCAACAGTTTAAAACCAGCACGCTGAAACACACTGTAAATACACACAGACACGCACTCACACTCACACACACACACACGGTTCGAGGTGCATATGTCTGGAATGCTGACTCCACTCCAATACATGTTTTTTTTATACTTTTTTGGCGATATTGTTCTTGTATCTGTGATGCTTTTGACTCTATCTCCTGATGATTGTAAAGATAAAAGGGAAATATCAATGTAGAAATAATCTGGATTTTCTGTAAAATTCTGGAAGTTTTTTATCTACTTAATGTTAAATTAACAACCGATTTATTTCTAATCATCTGTACATTTGGGAGGTTGTTATTTTCCGTGAAATTACAGTATATAAAGTCTAAGATCTCCTGTATATGGTTGAAACGGGGACTTATGCAGATAATCAGCAATTCATTCTTGTGTTAATTTAGTACAGCTGATTAATTGTAATATTGTACTTTTTAACTGACACCATAACAATAAACTATAATAGCTTAGTTTATTGTTATGGTGTCAGTAGCATAAAGTCGCCGAAGTGATTATTGAGGGAGGATTATTATATGTGACATGTTTTAGACAACAAACACATCAGCTCAGCACAATTACATCATAGGCCTCTGCTGTGAGAAACCTCCACGCCGCTAAAACAAATGAATGACCTCAGAGTTTAATTCATAAAGAGAATTGTGTCATATCCCAGACTGGAGCGAGATCATAACTCGTCCTGGATCTGGACCAAAATCACAAATGCACTTCTCTATGGAGCCGTCCAAAGCAAGAGGACTGCAGTGGTGTGTATTGTGTAAATGTGGCGTAGGAGGACCGCACCCAGACTGCATCACAGACTGGATCACAGACTGGATCACAGACTGGATCACAGACTGGATCACAGACTGGATCACAGACTGCATCACAGACTGCATCACAGACTAGATCACAGACTGGATCGTGGACTGCATCACAGACTGGATCACAGACTGGATCACAGACTGGATCACAGACTGCATCACAGACTGCATCACAGACTAGATCACAGACTGGATCGTGGACTGCATCACAGACTGGATCACAGACTGGATCACAGACTGGATCACAGACTGCATCACAGACTGCATCACAGACTAGATCACAGACTGGATCGTGGACTGCATCACAGACTGAATCACAGACTGGATCACAGACTGGATCACAGACTGGATCACAGACTGCATCACATACTGGATCACAGACTGGATCACAGACTGGATCACAGACTGGATCACAGACTGGAGACTGGATCATAGACTGGATCACAGACTGGATCACAGACTGGATCACAGACTGGATCATGGAATGGATGCAGCCTTTTGTGATTATAACAAAAAAGGCTTGATCTCATACTAAGTAAGTCAATTTGAAGTGGAATTACAGAAGTAAATGAAAAATAATGTAATGTTCACCTATATGTATAGTACAGAAGTTAGAAACTAATAAATATATTGTCTAGAACGGAGCGTTTTCATTGTCACTGTCAAAGATCAAACATTCTGTGTTCTCTCCAAATCAAGGTGTCGAAAATCAATGTAAAATCAAAATAACATGTATTTTTTGACACAACAAAACTTTGCCCCAGGACACATGCGGGTTCATATTAAGTTCCATCACATAACTGTATGTCTCAGCCTTCTGATTTAACGGTTTTGTTATTAAAACAAATCATTCTATAAAGGATGCCAAACATGAATGCATTGTTGAATATAGAGTAGACAATATAGAGTAAATAAAAATAGACCTTAATTTGAAGCAGTACAAATAAGATGGGTGGAAGATGGGTGGATGGATAAATATAATTGCAAACTGCTGTAACCATTTCCATATAATGTTAAAATAGAAAATGTTCCGGATTGAGAAAAAACAACAACAGCGCCAGTGTCAAAGATTATTAATAATGAAACAATTACATTTTGTAGGTCCAACTCCAGCGCTGTGGTATCGTTTGGCAAGGCGGTCTGTCAAGAGGTTTTCTCCAGCACATAATCTGAGTAAGTGACCGTAACATGCCTCAATCATCTTCACAAATCATTCAGGAAAACTAAACATTTGAGGTGGTTTTTACTGGAATTGCAGAGAAAATGAACATAACAAGCCACAGTATTGTAGTAATACGACCACACAAAAACATATGGAAAACCACAACACATCCAAAACTCAAATTGACAGGAAATGTGTCAGTTTTATGCCTTAAATGGGAATATTGTGAATGTGGATTATATTTTTCCGGTCATGCACAAGACCTCAAATAAAAAGTATCAAGTGGTTACAGAATAAAAATTAAACTGGTTTATATTGTAGTGTTTTAACCCTCAAGAACTCAATGGCATTTTTGGGAAATTTCTCTCACCTGGATTATGTTTCTCTTTTAATTAACAAGACTATTCCAATTTGGATTAAGACTAGTCATTTTTTTAAAACCCTAAATGGGGTTTTATGGGCATTTGTTTAGCTTTGCGCTGTGACAGGGGCAGACGTGTTGCTAACATGGTTGCTAAGGCTAGCCGGAGTTTCCCCTGCAAAAGAAGGCACCTGATTGGTCAATTCTTATGGCTCACATTTGGATTCACAAAGACAATATCAAAAAAACAGTATCACACAAGGCGCTAAACCAAAGTATTTTAAAGCTCGAAATGGTGAGTGTGACACAAACGGTTAATAAGGTACAGCAGCCAGAGTTCATGATCACTTCCCTATTAGGTTGCATTGAGCTATCGGGTTATTATTTTCCATCTATACTGTCTATGTTTGAGGCTGAGATTGATAAACACGCTGGATAAGTATCCCCCATATGCACGTTTGCACCGGCACCTTGACTGTCGCCTGTTACAAGGGAGGGCACAAAGGCTTTTCTTGTATCCAATTGTGCAAAGTCAACAATTCTTAATGGCTGAGTCCTCCATGATGTGAGTGCGTCTTTTGAGAGAGCCTTGGGTTACATCATACAGCCCTGGTCTTGTCTCATTGGTCAGACTGCAGGCTGGCTGATTCTTAACTGCCATAGCACTTAGTCTCACATACTTTCTACAACCTGCTCTGTGAATCTAAGTTTGTTCAACCTATAGCTTAGTATATGGTTTTAGGTTTAGCGGACTTAGTAAAGATACTTTGAGATAAAGATCAGACCACACAAGTGTAGGCAGTATAAGTATTTCCAAGGACTCACAATGTTTAATTGCACAATTCCACTTTGGGTAATGACTGAAAGGATGAGATAGCGGATACAAACAGTCTAAATGAGCTTCCTTCACAGAGTGGCTGGGCGCTCCCTTAGAGATAAGAGGAGTCTATCTCTATGAGCTTAGTCACATGGGAGGAGTTTGGAGAAGAGCCGTTGCTTCTCCAAGTCGAGAGGAGCTAGTTGAAGAGGCTCGGGCATCTGTTTCGGATGTCTCCTGGACGCCTGGGGGGGGGTGTTGTGGGCATGTCCCACCGGGAGTAGACCCCGGGGAAGACCCAGGGCACGTTAGAGGGTCTATGCTTCTAATCTGGCCTGGGAACGCCTCAGGATTCCTCCAAATGAGCTGGAGGAGGTGTGTGTGGACGGTGAAGTCTGGGTATCTACGCTTAGACAGCGGAAGAAAATGGAAGGATGAATGGATAACGCCACTGGATATTGAAAACAAGGCAAAAATATGTAAAATAGACAAATTTGGCCAATGCAAGTACTTTATGTGAAAGTAAATCAGCTCAAGACATATTTGTGAAAGTGAGCGTGTAACTTAAAATGAGTTATCTATTTGGATTACAGTTTCATTTGATTGACACATAATCTCCTCTATAAACTTGCCACATTAAAATCAGCCTGTTCTGCAACATTTGGAAACTTAAATGTATTAAATGTAATGACACCCACAAAGTTGCTTTAACAATTTTACGGTTTCCCCGTCACTGGAAAACAGTCAATGCATTTTCCAGTCCCATCTGCCTCTTCAATACATCTGCAGCTGGATACTTCAACTTTATAGGGAAAAATCATCCTGCCACTCAAATCTATAAAAATTTGTGAAACTAAATAAATTCAGCACAAGTATAGACTATTGTCAGCAAGTTTAAAAATATAGCCTAAAGCCGGATGCAAAGACTGCTACTGCGCTGTATCCTGTGACAATAACTTTCCACTACGGATCAGGAGAAAGGGGAAACCCTGAAGTTATTAGTCTCTGTGCAATTGTCCAATTAGCTACTGGTCATGTTGGAAAGGTTTAGGTTGAATTACTTAAGGTTTTAAGGGCATTTAAGTAAGTTTTAGTGTCATCTTTTTTCAAGATCTCCACACATTAGGCTACAATGCAATACTCACTGACAATGGCCAGAGCAGATTGTAAAAATAGTTGTATAATATAATGTATAAACTGGAGAATATCTGAATTCAAACCCAACTTAAGCATTACTCAATTTTTCGACCTGCTTTTAAAAGTGCATAACACACATTCCTCAACAGTGACATTAATCACATCAGCTGTCAGTCCAGCAGACAAATATGTAACATGATTTCACTAAGGTCATATCTGTGGAGAGGAAAGTTAACCCAATGTCGAAATTGAGTTTTACTTGCGCAGTATAAACATTTGTAATTAAATAATGGTCATAATCGAGACATTTAGAGGCATGTTTTAGCACTACATGGTTGGTTTTGTTTTTCCATATCTGTATATTGAAGCAATTCACAAATGCAGAATATGGATACAGGCCTGTTCCCTTACGTCAATGTGGGGATTACAGATGTTGATACAGATTGAAAGGTGAAAAACATTTGTGCTTCTTCTACGTATTATAATCTATAACACCTGTGGCTCATTCTTACATAATTTGTGCAATATTTCAAAACAGTAATTAGTGCACAATTTAGGTAAAGATGTTAAGCAAGAGACGAGTTTGCACACTTTTGTATTGAGTTCTACCATATGGCTTTGCGATTTCCAACTTTTTGCAGCGTCAGACTCGGTCACATCAAAGGCACATACACAGATCAGGTTGCAATGCGTGGATATTGTTTTCCCTCAAGCTAAATTAAGAATAGGTTGGAGAATATGAAATTCAATAGTAGAACAAAGTAAGCAAAACCAGTAAAAGTGGATATAGTTGGTCCTGGTCATCACTGCAAAAAAAGATAAACTATGGGGTATAATTGCTTGAATCGAGTGGGTATTATCCTAATTTGAGTACATTTTGACTGCCTGAAAATTTGCCAATGGGACAATTGCTATTTATTTTCTCATTCCAAGATAGACATTTCTTGTATCTTTTTTAAAACAAGATCATTTTGCTTTATTTTTTTTATTTTATTTTTTATTTTTTTAAATAAATGTTATATTGCCATGTAAAAGAGAATCCAAATGACTCAAGCATGACTCAACATTAATCACTCTGAAATCAGCTTTGAGTGTATATATGTCCCCTATTATGAAATAAATGCATTTTGCTCTGAATTGTTGAAAAGGGCAGGGCCTGAATGGTGGTTTTACTTGTCATTCCTCCCACACCTACATATAGGCACAGGGACCATCATTAGCTGTGGAACAGAGGAGCCCAGTATTACAGGGACCAGTGGGGGAGAAGAAATCATCCCAAATGTGCTTTGAGCTTGTTGCTGCGGGAACCCAAATATTTACCTCAACCAAAACCGGCACACGATTTTTCTTTTTTTTCTTCACTTTCTGGAAAATGGACAGTGATCTGCATCTGTCCACATTAATCACCCTGTCAACCTCTGTGTTACCAAAACAACCAGTCTAGTGAGACGTGGAAAGTGGGAAAACAATGTCAGGTAGAACTTTCCCTAATTTCACTGCAAAAAAACATGCTTTAATAGTAACGCACCTTTAAACACTGGCTTTCAAGTTACAAGTCAGGTCTGTAGTGAGAGAAAAAAGGAAAATGATATGAAAACACACTCAGTATTATATAAACTTACAATAAAGATACATCCTTAAAGCTGGGGTGCTTAACTTTTAAACCACAGCAGTTTAACTATGTAATACAATCCATGTAACTAGTTCCTCACTCCAAAAGCAATAGTTTCACATGTATGTATTTTTGGTCTCTGTCAATCATTCTGGTGATATGTGCTCATAAAATAAGACCAGAGAGTTTTGTTCAAAAAGTTTAGAGGGCTGTTCTTTCCTCAAATTTGGTAAAATATATATTCCTATACCTTACCTTATATACCTTTTAGGATCAGCTTTTACAGATAGAAAAGAGCACTGCACTTACATGTATTCAGCCAATCAGCTTTCACCCTAAAAGAGTCAACGCGACCAACCACATGCCTTCCGTTTGCCAAAATCAGCTTCAGCTATGGCAAAAAGTGCAAGCTAGAACAGACGAGTGCCGTTCCTGATTGGCTCTTTGGTTGCTATGTAGTTTCTATCCCAAACTACCACCCATAGAGCCTGTTTTATTTGAGTCTAATCTACTCCTTCTGCAAAAAAAGACATATAATATTGGTGACGTCAGCACTCAGCCAAATGGTCCACTCCTTCTACAGCCCATGGTGATATCACACTCACTTCTATATAGACTAAGACCCGAAAATTGAAGCCATACAGAGATAAAAATCCAAAACATAATGCGTTGAATGAGGGAAAGTGCTGCATGAAACGTGAAGCCAGACACCTCAGAGTTTCACCACCAGTTCAAGCCGATAAAACCCCAAATAACTCAACAGTATTCCGGTTGCCATGGGGAGCGGCAGCATTGTTGGTTTGTTTTGTTCGACTTGGCACAGGCCGGATTCAGGAGACGGAGGCACAGACAGCACTTACCCCTGAATATGTGCCCAGCGATGCTTGTTTTCAGCTGGTTGGGATTAGGCAGTGACATATAGCAGCCTACAACAACATTATGACTTGTTCTGTGAGTGTTTTGGCCGACGGAGCGCAGGGGAAGAGCCACACCTAAAGTCTGACTGAAGAGCAGAGGAAACAGCTGCACGAGACGCAGAGACGCGCGTAGAATGAGCTTTTAATGTGTTTTATGAGGAGTAGTAAGGGTTGCTATGAAAACACTGGAGTTAAAATTAAGCCGAATAATCACTCAATTGGCACAGACACTTGACAGAGTTAAGTAATGCTAGTGATGTGTACAAAACGCTACACAAATATTCTCAAATCTAACGCATGCTACTGTACTTGAAAATAAAGGAAAAGATATTTATATAAGATGGCCACAAAAACTAGGGCTATATTTGTATTTTGGAAACAATACAATTACTACAGTCGTTGCATGTCCGGTCAGCAAAGATGACGGTGAATCCAGATTTAAGAAAGGTAAAAAAACTCCTAGTTGCCATGTAAACAAATAAGAAAATAGTACCACAATCTATGATGTTAGTTTTGCCCTTTTAACTGGTGTGTGTGTCACCCTTGTAAGTAATGTTTATTTATATAGCGCATTTTACAGACCAAAGTCACTCAAAGCGCTTTACATTGTTCAGAGTTTGTCTAAATCACTCCACACACGGTGATGACGGAAGCGAGTCGCCGAACACACTGGCGCATCAAAGCCCCAATCAACACCATCCATTCACTCTCATTTACATTCATACCTATTGTGCAAGTTTTTAGTGGTAGGGGAAACCGGAGCACCTGGAGGAAACCAACGCAAACACGGGGAGAACATGCAAACTCCACTCAGAAAGGGCCTCTTCTGACCAGGATTCGAACCCTGAGAAGCGAGAGTGCGATCCACTCAGCCACCGTATGAAGTAAGTTACATACCGGCAAGAGAGTTTGTGTATACATCAGATTGCATTGTAATTTAAGAACTAGTTAATTAAAACACAAAATGATCCTTAAACAGATGGTTAACGCTAAGAAAGTGTGTTACTTAGATCTGAGTTTGGATCCGACACACAAAAAGTGCTCGTCTTCACATTGTCACATCTTGTATCTTCTTTGTTTTCCTTTCTGGGCGACTTTACTTCACTTTTTCCAACATTTTTTTGTATGGGTAGAATGACTGGAGACTTGAAGCAGAGGTATTGGCACGCCATTACTGCCATTCAGCTGTAATGGCCTGAGACAGTGTGGAGATTGGCTGTTTATAAGTGCTCGTTCTCATAAGTAATGGTCTCGTGTTGCTATGTAAAGAAGGCTCTGTCTTTGGGAAAATAAGTCATATTTTAAAATGACGTTTACTCTTGACAGAAAGATGGCAACTGGCACATGAAAATGCATGAAGCGAAGTCTCCCGTTAAACAGTCAAGACATCCTCAATTTGAAAGTCTGAGTTGGATGGATCTATTTATGATATAGGGCAGTGTCAAAAATATCATGAACAAAAAATTGCAATCTCAACTTTTCTCAATCCTGATTATTGACACGTGGATTCAATTTGAGAGATACCAACCATGGAACCAAAGAGGAGGACGCGTTGTTCCTTCTCGTAAATCCACTGTTTAGGATTTTTTTTTATTTTTTTTACTGAGCCAGGGACAGCAGCATGTGTCTTTTACTGCTCTTACTTGGTCATCCACAGTGGCTTGAATGCACATTATGAATAAATAACTTAAGCATTTGTTTCTGTCTCTATGCAAGGAAAAAATAAAAAGAAATAATTGAAACTCAAGATCTGGAAATATCTTGAAGTTGGGCCCAGATCGCCCTGCCCAAATTTCAAAGCAAATTTACACCAAGTTGTCAAAAGTATATTGTTTATTGTGACAGTATGTATTAATGGACAACAGGTGCTGTAAATACACACAATTTCCAACTGTAATCGCACTCACAAACACGTACTCATTCACCCTGAACTATTGTACACGTCAGTGATGGGGGAAACTGGAGTACCGGGAAGAAATGTACACAGACACAGAAAGAACATGCAACAGAAGGGCCCCGTATGAAGGAGGAATCGAACCCCCGGGACCATGCCACCCAGTAAATGATACTAAAACTTTTATCAAAACTAGATATTCAATTGAGCAAGAATTAATACAATAAATACAACAAGAAGACAACATTTGAGAAATGTTGAATCTTTTTGAACTACCGCAAAGTTGTGGAATCATGAAAAAGTACTAATAATATGACAATTTCAATATTGTTGTTGTATTGATTCTGATTCTGGTATTGAAATTGTAGATAAGTATTGAGTCTATTCCGTAATATTAAAATCGAGCAACACTACTTCTACTGCAACAATCTTTTGGATGTGAAAAGAGGAGATTGGTAGATCCTCTAGTTTGGTGCTTTCACATCCAAAAAAAGCATATTTAGTCGAGAGTGCTCGAGAGGCCTCTTCAATTGGACCAAATATAAGCACGTCTGTCAATATTTTGTCCACTAACAGAGTACATCTTTACTCAGAACAGTCCGAACCTCTTTTATTGACAGATATCTTGAGTGAAAACAACCAAAAACTCCAAGCTGATTATTGACTAGTGATGATTCATATCTCAGTCCCATTATTCCACAGCCCCAAACAGACTAACAATGAAGTAATGTCTCTAAATGTTGCTTTATTATGTGGTGAGAGAAGGCTGGTCGGCTCTGGATCGGTTTAGATTGTTGCCGTGTGGTGACAAACACGTTGAGTGGAAAACATCCCACACATGAACATTCATGAATGATTGTGTTTCCTGAGGTCTCCGTAGTATACACACATACGCACATGTTACCAGGACCGTGATCCAGAGCAGGACTAGATCAAGAGACGAAGATTTTGTTAAGTCTCATGTTTAATCCTCTTTGATCTTTATTAACTTCCAAGCCTTTATAAGAATTATAGTCGTATGAGAGGTTTTCGATTTTTATTTTACCATTAAATAAAACTAAATACTTACTTTTACAGTAGTCGTAATGCAAAACATTATGAAAAAATGCAACATGTATGTTGCTGTATACATGTTATACCACCCCTCCCACACATCGTTTTTAACCACAGCTTCAGTTTTTCCTGATCTTTGCAGATAGCCTGCAATAAACAGCATATATGATAGTTAAGTCAAACATAGTGTTTAGAAAATAGTACAAAAAACTTCTAAATGGCAAACATTAAAGCTAATAACACAGCTTGTATCACTTTATGGAATAAGTCATAACTCGCAACATTGAAAGTTCATTTTGGGATTGAAGTTTCATTACTTAAAGCTGGGGGAAAACGTTCACGCCACAAAAAATGCCTCTTACTAGTTTCTTGTTCTCAATACATGTGTGTTCGATCACTGTAGTTTTCACTTCAGATCAACTTTTTGGGACAGAAAAGTGAAAAAATAGAGGCCTGCCCTCACTCAGCCAGTCAGCTTTTAGTCCAAAGAGTTCTTTCTAACTGTAATCAAAACATGTTTTCTAAAAGGATGAAAACAGCAGGTCTAATTTGTTAATTTTCACGTTTTCCAAGACTCTTTCTGTTGACACAATGGAAAACATTTATATATTCATGAAAAGAAAGTTAGGGTCCCCATTGGAATCACAACATTATGTAACCATAGGCCGCCTTTATCTCGCTTGTTGCCAACAAACAAATCTTCTTTCCCCGAATCCTACACTGACCCACTTTTGCACATCACGGCTGATAATGGGCTGTGTAGATGGCAGTGAAAGAAGCCCCCTCAGTCTCCACCAGCCGCCCCACCGGTGTCATGTTGTCACCCAACGAGAGGAGACAAAGGCTGGGCGTCTCTCCAACGAAGCGCATACACTCAAGTCCCATCTTCAGCCATGTCAAGTGCTTTAGGGTCTCAAATACACTGAGGGCAAACAACTGAACTTCTGTGTGCTATAATCTCATTCATCACAAACAAATATCATGATGTTTTTAACCTTTTATAGTTCAATATTTATCTAAAACCGTATAATAGAAGAAACATGTCTGCTGAGATGCGTTTTGACAATTTCTATATTTATATCAGTTCCTCTGTCATCACAACAAAACAGCCAATCCCTCTACACAAATCCAATAATATCACTTTATTATGTAAAGTAAAAAAAAAAAACCCTCAACAACAGTCTTCTTGTTTGCAAAGCACTAGTGAAAACCAGGTCGAACAAGGAGCGTGTAAACCTGCAAGTAACCGTTTCAATTGCCTATTTGCTGGCATGTAAGTGATGTGACCCCCTATTGAGACACAGGCAGCTGATACATTTAAGAGCGCAATAGAAATTATAATAGAAAAATATGTATTTAGACACATGTACTGACACATTTCAATTGTTGTTGAATTGCTATGAAGTACAGTCCTTGTTTGTTTTTTTGCTACGTGTGGCAAAAGCAGGAAACATGGTGCGTTGAATTGCACTGCGGAAGTGAAATGACTAGTGCTGCTGCAGTTTAGCACGTATGGAAATCAAATGTCCAAAGTAAAGAAGATGATAACATTTGCCAAAAGTGTCGGTATATCGTGTGTATGATAACATTTACAGTATATTTTCAAGTACTGTTCCAAAGATTGAATGCTATGGCAAAGCTACAAAATCCCTTTGAAAGCATCACAAGGCTTCTTCTTCTGGGCGGGGTCATGAATGAATTTGTATGCTTCTTATGTGTATTCTCTCTTATTCACTTTTGGGAAAACTAGTGATTGAATCCAACTGTTTTCAAGCCAGGAACTAGTTAGCCGGACTTTGTTACATAGTTCAATTGATTTGTGGTTTGAGAGTCAGGTGCCCCAGCTTTTACCACCTTTAAATCAAACATACAGTTATTAAGTGACCATTCATAGAGTAATCAGCACTGAACTAGTTGTCTTACATTGTGACAAACCCCTCTTGACGTAAAAGATTCTGCTGAGTTATCCGCAAAGCATCACACCCAGTCAGACGTAACACAGATTTCCCCTGATCTATCCAAAACGCTCCACCCGGCGATGTCATGCAAGAAGCAGTGACCCAGTGAAAGGCCAGTGCTGCTATAGAGTCAATATTCAATGGGCGTGTCCATGGTGTCCACCCACCCCCCTCCTCTCCCTGCACTCTCTCTTTCAGTCAATGCACCAGCCTGCAACACAAGCCCTCTGTACAGTAGACTGTATAGATAGACATGATGCTGTTAAGTTGTGTATGGGGAAAGGGGTATGGCACAAGGAATTAATAAAAACCATAAAATGCACATTAAATCAAAGTGCTAATAATGTAAACAACACTACACTAGCCTCCACAATGTCACATATCAATTGTGATTAAAGGACAACCCAGGCAGGGATACAACATATGCATAAATGTCCAAGGGTATTCATAGTATGCCAGAATTCAGCAACACATTAATAGAATAGCACAAGACACACATAGATACCACTATGTCTCAAGCTATTCATTCATAGGACACTCTAGGGCAGACACAATGCCATAAAAAAATGAGCCTACAAAAATAAAGGCCTGTGAAAACTAGGCCAAAATTCGCATAAAATAAATAATATAATAAGGCATAGCTGTCAATTTGGAGAGATGTTGCACTGATGGCATAAGGGGCGAGCCGGGTTATCACATGTCGGTAAAAAAAAAAAAATACGCACCGCTCTGACAAAGAAAAAAAAATGTACCTTTAAGAAAACGCCTTGTTCCCCTGCACTGGCTGTCACCATGGAAGCAGGCATGCACTACACCACACACCACATACAATTCCACATTTGTGCCCTGCATTTTTTTTTGCATCCAACTTTCCCAAAGCCAACGAGGCGTGAATAACTGCTGCAACTCACTGTGATTTTCGGAATGTTCTTTTTTCCTTGATAAGACATGGTTTTAGTCCAGGAGCCGAGAACAGAGAGAGGTCTTTGAGAGTGTTTTCTTCCCCGCGGTTGGATGATGCTGCTGCGGAGGAAAGCTTCGCCCGTGTGCGTGTGTCGCTGATGCCGCTGCTGGGATGAGAAGTGTGGGAACAGTGAAGCTGGGGCCCCTCCCTCAAAGACACCATCCACTCACAGGCAGTGAGGGCAAGTGTCCGCTAGAGGGCGCAAGTGATGCGGCGGGCGTGCAGCTGTCTGTGTTATACTGAAGTTGTAGTGACACTTTTTGGGTGAATTTATATAAAATTAGACGAACATGCTCTGTCAGTTCATCTCATGCTGTTATATTGTACACAGAAGACCAGTGTACAATATAACAGCATCCAAACAGCCCTTTAACTGAAGAAGAATAAACGTGGAATGGATCAACAAAAACTACAACACGTGTATAAATGACAGCCAAAGTGATTTTGTCAGACCACTACTTTCATAAGGAGACACAATTATTGTAAGACTGTTTTTAGACAAAACACTTCACAGACATTGTCTTGTATGAATCTGGTTAGGGGCATATACAGTAAAAGGATTTGTAGTCTATGGTGGTGATCTGAGAGGCCAAGGGCCCAGATTGGCTGCCTCGCTTTCTTTCAGGGCAGCTGTGGACACAGTAGAAGTTACTGCCACCACTGTCTTTAGAGTGAATGAACACAGCAAAGTGTTCATGGGCATTATGAAAGGCTGTACTGTAAAAATGCCATGTATCATTCTGTGCAGCAGTTACAATACATACTATTACAATAGTATACACTACATGTATGATTTATACTAAAACAACATCTGTTTCCCTTTCTTTTATTGAAACTTGTATCAAATACAGGTGTGTGTGTGTGTGTGTGTGTGTGTGTGTGTGTGTGTGTGTGTGTGTGTGTGTGTGTGTGTGTGTGTGTGTGTGTGTGTGTGTATCACAATGTTATTTGGGACATAATAGTGAATATAATTCACAACAAGAGGGGACCCGAGTTTGCGGATTTGCCGGAGACATTTTTAAATCTATTTATTATATTCTATGAATGAATTTTTGTCTTTGTCAATGTTTTATTGTTGGCCATTGTTCTTTCTCTGTGTTAGTTAAGCACAGTGGTTGCTTGCTGAATGGTGCATTATCAATACATTTGTGGGAACCTTAACGCTGCACCTGGAGATTACTTTGTCTGGAATATTTCCTGAATGAAACAGATGCACTTTCTTGATATTAATGCTAATTGCACTGCATTGAAAACCTAAAGCATTGAGTCTTGTGTCATGTTGTGTCTTTCATTGATAGATTCTAATTGGGGACACAGCAGTCTGGGAGCAGCTGTCCTCCACACACGCCCAGCCCCATCCAGCCTCCAGCCCGGACATGTGGCCCTTTGTCTGAACTGCCCCTCAGAGCTGCCCCCACCCACTTCCTCCTCTCAGTGTAATGCAGCGTACACTGACCAGCTCTAAAAGGCTAATAATATCAAGGGTGTGTCCATCAATGGCATATACAGTTTTCATGTACTTCTTAAATTCCTCTGCTATAGTGTTTTCTACGGCATGAACTGGTTCTGCATTCTGTCGTTTATTTACAAAATATGTATGGGTCAAAATTATTGATTTATTTGGTTCTTGGCAAACCAAGTGCTGAAATGTTTTGTTTTTGTTACTGTAAAAATGCATTCCAATTTATCAAATAGGTTATCAACAAACATGCATCACGCTAAACATGTTTGTACTGGTAAATTACATAATTATTTTATGAGTCTGACAAAAATATGTTTTCTTTTAGCATAAGCAAAACAGCAAAGAGTCCAGAGTAAGATAAGATAAGATGTACTTTATTAATCTCACACAGGAGAAATTTACATTTAGTACTCCACGTTTTAGCAAAATCCAAACATGAAACAGACACTGACAATGGTACCAACCCCCTTTTTTTTTTTTTTCACTTTATTTTTATTGAGTTTTATAAATGTTACAACATGTGCAATGGAAATGCATAGCATGTACATTTTGCAGAAATTCACCAATGCACATGTAAAGTACGTCAGTCATATACAATGGAAATTAAGCAAAAATAAGAACACAAAAACACAAACAAAGCTATGCAACAAATAAGCCCACAGCGGGCCTCCATCTCTTCATGAAAAGTTCTCTCTGCAATCTTAGGGAGTGTGTGATCTCCTCCATGTGATATATCTCTCTTACTTTCTCAATCCAAATAGTATAAGTAGGTGGTTCTGGACTCAACCATTTGATAGTAATACACTTAAGTGCAGCAGTCAGTAAAATTCTCAAAAGATATTTTCTGCTATTTCCTCCAAAGCCATCCGGGACCGCCCCCAAGATGGCAAGCTGTGGTTCTTTTATAAGCGGCTGCTGAAATATTGTATTGAGTGTGGTAAATATATCATTCCAAAACAAATTCACCTTTGGGCATGTCCAAAATATGTGGGTGTGAGTTCCCAGGTAAGTACCACAATTGCGCCAGCAGGTGTCAGGATTAGAAGGATTCATTTTGGATGTGATTTCTGGTGTCCTAAAAAATCTTGTGATTATTTTCCATTTAAAATTCTCTCCATAATCCAGAATTTGTGACTAGGTGCGATTCAATGCAAATATTTTCCCACATCTCATCTGTCATTTGAGTGCAAATCTCAGCCTCCCATCTTGCTTTAATGTATGAAGTATTATTGAAATTCAAATTTGAGAGTGCTTTGTAAAAAAGACAACTTTTTTGGAGAGCAATTTCCCTGATATATTTTTAGTAGAAGTTCTTCAATAACTGAGGGATGTAGGACTTTGTTCCATTCTCTGTGTTTGGTCAAAAAACTCCTTAACTGTAGATATCGAAAGAAATCTGAAGAGGGAAGCTGAAATTGACTCCTGAGCTGCTCAAAAGATTTCAGGCAACCGCTGCCCACCAGCTGGCTCACCTTAACAAGACCAAAGGTTGACCACATTTTAAAGCTAGCATCGATTAGACATGGGGCAAATCCCTGGAGGCTGGAGATATCTGAGAGGACTGAAATTTCTCTTGGAAGACGACATGACTGCTTAATTTTATCCCAGATCTTAAATGTGGCCTTAGTCCACTCGCACATTTGTACTTCCCTCAGTGAGACATTACGGAAAGGCAAATTGTTAATAGGCGTATTACACAAACTCTTTTCAATATTAAGCCATTGAGTGTAAGACAGGTCCTGCATCCAGACAACCAAGGGTCTCATTTGAGCTGCCCAAAAGTAATGCTTGAGATTGGGTAGTGCAACTCCACCTTGTGACTTTGGCAATTTTAATGTTTGCAATTTAATTCTAGGGCGTTTACCCTGCCATATAAATTTGGAGAAGAGTTTATCCAGTTCATCAAATGTAGAATTAGGGAATATTTATAGGCAGCATTTGGAAGAGGTATAATAGTCTGGGTAAAATGTTCATACGTATACTCTCTATGCGCCCCATGAAAGAAAGAGGCAGGACCGTCCACCTCTCCAAGTCTTTTTTAATCCTCCCAATTAAAACCCTGTAGTTTACCTTGTATAATTCTGTTAAAGAGAGTGGGATTTGAATACCTAAATACTTCATACCTTCCTTTGGCCATTTAAAACCACTCTGATCTTTGAAATGTTTTGATATGTTTCCCACTAAGTCCATTGCTACCGTTTTATCAATATTGACTTTATACCCAGAGAGGTAGCCATAGGAGCGGATTATTTTCATTAGATGAGGGATGGTTGTCGTTGGATTTGAGATGTATAGTAATAAGTCATCGGCATATATGGACAGTTTGTGATGTTCACCATTTATTAAGAATCCTGTGATGTTTACGTCATCTCTGATTAGCTGTGCTAGAGGTTCAATACTTAGATCAAACAGCAGGGGTGATAATGAGCATCCTTGCCTGCAGCCGCGTTCTAGTGGGAATCTGTTTGATATTGTTCCATTGACCTTTACACTGGCTGAAGGGTTAGAATATAACATTTGGATCCATTTAATGAAGTTTGGGCCGAAATTAAATGTTTGTAATGTGTGATTTAAATATTGCCAGGACACCCGATCAAATGCCTTTTGGGCATCGAGAGAGAGAATCATTGCTTCGTTTTGTTGGGTTTTAGAAATAGAAATTAAATTTAGAAGTCTACGAACGTTGTCCCCATAGTGCCTTCCGGTTATGAACCCCGTCTGGTCTGGGTTTATAATATTTGTGATAATTTTACCAACCCGTTTGGCCAAGACTGCCGTGAGGATACGTAAATCTGTGTTGAGCAATGAGATTGGTCGATATGACTGGCAATTTGTTGGATCTTTGCCCTCTTTATGAATGACAACGATGGTAGCATCATTCCAGGAAGGCGCCATGGATTCGGTCCGCAGGGCATAATGATAAGCTTGGAGTAATAATGGGGTCAATTTTTCTCTAAATTTGTTATAAAATTCATTGATGTAACCGTCAGGACCAGCAGTCTTAAAACTCTTCAGGTTAGAGATTGTTTGTTGAATTTCCAGTTCTTTGATTGGTTCATCTAACTGTTTTGCTGTGGATTCTGTAAGTGTCTTTAATTTTATGTTTTTTTAGAAATTCGGACAGTACGTGGTCATCTTGGCAAGTATCTGTATTTTTATACAGAGATTTGTAATACTCTGCAAAAGAGTTTGCAATTTTGTCAGGTTTAGTGATTGTTGTATGTTCATTCTTCAATTTTTGAACCGTATTAGCAGATTGCTGCTTTTTAAGTCTCAGTGCTAGCAATCTACTGGCCTTATTCCCATTTTCGTAGTACTTTTGTTTAGTGAATCTCAAATTACCCTCTATTTTTTCTGTAATCAGACTGTCAAGTTCCTTCCGCAGTGATTTGAGTTCACTGAGTATATTTGGGGTTTGGGTTCTTTTATGTTTTTGCTCTAGGTTTGTTATCTTACCCTCTAGCTCTCGCCGTCTAGCCTCATTTTTCTTTTTCTTGGCACAAGCAAATGATATTATACGGCCTCTAAGATAGGCCTTAGCACAATCCCATAAAATAAGAGGTGATATCTCAGGGGTGGAATTTAATTCTAAATAAGTGTCTAATTCACTAGTAATAAAATTACAAAATTCCTTATCGTTAAGGAGTGAAGCATTCAATCTCCGGTGTTTAACTTTTGGTGTTTGACACACATCCCATTTTAAAACCAGAGGGGCATGATCAAACAATGTAATTGGTAAGATGTTGATGTCCTCGATTCGGTGTTCTTCAGCTTTTGGAGTGAAAAACATGTCTATTCTTGAATAAGAGGAGTGCCTATGTGAGTAGAAGGTGAAGTCTCTGACCCTTGGAAACCGATTTCTCCAAACATCGATCAGGCCCAGTTCTGTGGTGAGACGTTTCAGTACTTTGCTCATTTGAGAAGCAGGGCTTTTGGTCCATGTAGGGCGAAATCGTACAATTAAAATCACCAGCGAGTAATAAGACACCGACACTCTTTTGAAGCAGTATGTCAAAGATATTTTGTATGAATTTGGCTTCATCCTCATTTGGAGCGTAGATATTGAAAAGTGAGACCTGCACACCATCAATTTCTCCATTTACCATGATATATCTACCCTCAGGGTCTTTGTGAATATATTGAGGGGTAAAATTCACCTGTTTATGTACTAAGATGGCCACTCCTCTCCTTCTACCTGAGCAGTGGGAAGAATAAAACACCTTATCTGCCCATGATCTCTTAAGCTTGTCATGCTCACCATTATGGCGTCAAAATAGGGTCTGCTTAAACGTAACCGTAAAGCAGGAATTGTAAACGTAGGTTGTAAGTATTGTAAACATAAAAAAAATATTGTAAACGAAAAAACTGTAGCGTAACCGTAAAGCAGGAATTGTAATCGTAGGTTGTAGTATTGTAAACATTAAAAATATATTGTAAATGAAAAAAATTAAAACTTACATTTACGGTTCTGATTTTTCATGTTCCGCTTCAAAAGTTACGTTTACGATTCACAAGCTACGCTTACGAGTCAAAACTTACGGTTACAATACATTTTTCATCTGACCCCTTTTTGGAGGGGCGGGCTCAGCGCGCCCATTGGCTGGAGACACCGGATGTTACGTCATCACAAAACCAAAACACACACCATTCAAAATTCAAGTCTCGTTCGAACTCTACATCGTATGATTGATCACATTTTTTCAACTGGGCTGGCTATTATAGGCTTTCACGTGGTATGTGCACTGTTGTGGACACCCTAATTACACCAGGTCATGTTTAGATCGTGTGAAATATGCTCTCGTGATAACGTCATATGCCTATGTTGCCCCCAGGCTAGCCAGCTAAGCTACACCACCACCACTGTACGTTGTTCACACTGAATGCTTTGTCATGTCAGGATTATCTACTGCTATCAAAGGTGAATAAAACTATGTCTTTGATTTTTTGTTTGCTTATTATTTACATAATTATAGCGGCTTACCTAATGAGCCCATGCTAGCTAGCAATGAATTTTGTCAGTCCATAACCTGTACATAAAGTTTTGAAACAAATGAGGTAACTAGCTGAATGATTAAACAAATCTGGTGAAACTTGCTAAATAGTACGTTCCATTGGCTTCATGATATCTTATCAAAATTAACTTAAAGTTAAGTAGCTCAAATCGGGGCTAACCTGTTAAGGCCATTAATTTTACGATATTTGGCTACTGTACCTGTACTGTGTTTGCTAATTTAGGATGGTTAAGATTCCTAAAATCACACAGAAACTCTGTTTAGTTCTGATCTTGCAGGTTATCTCTGCGATGGGCACCAGCACCACACATTGCAGACCAGCAAGATGTAAAACTGTGGTTTTATAATAATCTATATAAATGTGATGTATTTTCATGTCTTAGGGACCAGGTCTGCAAATTAAGTGCTAGCTATACAGCCTATGAACATGGTATCGGCCACCTGTATCAATACTTTTAGTTCTGTGCCTATCAAATAAACATATAATAGCACTTATTCTCACAGAACAGTGGGTTGTAGATAGGAGTAAATGGCTGTCTGTTACCTGGCCTAATATCTATAACTTCCTCATCCAGACATACAGTGTTTATACATGACTGACCTCCTCCAGATCTCCACACCTGCCCGCTCCCTCCGCTCCTCCTATCCTCTCCAGCTCTTGGTCCCTCCTGCCCCTCCGCTCCTCCTATCCTCTCCAGCTCTTGGTCCCTCCTGCCCCTCTGCTCCTCCTATCCTCTCCAGCTCTTGGTCCCTCCTGCCCGCCTTTTCACCATGTGGAAGAGAGCTTCTCCAAATCCACCCTCAAAACTCATCTGTTCTGACAAGCCCACTCACTAACATCATAACCACACTCTCCTCTCTCCATGATGCTTTTAACTGTTTTTAAAATACACTTTTTTTACTTGGTTGTAAGGCAAAAACAAATTATTAAAAACAAAAAAAACATAGCATATAGATCTATAAATACATACAATTATGTGGACATGTGAAATACTTCCACTCTGGGACTGAGTTCTTTGTTTTGAGGCTGATGTGCTCCCAGTCAGAGAGTGGGCATTAAGTCAGTACGTCTACAAAGACTCGGTACATCCTTACCCTGAACTGTTCCTGTATGGCAGGGTATGGACATGTAACTTGCTTTTAATGTTCAATTACAGTCTTAACCTGGTGCACACCCATTAACCCCTTTATTAGTGTAATCTGCGTTATGTTTTATGTTCTGCGCTGTCTGAAGAAGGAGCAGGACACAAGGAGGACCACTGAATGACATTTACTAGTAGCTCTGCACAAAATAAAACACATCCACTTCACGTCTATCCATGCATTCAGCTCAGCAGTCCCCTCCTCAGATGCAAGGCGCAGTTCTCCTGATAAAGGGAAAAAGCCACATTAATAAGTAGTTACTACATTTTGAGTGGTATACAGGTTGAAAACTTTTGTTCTCCAGTTGTCTTTGTATTAATGGTAAAAAGACAAGTTTGTGATTTTAGCTCTAAAATATTGGTGTGCTCTTCATCCACTCACAGTATCAGTATTGTTGTGACTAGAAGGCTACGCAGGCTCACTTATGAACAACTGTTTAGTTAGTTATTTGAAGACTGTTTCTCCTCAGACTAAAACGAAGGAGCCTCCCTAGCTACTTATTTAGCAAAACAGCTAATGTTAGCATTTTAGCAACGTCAGCTGTTTGTTATAGCGGCGCTATAAGTGAGCTGGCTTTAACTTGACTGATCATGATTAAATCAGGTCACAGCGGGTTCTCTTCTTATAGCGACATGATGTAACCAAGTGATCACTTATGGGTTGGAGTTGGACTTTTTCATTATTAGCTTCTGTAGGACACAGACACTTACCAGCTATGAAGTTTGCTCTTAGCATTTATGTACGCAGGTCTCCGTAGATGGCCTGAAGCCTGTTCTTCGTCTTCTGTAGTAACCAGACTGTAAATATTGTAGCAACGTGCGTATGTTTTGCTTTTGTGACATCCGGTGTCTCCAGCCAATGGGCGCGCTGAGCCCGCCCCTCCAAAAAGGGGTCAGATGAAAAATGTATCGTAACCGTAAGTTTTGACTCGTAAGCGTAGCTTGTGAATCGTAAACGTAACTTGTGAATCGTAAACGTAACTTGTGAATCGTAAACGTAACTTTTGAAGCGAAACATGAAAAATCAGAACCGTAAATGTAAGTTTTAATTTTTTTCATTTACAATATATTTTTAATGTTTACAATACTACAACCTACGATTACAATTCCTGCTTTACGGTTACGCTACAGTTTTTTCGTTTACAATATTTTTTTATGTTTACAATACTTACAACCTACGTTTACAATTCCTGCTTTACGGTTACGTTTAAGCAGACCCTATTTTGACGCCATACACCATCAGAAAGGTGTGTCTCCTGTAAATATGCAATGTGACAACCCTCTTTTTTGAGTTGGCCAAGAATTTTTTTTCTCTTAATTGGCCCGTTGAGTCCTTTAACGTTATAACTAATGACCTTGAGAGAGTTCATTATTGATTTTTTGAGCGTATGGTTGGGAGAGTTTTACCTTAGTATATACAGAGAGATGCATTTCTCTAAGCTGTTTTGATCTTTTTGCATAGCATAACAAAGCAAATAAATAATAAACATTGATTGCAAATAAGGATTCTTGTGATTTGAAACCTATCAATCGATCCCTGTGGAACATTGGGATCCAAACAGGAACAAAAAAACTGTAAACTTGTAATAGGTCCCTGAGCGCAGAAGTCCTACATTTTGATATTGCCATCAAAGGTGAACTTACAAGCGGTTCAGGGTATAGGCCGTGCGAGCAGTCCCACTACACAACTAACAGTGTGAATACACAAAAATAAGCTAGAAAAAATGAAAACCAGGCTCTGCTTTACTTGGAAATAATAGACACTTTGTTATATGAAGAACTCACAAAACTTTACCTCCTCGTTTATGTCAGTTCAGTCTCTGTTCGCCGTCCTCTCGGGGAAACAGAATGATTTTCTTGACATAGTCCATGGCTTTAGTTGCATCTACGAACTCCTTCTCCACGTTGTTGTGTGTGACCCGGAGCCTAGCAGGAAAGAGGATTCCGTACCGGACTCCCGGCTTATCACGGAGCATCCTTCTGACTTCAGTGAAGGCTGCCCGCGCCTGGACAACGTTGGTTGTGTAGTCGGGGAAGACGGCGATAGGGCTTCCTCTGTACCGGAGCTGACCACCTCCGCTGCGCGCTCTCCTCAGGATGTCCTCGGCGTCCCCCTCGCTGTTGAGCCTGGCAATGATGACGCGTGGTCTGTCCCCAGCATTACGCACAGGTCCGATGCGATGAGAGCGCTCCACACGCACCTCTCTGTCAAGTCGAAATACTTCTTTCAAGAGAGAGGAGACTGCCTCTGGTGTACTGGAGCCCTGCGCCTCACTCACCCCCGACACTCTGATATTTCCCCTCCGCATGCGCCCCTTATCAGTATGTTACACACTCTTCACATCTGGTATGTGTTTCATCGCTCTCCATTTACTGTTAACCACTGGACTCAGGAGCTGTGAGTCGCGGCTCAGCAGTCAGAAGTCATGGCTCACGGTTAAGAATACCACAAATCTTTGCTTTTTAGGGGTATCTGGGAATTATTAGGGGCAACGGTGACTTAATTGGCAGAGCTTTGGTCTTTGGACCTAATGATCGTGGGGTCGTGCCCCCACAACCACCTGCTCCCACTGAAGCAAGACGCCCCATCGTGGTATCTTCTATACAGTCATGGGACCTCATGAATGAGTATGAGCACAAGTATGTGGAAACGGCACAATACTAATATTGGTATTGGTGCATCCTTTGTAAAATAAACAGACTATGAAAAAAAATGTCAGTATTAGCAGCGCAGGTTTACAGTCATAGTGCAAGTAGTTGATTTGGTGATTTAGGCCTAAATACAGATTATTGCAGGTTTTTGCAGGGCTTATTGCATATTCTAATGAAAAAAACTTTTTAGGGGTATTTATGAATTTTTAATGTATCTGGATGAACATTTTCCATGTTATCAGTGCCTTATACATACTTTAACAGCAGGTATGTGTTTGTATTACTCTCCATATATTGTTAACAAGTGACTTACGAGACATTAGTCGCGACTCGTCTGACGACACCAGAGGGCGCTGTCTTAACTCATGTTGAGTCATGCACGACGTTGGACATCTTGCTTGCAATTTAAATTTCACCAAAATATGGAGGTAAGTTATTTTGTCTCGTTTTCTGTAGTCTGTCTTTTAATCATTTAGTGAACATTTTAAAGGGCATGACATTTAAACATTAAAAAAGAAACAAAAAAAGAATACACAAAATGTGCAAATACAGAGCAGAGTGTATACTCCACAGGACAAAAGATGAGGCAAGGTATATAACACAGGTTTTGTCACATAAGAAATAAATAACCAAAAAACCACTGAGACATTATTATTTGTTATTTATTTATAATGTTCAAGGCATTTGAAAAAAATACATACAATACACAAACACAATTATATAAGCCACTAGTACCAAATTGTCCTTATAGTAATATAATGTGGATGACAAAGTGAGCCAAGTACCCAGAGTAGATTTCTTTGTCATTGAACCAACACAACAATCTTTGCATTCCATTTTAGGGCATTGAAATCAGGGCATTTTCATTCTAAAAAAAATATTGTCAACTTTGGAGGATAGTGTGCTGAGGTGCACTTACTATTGTAAATAGAGAATTAAAGAGAAAGACCCTAATGACATAATTTTATATGATCATGTTACCTAACCCAGATGTTCAAAACACAGAATTCAAGTAACTTCTGTTGGGGTGAAATGTTTGAAGATGCTTATTTGAGCCTTTGGTGGCCCAGCGGCTGTATGACTGCTGCACGGCACCTGTACTTTCCCTCATAACTGCCTCCGTGATGATCCTGAATCAAATGTTTTAGGGTTTCCAAAAAGTGTAGATCTCTTATACCCTTTAAACATTTGTGTCCTGGAGCATTATACAGGATACAAATGCAGTGAAAATACAGGTGTCATGCTGCACCCATCAAGACATTTTTTTCTCCTTAATGCCTCTTTTCTCTCATTTCTCTCATTTCTCTCATGTAGTTAACCGGTTATTCTTGAATTGCAGAACTACTGAGACGACATCTCAAGATGAGCCACACACAGAAGAGAAGGAAAACAAACTATATAAAACAAATGCACAAGATAATTCACTTTTATAGACTAATTATAAAGAATAAAGATTTGGTTTAAGTTTGATACATTTCAGTTTTGCACTTTGATGGCTGTAGCTAATACATTTGTACACATTGCACTATAACATGAAATTTTTTTCCCCCACAACAACATGAGCTGTTACTTTGTCTCCCAAAACAGGAACATATATATACAACGCATTCATTAATAGCAGCAGAGTGGTGCCGCAACACATCACTGGAAGGACATGTTGAGCTACCTTCACTGCAGAGTGAGCTCTTCGCCAACCTTAAGAAATCCAGTACTGATAATGAGGAGGAAGAGGAATCCCCTTATCAATATTTACTGTTCACTTTTGAACTAAAAAGTGACTTTGAAAGTTTCATGCAAAACTGTGTGCACGTTAAGAAACTAAAAGTGTTTGCTAAGTTCCAGGTATAACAGTAATTGTAACACTGTCTTTTTTATTGGATGATCAATTATTTTTTTTATTGTGTATATTGTTCATTAAAGGTTGAATAAGGAGTTTAAACATGTTGAAATGTATGTATTTTCCTCCGCCGTACTTTTTCTTGCAATGTGCTAATGTGTAGAATAAGCCCACAGCTGTTCACTGTCACTCAAAAAGGTGTTGCTGCGGGTTCGAAGTAGTAGGGTCATTCTGCGGCCTGCAAGACAGAGGCGTGTCGTGAACTAGGCCTGTAAACTATGCCTCCAGATCCATATAGTCTCATTAGAAATTCCCAGATACCCCTAAAAAGCAAAAATATGCTGTATTATTAACTGTGAGCCACGACTTCTGACTGCTGAGCCGCGACTCACAGCTCCTGAGCCGCGACTCACAGCTCCTGAGCCGCGACTCACAGCTCCTGAGCCGCGACTCACAGCTCCTGAGTCAGTGGTTAACGAACATGGAGAGCTATATAAACACATACCAGATGATGAAGAGTGTGTAACATACTGATTACTTGTAAATATATGCCTCCAGATCCACAATGTGTCATTAATAATCCAGATACCCCTAAAAAGCAAAATTGATAACCGGGCCGTGGCTCAGAGCGCCTGAGTCACGCGAGTCACCGGAATATGCCGTGAGTCGCAAATCGTGCTTGCTCTTTCTGCAAATATGGGCGAGTTCTGCTAATCTCCCGGTGTAGCGCTGAGATACACTGTCTTGAAGAGATGCACTGCCTCAGCTGTTTATGATGTAATGCAAACCTGCGCATGCGCGTCTCACGGCAGCCGAAGCATACCAAGATGGCGGACCGTGAATTTCTTTAAAAGTTAAAATACGAACGAATCAAGACACGAATGTCACTTTTAATGCAATTTGAGGCGAGATGTTGATGGTTCCGTTTTGTCACATGTGGGTTTTAAGAGTCAAAGTTTCGTGCAAAGTTTAGTTTAAGCAGTCAACTGCGCCTGTGAAACCACAAAGCTAATGTTTTCATAGCAGTCCGCGGCTGCTGACGTAGGCTGATGACTCGTCCTGTGGCCACTCTGTCGGGTTGATAATGGAAATAATAAATTTCATTCAATACATGTATCGTACTGTATTTAATATGATTAACAATAGTGTGTTCAAACAAAATATTTAATTAGATTGATTTTTTTTTCCCCATTTTCCATTATCAACCCGACAGACCAGTGTAAGAGTGTAGAGTGGCCACAGGACGCGTCATCAGCCTACGTCAGCAGCCGCGGACTGCTATGAAAACATTAGCTTTGTGGTTTCACAGGCGCAGTTGACTGCTTAAACTAAACTTTGCACAAAACTTTGACTCTTAAAACCCACATGTGACAAAACGGGACCATCAACATCTCGCCTCAAATAGCATTAAAAGTGACATTCGTGTCTTAATTCGTTCGTATTTCAACTTTTAGCAAGTTAATGCTTGGTATGCTTTGGCTGCCGTGAGACGCGCATGCGCAGGTTTGCATTACATCATAAACAGCTGAGGCAGTGCATCTCTTCAAGACAGTGTATCTCGGCGTTACACCGGTCTCCGTGAAGTCCCATACGCTACTGAGCACAAGCCATTCATTTGAATAGGGCGCCATCTTGGATCACCGGGGCTTGAAAAGTATTGACACAAACTTAATTTTGATATTTTTTTTCTTCAGTTAGACAGCAAAAAATAATGTCATGTTTAAAGCTGTAATTGTTTCCGTTTTAATAAATAAAAAAATCTTACATCATTGTTGTGTTTTTTCTGTATTATCACATATGGTCCACGCTTTAGATTAGGGTACTGCAAAATAGTGTAATAAGCAGCTTATTAACATTTATAGGCATATTGTTAGTGTCCTATTAACATGGTATCAATAATAGTTTAATAAGCAGCTTATTCATATATTTATAAACATATTCCTCCTTTAATAAGCATCTTACTAATTACTTATTAAATGCTTAAAAGCATATAAATAGAACAACAATTTGGAGAATAGTGAAATGAGCAGCTTTTTAATGTTTATAAGCACATACAAGCAAATTGTTAGCATGTTACTAATGCCTATTAATACCTTATTAATACTTAACAAGCACACCTCAATATAAAGCGTTACCGCTTTATTTACAAAACTTCAACAAGTCCCACACACACTAATGTCTAAGGTTTGCAAGTGCTTTGGAAAAGGGAACTCCCAGGAAGCTGCAGGAGCTTATAGGCGGGGCCCAAACAACACATGTAAAACACATGTGACACTTTATACCTTTATACTTTCATAAACACATTTCTAAACATTTGACCCACTCACACATCCTCACAGTTTCAGTCTGGACTCTTCCTTTTCTGGTACTTGGTCTTACACATAGTAATGTCACTGGTGACACATGTGTATCCATAGCAACATACATGTGACATTATAAGTGACTTCATTTCACAGTAATTAACACAATATCTGCAGCAAACAATAAAATACTGAGATTAAAACCATCAATAGTTAAACGCAGGTTTGCATTCTTCATTTCTGGAGCTAAATCATTCACATAAATTGCAGATAAAGTTGGAGAGAAGACAAACAGCCTCAGATCATTCACTGCTCACAGGCGAACAGAGCCTTGTGAAGGGATTTTATACATTTATACAAATATCCAGTAATGCTACATTTAATTCACTTCTATTCAGAAACTGTTTATCCAATCAAAGGCTTCAATCATCAAAACAAAGTAGTTTAGTTTTGCTGCAGTCTGGCTCGCACCACAGAGGACAGAACATAGATGTGCTCAATGCTCTGTTCTTCCTAAATCCATTCTGCTCATCGACCAATATCTGATGTTGTTGAATGTTTAGATCCAGAAAACAATGATTCTGCTGCACTTATCAGGCTGCTTCCTCTGCTTCAGTGGATTCTCTGCTGGAGAAGATTTGGGGATAGGCTTCATGCTCACCCTCGCCGCCCTTCTTCCCTGAACGTGTTTTATCACAAACACAGAAGGAAAATCCAGCCACAGACGACAAAAGGACTAAGACAAGCTGCAAGAAGAAAACACACTTTATCCAGCATTCAAAAAGAAAAGAAGTGAGGAATCTGAAACAAACACAAATATAAACATACATGAACAACATGATTGGGACGTGTCATAAACAACATGACTGTTGGCTCTTGGAGGAAACAAGGAAGTAGAGGAAAGGCCTGTGGAAGGAAGTGAACACTGTCCTCAATAAAGCATCAGAAGACAGACTCTGCCTCAATACTGTGGAAGTCATGGAGCAGAAATAACACACATGAAAGAACTAAACTACTGCTTTATCCATGTGGGGCCAGAGCTGCATCAACCATTCAAAACAACAACAACTCTCACAGGTTCTGAGTCCAACACTGAAAAAGAAGTCCTAGACATTGTTCAAAGCATGAAAACCAAAAAGGTCACAAGATCGAGACGATGAGTTTGACGTCTGCACGACCAAAGAAGTCATCAGTGACATTTCCCGGCCCTTAACTCATATATTTAAGCTAACGTTCTCTACTGGATCATTCCCATGTCTAATGACAACTGCAGAAGTCAGACTCATTCACAAACCAGGACACAAACTGCTCTAACTAGAGCCCAACTCTATCTTATCTCTATGTTCCAAAATACTGGAAACGCTCTTTGTAAATAGAATGGAGTCATTTATTGAAAAACACAACATCCTAACAATCAATATGGATTTAGAAAGGACAAATCAACTGAACTTGCATTATTGTCTGGACTAGTTTTCCTCCTTTGATCTTCCTTCATGGTCCCAAACAGACGACATATTTGTATTCATCAGTTCATTTCTTTGAATGAGGGCAGTACATATGAATGTGTCAGAAACAGCTTCAACATCAAGATGCTGGAATTAGCACAAAAGCTAAAATGCATCCTTTGTCCTAAAGCGGCAGAAGAAACACATGTTTAATATATATGCTCTGTATGTTCATGGGGAGGCTGCACCTTTTTACTTCTTTCTCCATTTAGAGCCCACCACTTGGAAACACGAATACATTTGTACAACACATTGATATTGTAAATATACTAAAACACCATTTAGGCAACATAACATGTATAAGTCAATATTCTGTACTATAACAGAGTGGGGACATTTTTTTTCTGAACTAAACTGCAGATCAAACCTCTGTCTCCTTCTACATCACGTCACTTTGAATCTTACAGCTAATTTTCACAGTAGGCGTTAACGGCGCGTAAGCGTTTACTGCGCGCATATGCGCACATACTCGGCTGTATCTACACTGGCCGTGCGCAGGTCCGGGGCTTTTGAAGCTGTCCCTGTGTAGTCTATGGAGCAGTGTAGAGGACAGTACAGAGGACTGATGTAGAGCAACACAAATCACATGCATGTGTTTGTCTTCATGGTCTCTGTGCGCTGGTCTGACCAGACACGGGACTTTATGAATGAAAAAAAAAACAATGTCCAGAACACTGTAAAACCTGCTGCTCCTCCGTGTGTGCATTTCCTATGTGTTTTGACTTGGAGACGCGTTGCAGCGTGCACAAAATTAGAAATCCATCCTAAATTAGGCGCAGTCTCACGTCATGTGCACATATAACACTAGTAGTGTAAATAGTAGTGTCACCATTGGTTAACATGGAAAAATGTTACGCGCGTATAACGCGTACGTACTTTAACGCCTCCTGTGTAAATTAACAGTTAGACTCGATGCAACTTTAAAGGAACCATAGGATTTTCCTTTCAGACAAAAACATGATGTATCAGAGTCTCCAGGCTCAAAGTAAAGATGTTCAAATCCACAATAAGTGTTTGGTCTGTAAAGCTCAGCAGCTGCAGCACAGGGTTAAGACTGAAGTGTGATCCTGTAGAGCAGGGGTGCTCAATACATCGATCGCGATCTACCGGTCGATCGCAAAGGTAGTATTGGTACTCCATTTATGCATTTGCGTGTAGACAGATAACCGGAGTTTTGCGTGAGCGCTGCTGAGAGCGGTTCACTGCAACGGACATCCTCTCTCCACATCAGAGAGCAGCAAAGTGAACAGGCAGGACTAAACCAGGACTAAACCGGAGGACGGGGGTCAGTGCTTGTAAACATAGGTCTTCACCCTGAGTTTCTACATGACTGTAAGTGCCGCTGCACAAGCACTGGCGTCTGCATCTAAGCTCCGCCCACTTCTGTGGTTTTTCTCCAACGCAGGACGTCAGAGGACCCACATGTTTGAATGTGATGAAAACGCAGATGTTCGGTTATGTGTGGATGCAAATTATTTCATTAATCATGCGGTTTTGCATGTACATCAAGATACATTGTAGACATAAAAAACCCTCAATATATTTAGAAATAAAATATATGTTTTGCATTTTTGTAGTAGGTAGATCATTTTGACTTGATCATTTTATAAATAGCTTGCATGCTGAAAAAGTGTGAGCACCCCTGCTGTAGAGTCTGACTGTGGGTTCACATGATGCAGCCTCAGCTCTGTCTCCTTCACTTTGTTCCAGATGCTGCGTCTTCACACCTGCTTCTCACAGGTTTTATTGTGTTTATGAAGAGATGACCCATGAGTAAAAGACTTTCCACACTTTTCACAGACAAATGGTTTCTCTCCAGTGTGGATCCTCTGATAAACTTTGAGAGAACCACTGTGAGAAAAACTCCGATCACAAACGTCACAGCTGAACGGTTTTTATCCAGTGTGGATTCTGCTGTGTCTCTTGAGATGTCCTTTTGTAGTAAAACATGTTCCACACTGATCACACTCAAATGGTTTTTCTCCAGTGTGGATTCTGCTGTGGCTCTTGAGATGTTCTTTTCTAGAAAAACCTGTTCCACACAGATCACACTCGTATGGTTTTTCTCCAGTGTGGATTCTGCTGTGGACCTTGAGCTTTCCTTTTCTAGAAAAACATGTTCCACACTGATCACACTTATGTGGCTTCTCTCCAGTGTGGCTCCGATGGTGACGTGTGCGCTCTGATGCAGTTCTAAAAGTTTTACTGCAGAGGTCACATGCAAATGGTTTTTCTCCAGTGTGAAGTCTCTCATGACTTTTGTAGTGTGAAAACACAGTAAACCCCTTCCCACATTCTCCACAGACGAATGGCTTTTCTCCAGTGTGGATTCTGTAGTGCACAGTGAGGTTTGATAATTGTGTAAAAGTCTTTTCACACTGGTCACATTGGTGAGGTCTCTCTCCTGTGTGGACACGCTTATGTAGTGAGAGCTGCTGTTTGGTCCTAAATTTTTTTCCACACTGGTCACAGTGAAATGGTTTCTCTCCTGTGTGGATCCTCTGATGATCTTTGAGAGTATGCGCTCGTCCAAAACTCTGATCACAAACGTCACAGCTGAACGGTTTTTCTCCAGTGTGGATTCTGCTGTGGCTCTTGAGCTCTCCTTTTGCAGTAAAACCTGTTCCACACTGATCACACTCGTATGGTTTTTCTCCAGTGTGAGTTCTGTAGTGGGTCTTTAGTGCAGAAGCAGAGCTGCAGGTCTTTCCACACTGATCACAGGTGACCCCCATTCTGTAGATGGACTTTGTAGATCTGCCACAAACACAACAAAGACATGTTATGAATATATATATGAATACAAACGTTTCTTAAGCTGAAAATACAACCCACGTGTATTTTTGCTACAGTGACGTGTATTTGAAAAAAAATAAAAAAAATAATGCAGCTTTCAATTACATTCCCAATTTTGAAAAAGAATTACAAAAAACCTAAATTAAAGTTGTGTAAACATTAATATGATAAAAAAAAAAAATAATGTATAGGTTTACTTTCACAAAATTACATTATATTACATTTTCATCCCTTTAATCATCCATTTCTGGGTCAAGGGGATTCAGAGCTGCCGCCCCCCACTTTTACAAAATAAGAAGATAAAAGAATAAGAACAAGTGAGCCCACACAGAGTCAGGAGAACAACCCTGCTTCAGGCCGGACTCAGAGGATGGGACAGAGAAAGGAAGTGATAGAGGGAGGGGTGAGAGGGAGACGAGGGAAAGAGGTGGAGAGTGGAGGCTCAGAGAGGAAGGACAGATGGAGGAGGAGAGAGGAGGGAGTGTGTCAGGACAGACCACAAACGTTTTCCTGGAGCCAGAGCAGAGAGCACAGAGCAGAGAGCACAGAGCAGAGAGCACAGAGCAGAGAGCACAGAGCAGAGAGCACAGAGCAGAGAGCACAGAGCAGAGAGCACAGAGAGCAGAGAGCACAGAGCAGAGAGCAGAGTCATGCTGTGAGAAGATAGCGTCCTCTCGGTGAACTTTTTTTTTAAAAACAATGCTCTGGGAAACGGCAGGAAGTCCTAAGTCGCTCTGAAACAGTTGTTTTGTGCTTTACTATTTTTATTTCTCTTGCTTTTTTTGATTCCTTGATTTTTCTCCAAAATCCACTGGAGGAATGCTAACTTTTTGGAAAATGCTAATGAGGCATTTAGCATTTTACTTTGGACTAGGGCAGAGTAAATGGTCCGAACCAAGTGGCTGCTCCACCTTGTGACCTGTCCTGCTCCACCCTGAGACTACTCCACCTCTGCGGCAGTGACCTGAAGGACTGTTGGCGATTATTTCTATTATCTCTTTAGAATGGTCAATTTTATTTTTTATTTTTTCTGCTACAGAACACCTGAATTTCTCCTAACTATCCTAACTAATTTCTATCTAACTTTTATAAATGCATGTTGTACGTCCTGCCCTTTCAGTTCAACACAACATTCAGTTTCACTAAATAAAAACCAGGGGCCGTATTCCTAAAGATTCTTAGAGCTAAAAGTTGCTCCTAGTGGCCAAATTCTAAGGATTTTCATAGAATCTTGACCAACTCTTAGAATTTCCCCTAAAAGTGAGGAGCAGATCCCAGTTAAGATAAAAAGCTATTCCTAAAGAATCCCAGCTCTTAAGAGAGTTCCTAAGGTGAGATCTCTGAAGAGTTGAGGACTTTTAGAGACTTAAAAGTTCCCTAAGAGACAAAATGGTGGACGGAAGAGGCAGGAGAAATATTCTATACTCTGGATGTAGAGGCAGGAGAAATATTCTATACTCTGGATGTAGAGGCAGGAGAAATATTCTATACTCTGGATGTAGAGGCAGGAGAAATATTCTATACTCTGGATGTAGAGGCAGGAGAAATATTCTATACTCTGGATGTAGAGGCAGGAGAAATATTCTATACTCTGGATTACAGTGAATCAGTGAAACGCTGCAGATTGAGTCGTGCAGGAATCATGTTTGTGGTATATTTAAATGTCAATCATGTGACCAGCTTCTTATTGGCTGGTCAGTGCTCACAGCTGATCCATTTTACCCTTGTTACACAAAAGTAGATAGAAATGGTGAAAGTTGAAAGAGAAAAAATGACCAGCCTGGTAATTAATAAAAGCAAGTAAATATAACTATTATTGTGTTAATACTGTGCAAGTGGGCCTACATTTTCACACATTCAGTACGAATGAATGAATACTTTATTTCAAGCCACGGTAAACAAGAAAAAAGGACAACAACAGAATAGAAAAAGTACAAATATACTGTTTTGTTTTATTAAAGGCGCTATACCCGTTTCTACAATGTTTGAATGTTTAGCACCGCCCCCAACTCACTCACAGGCTTCTCATTTCCCCTACGCTCTCATAACACGGAGCCACCTAGTTTTATTTGCGATGTGATACGTATGCTAACTAACGTATTAAAAAATGACGTGTTCAAAATCCCTTATAAAGATGACCATGATTCAGAAAGTTAAATTCAAAAAGGTTTATTTCCCTAATACAAAAAGAATCTAAAACAGCTGTTCGGACCAAAAGTAACTATCCCTTATTCTCTATATAAAATATAAAAGTATGACTTTGAGTGGGCGCTCCACATCAAGTCACACACTGCCCCTGGTCCAGAAAAAACTAACTAACCACTCATTCAAACTATCTACTATAAGTAAAATGTGCATGGGGAAGAAGGGGCGTGGTATCAGGCAGCTTCCAGGGTCCCGTGATCCGCCTTCCCCCATCTGGTCTCCGTCTCCAGTCTGCACCTAAAAAGAATTCATGCTTTTCTAACCTACGTGTCTCCGGGCAGCTGTCTCTGGTCTGGATTCATCCCTGCTTGTCTAAATAAGTAGTGAGTAGACTGGCAGACTCCAGTGTCAACCCACTCCTGATGGAGTGGGTTCAATAATGCAGAAGTCAGCAGGGGCCAAGGCTAGGCAGACAAAATCCAAACAGAAGAACCCACCTGTTATTTAGCTGGTCCCCCAAGAAGACCCCTAAAATTAACTTAAAAGGACTGGCCTGCCACTCAGAGGTCGATAGATCATAAAACACATGGTTTTAGAATGTCACTTATTTATAAATACAACATAACATTAGCATTAGCGCAACTTGTAAGCTGTGCAACAATCACTGATGAAATGGTACTAAAGCAACGCACTGCTAACACAATATATAAGTAAAAGAATACCATTAGTTTCGCGTCCGGATGTATTAATTTAAACATTAGAATATATTCTAATATTTAATTATAATTTATTATACAGCTCCTCACAGCAGCAGTAGAACACTTCATTGACTTGAATGCAATTCTTCCGATCATTTTTTCTTGATAACAGAACTCTCAAACCAATAATGACCGCAGCCCCAATGCAGTCTCTGTTTGTAATTCAGGTGTGTAAAATACTGCCATTACTCTGCAAGTACAACAAGCTATCAGCGCCTGTCACTACATTGTGCAGTTTTTCTGCACACTTGGCTGTGTAGAGAAGCTAGCAGAGCTAGCCACGCTCAATAAACAAATACATATCAATCAATCAACACCATTGAACGTCAATCGGACAATACAGTACACATATACATCCTTAACACACATGCACGGACGATTTCAGAATTAGCTGTCAACGTTTTCATGACAAAAATACTTTTTTAAAGTGACAAAAAGCGATCGCGAAAAACCCGGAAGTTACCATGAAACAGCTAGCTAGCTTAGCTGTTACCTGCCTAGCACGTCCCGGTGAAACCTTTGGGAGCTAACTATTTTATTTGCAGTCATTAAATACATTTCTAATTATAAGGGTTGTCTAATATTTGTTCAAATATGTATATATTTTTTATTTTAGAATTCTATTTGAATTTTGAAGTCGAAGCCCTGGTGTTAAGCAGCGCTGTAGAGGCTAGAGGACACAGGCTGTAGAGACTAGAGGACACAGGCTGTAGAGGCTAGAGGACGCAGGCTGTAGAGACTAGAGGACGCAGGCTGTAGAGACTAGAGGACACAGGCTGTAGAGACTAGAGGACACAGGCTGTAGAGACTAGAGGACACAGGCTGTAGAGACTAGAGGACACAGGCTGTAGAGGCTAGAGGACACAGGCTGTAGAGACTAGAGGACACAGGCTGTAGAGACTAGAGGACACAGGCTGTAGAGACTAGAGGACACAGGCTGTAGAGGCTAGAGGACGCAGGCTGTAGAGACTAGAGGACGCAGGCTGTAGAGGCTAGAGGACACAGGCTGTAGAGGCTAGAGGACGCAGGCTGTAGAGGCTAGAGGACGCAGGCTGTAGAGGCTAGAGGACGCAGGCTGTAGGGGCTAGAGGACGCAGGCTGTAGAGGCTAGAGGACACAGGCTGTAGAGACTAGAGGACACAGGCTGTAGAGACTAGAGGACACAGGCTGTAGAGACTAGAGAACACAGGCTGTAGAGGCTAGAGGACACAGGCTGTAGAGACTAGAGGACACAGGCTGTAGAGACTAGAGGACACAGGCTGTAGAGACTAGAGGACACAGGCTGTAGAGGCTAGAGGACGCAGGCTGTAGAGACTAGAGGACGCAGGCTGTAGAGACTAGAGGACACAGGCTGTAGAGACTAGAGGACACAGGCTGTAGAGACTAGAGGACACAGGCTGTAGAGGCTAGAGGACGCAGGCTGTAGAGACTAGAGGACACAGGCTGTAGAGACTAGAGGACGCAGGCTGTAGAGACTAGAGGACGCAGGCTGTAGAGGCTAGAGGACGCAGGCTGTAGAGGCTAGAGGACGCAGGCTGTAGAGGCTAGAGGACGCAGGCTGTAGAGGCTAGAGGACGCAGGCTGTAGAGGCTAGAGGACACAGGCTGTAGAGACTAGAGGACGCAGGCTGTAGAGGCTAGAGGACGCAGGCTGTAGAGGCTAGAGGACACAGGCTGTAGAGGCTAGAGGACACAGGCTGTAGAGGCTAGAGGACGCAGGCTGTAGAGGCTAGAGGACACAGGCTGTAGAGGCTAGAGGACACAGGCTGTAGAGACTAGAGGACGCAGGCTGTAGAGACTAGAGGACGCAGGCTGTAGAGGCTAGAGGACACAGGCTGTAGAGACTAGAGGACACAGGCTGTAGAGACTAGAGGACACAGGCTGTAGAGGCTAGAGGACACAGGCTGTAGAGACTAGAGGACACAGGCTGTAGAGACTAGAGGACACAGGCTGTAGAGACTAGAGGACGCAGGCTGTAGAGGCTAGAGGACGCAGGCTGTAGGGGCTAGAGGACACAGGCTGTAGAGACTAGAGGACACAGGCTGTAGAGGCTAGAGGACGCAGGCTGTAGAGACTAGAGGACACAGGCTGTAGAGGCTAGAGGACACAGGCTGTAGAGACTAGAGGACACAGGCTGGTCGCTTCTTGTTCTGTGAGTGGAGGAGAATGTCCCGCTCAGACTCTACTCAGCACTTTTCACTGCCTGAATTTCATACACAGTGGAATCAATGACCTCAAGTTTTCAATTAAATTATGTATTATGATACAACTTGTATGTAGTAAAAAGCATTTTTATGAACTACTTAGAAAAAAAATCGGGTATAGCTTCTTTAACAACGATCCAGCTCAAAAGGAGTGAGAAGAAGTTAAGACTGTTAAACTCCCACTCTCTATTTCTCATTCTAAATGAACTTAAATGATGTGGTTGCACAGCTCAGTTTATTCTGTGGTATATTTACAGTTTTGCAACAGTGACATTTATAATAACATGACCTTGACTTGTACAGTGTATGTCTAATATGTTTATATTGTTTCCTTAATTCCTTATATTTCTTTCAGTATCAGTCTTTACTAATCCTAACGTTATCATTATCGTCATTTATCCATATATTTATAATAATAATTTAATATATATATTTATAATAATAATTTAATATATATATTTATAATAATAATTTAATATATATCATATATATATATATATATATATATATATATATATAAATTGGTGCTGAGCGAACTCTCATGATGTGGTGTAAAAGTCTAACTTACTGTTCACAATATTAATTTAACATTGATATTTCTGACTTTCTACCTTTCTGACTATTATTCACAATGACACAGTCTTCCTAAGATTAGATTCCATGATTGAGTTTGTCCATTTTAGGGCCCTTACTTTGCCCATTATCATCAAAAATAAGTTCTCTAACTTTTAGGATCAACCAATCACAGCGTCTGAAATGATGACTCATACCTAGCGACGGGGTCGGCCACGCCTCCTCACTAAGATAAAAGTTGTAGTCCATTCCTTGCTCAGAGTTCTCTAATAGTGTTCTGGAATAACTTTTAAGCTAAGACTCCTAGTTAGGAGTTTTTAGGTTAAGTTAGGAGCTCTCTGAGAGGACTCTTAGAATCTTTAGGAATACGGCCCCAAAATCCTTCTTAAAAGTGAGGTCAAATAATCCATGTTGTGTAAACGTAAAATCAAATCAGCAGTGTTCCCCGGTACAAGTGTTGGTCTTTAAAACATATGTTCATCGTCCACAGCGGTGGCATTGAGCCTCGGCAGACTTCATAAAACAAACACATTTAATCCAATACATAGTTCCCACAGACCAATGAATGTCACATGACCTCCTCGGAGACGCCATCTTTGATGGCACGCTGCTGTGTTTGTGCATTCCATTAAACAGAAGAATGAGAATAAATGTAGATATTCAAACGCAAATTGTAAAAAAAGGGCAACTTTTGAGCAAAT